>JAWLRI010001005.1:328348-495251 GCA_034781795.1 Crypturellus tataupa
CTGCTAGAATACATCAGGAAAGGTTGGTAGACCAAGAGCCATGCACTCTTTGTTCTGTCTGGAGAAGATGTTTGAGAGGTGCATTTTCAGCCTTTTAATTCAGCTGCATTTTGAGTATTTGAGAGGAGAAAAAGCAATAATAGACTAGACAAGAAATTTAAATATGGAGTGGAGTAAAAAAATGCTAGAAAAAGAGAGGAAAAAATTGCATTGTCTTATTATTCAGAGTAGGATAGGGAGGAGGCAAAGAATAATTTCTAGACTGTGCTTTGTACAACAAACATTTGAGTAAGATGTTAATATCAGTGAGGGAAAAGCAGGGGAAAAGAGAAAAGGAAGAACCCTTGGGCCATTGTTAGGAAGAGAAGCAAAAGAAGTCCATTAATTAGGCCACTGTCTTCATGCTCCTTAATGCAATGCAATCCATTTTCCTTTTGGGAATTACTGCTGGACACAAATGAGTCTCATATGTATGCATGTCTCAGATTTGTGTGTATATGTAGCTAAACTTTGGAGGATTTTCAGCTATTAATATATAATGAAGGCACTTCACTAAGCAGAACTTCAGATTAGGAAAACATTTTAAAAATATGTTAAAATACATTTCATGCTACTAATACAAAGGTTGGGAGAATGAGAAATAGATGGAAAAGATTAAGAAAATGTTCAGGTTTTGAGCCTTCTTTGCAAGGCTGAAAGCCTCTCAGAAGGTCGTGTGACCTAGCCTTACAGTTTGAAATTGTTCTACTAGTATTAATTTTATCTTTCAGGTATACTTTGTACCTAATAATTTTATCCTTGGCCTAATAAAATCAATTGAGATCCTCAGGAACAAACTACTACTAAAAATGTAAACTGTGAATGTAGTTGTTAAGTACAAATTCTGTACTTATTTTATTTAGGGAGTTAACAAACTATGAATAGAAGGTCCAGACAAACCGCTATAAAATTTCTATTCCATTACTTTGGAAAATCCTCCCCTTTGCCCTCCCTCTTTTAACCACAGCCACACATGTATCTGCTATTTTGAGGAATGCCAACATTGTTCTCAGTTGTATTTTCCTTGCAATTTTAGTGGTTATAAACCGAATTCTTCATCTTGTACTCTGGTTCGTATTTTTTAACCTAAATCAAATTCATATGTCAATCTCCAATTGACTAATGCATGCTATATAAACTTAAGTGACAAGACTGTGAGCCATACACTGAGGATGACCTAATACTTGATAAAATATCAAATATTTACCAAACTAAAGCCAGTGGGAATGGCTATCCATGGCAGAAGCAGAAGGGGAGAAACATCAGCTAACTTAAGTAGCTTTTGACAAAAAAGGAACTTTGACAATCTAAAAATAATAGATCTTCAGTGCTCTAAATATGCAAAGTGCACTATTTGTTGATATGTTGGCAGCTAATGAGAAACAGGGCTAAACTCGCAGTAGGCATAAGCTGCTATAACTCCACTGAAATTAATATAGCTCCTCTGATTTCCATCAATTAAACATCTGTCCCCAAATCTAGCTGTATTATTTTCAGAATAAGGCAACTGAATTGTGAAATCAATGTTGATGTCACTTCCTGCATATTCTCATTTTACTTGTCCCTGACTCTTGTGCCATGCAGTATTTTGTCTTCTCAAAAACCAAGTGGAACCCTTCCCAGGTAACACGAAATGCATCTGTTGAGCTTTTTCTTTCCTTACAAGTCTGACCACATCACATCTTTGTTTTATATCTCCCTGTTGGCTCCTCATCTGTTACCACATCAGATTTAAACAACTTGCCACCACTTTCACAGTTCTGTGTGCAAGAACATCTTGCCCTCCTTAGCTGTCCTCCCACATCAAACTTCATGCTCCCTATCTGCTTCTCCAGGATTCCCAAATCCATCTGCTTCTCATATTATCACCATCTTTTTCATTTCACCATCTTTTTTTCATGTAGTTGCTGTTGAACAGCACAGCCTGCTTGAGTCAGTTGGCGAGACCCTTGCCTTATATGTTTATATTCAAATCTTTTTAAGGTTCCTTGCTTCATCTGTGACCTGCACTTCAGACCTCTTTTTTGCTATTCTGTTTTATTTGTCTTCTTTGAGATAGATAGGCCTGTAAGGCAGGAGCAATTCCTTCTTGGATGTCTAGACAACACGCATCACACCCCATGATCGTGAACAATAAATTCTTATGGCAACTTGGAACGTTCCCTTAAAGGCACTGTGAGATGTTACTGGAGTTGTCTCATGAATTTTTTATTTAGGAGCTTCTATCTTTTGTCTTATTTATAGTTTGAAGCCAAATTATTGCATAAAGCTCCTGCCCTTCACTCATGGGATGAAAAGTTCAGATATTCCTATGGCACAATTCTGTTCACCACTGCTTCATGAAGATCCTTCTGGGAAGTGGCACGATCTATGATGGGAACCAATGCAGCTATTTGCCCAGCTAGGGAATTTCCTTTAAAGAAAAGAGCACTGGAACAGTGTTATAAATGGGATCCAATGAAGAAAAGAAGACCACAGTTTAGCTGGAAATGAGGAACTCCTATTTACAAGCCCTGCTTTTTTGAACTGACTTCAGTGGGTCTGAGTCCACTTAGGCTAATGCCTGCCCAGTTCTCAGCTAAGAGAGTCTTGAATCTAAGCATTACATAGAATTAAATTCCAATATAGTGAAATGGAAAATAGGGCACAAATGTTAGTGAGAGGAAGGGAAATTGGAGTGAACCCCAAAGTCTCTGAGGAACAGCAGCACAGTAGGAACTTTTCACCAGCCAGTCATTAAAGGGACTGTCAATGGTAACTTATTTACCTCTCAGTGATGTAGAGCTGAGCCAGCTTCCTGAGATTCATACCTGATACTTAAACCTCTTCTGCTTTTCCCCTGACTTCATTTAGACTGAAAAACATTTTGTTTAACTCATAGACTTATATAGTTTAATACCAGAAGGGACCATGAAGTTATCCATCATTAACTTCTGACCAGTTAATACTCTGCTGAATGCTATTATTTTTGTTTGACTAAAGTGTATCCCATAGGAAAGTGTCAGTTTTGATTTGAATAGGTGAAGGATACATTACCCTTTTTTTCTTCATTCAGGTATAAAAAATTACCTTAAAAATACTGTATTTAAGGATGTCCAGCTTCACTTTCCAGCCACTGAATCTGGAATGTCTGTCTTTGCTGAAGTTAAGAATCCTTTGCTGTCTTTTATTTTCTGTCCATGAAGGTATATACACACTAACATTCTTTTCCATTAAAGTGAATGAACAACTTTGCCATATCTCAGTGTAACAAATTTTCTCTAGACCTCATTTTTGTAGCTTTTCCTTCCTCAATTGTTCCAGTATTCTCATCTTTTTAGAAAGTGAAAACCATCTAATTTATTACAGAAACTTCTATCATAGAAAACTGTATAAAAATATTTTATGGCGGCTTCATTATAACTCGTCTATAGGTTAAACTGCCTCCTCTTGTTCAGTGCTCCTCTGTTTATGTGTCTTTGGTTGTATTACTTGGACTTGACAAAGTATTAAGCTCAAATTAAATTAGCTGCATACACTGACATCTAAATCCCTTTGTATCACTGCTTTAAAAGGTAGCATGTAGGTCAGCATGTATTTATAGATCACCAATAAAATAGCTGAATTGCATTAGAACCAGTTTGTGAGAGCCTACCTCTTGGGAAACTTAAAGTCAGTGACTATTCCCCATTGACTAATGAAAAAAACTACTTGTTCATCCACTGATGTGTGTCTTATTGATTTTGGGTATTACTAAAGAAATAAGGACTGTGTGCCTTATAGAAATCTAAGGTCACTGCATCTGTGCAGTCACTTCCATTAATGGCATGAATAATCTCCTCAGAAGACTGAATGGGATCGAATATGTTTGACAAGGTCCATTTTCTATAAAAACATACTGAATGGCAGTAATTATGTTCCTGTCCTTGAGTCCTATATCAATTCATTTCCTTATTAGTTTTCCATTATTTTGTCTAAAAGAGATGTCAAACAAACCAGCCTGTAATACCCATGTCATCCAAGTTGCCCTTTTTGAGTGTTGGCAAATCATTAGCATTCATCCAGTCTTCTTGAATTTCCCCATTATTAAAAGATTAATTTAAAACTAACTTAATCAGGCCAGATACATGCTCAACTAGCTCTTCTAGGAATTCTTTGTATCTGCTGTCTTGGTCAATTGATTTTAAAGACTTTATAACTAGCTCAGATCACTAAGCATCTTGTAGACTATGATCTTCATCATCCAGTGATGCAAGCTGGTCTCTCTCCTTTTTGAGGCATCTGATGTTTCTACTTGAATATTAACATTTAAATCATTCCTAACTACAGTAGGCCTTGAGTCCACTAGGAAATTGTTCTTTTTTATGTTGTTGATTTATTAAAAAACAAACTTTGATTTTGTCCTTAATACTGCCACCATTCATTTTTAAGCTTTCTTTGGCAGTTTTCTGCACTGCATAGCTCCCATTTTTTATGAATCACTCTGCCATTTTTCCATGATTTTATATGGTATCCTTTCTTCTCTACTGGTGTCTTAATTTTTGACCCAACTAGCGATTTAGGTTATCAGACTATCTTCTTTCTTTGGATATGAATTTGTGGCCTTTTCCCGCATGGTGACCTTTTCCCCAAAGAATTTCCGATCCATTTTCTTTTGTATTTTTTCCTCCCAGTGAATTTTGCTCAGAAATTTTCTTATTTTGGGGAAGTGAGCTGTTTTGAAATGATGCATATATATCTGAGTAACTGTATATGCCCCTAACCAATCCTATTTGCCATACATATGGCTTTAGACACGTTGTCCAAACCTTTTTAGCTCAGCATGCCAGAAATGGTTCTGGACAGCGCTTGCTCTGGAAGCAGATATGCAGAAAAGTAAATCAACATCATGGTTTCTCATCAGATTGTTATATAACACCAAGTAATGCTGCTGGCACAGAAGATTTGCTACTAAACTACAATGATTATATCAGCCGCCCAGACCATTGGAGTCGGAATAAATCATGCTTAAAAGAAAAAAGTTTAAGTTCATGTTAAACTGGGGTTTAGTGTCACTGTAGGGGAGGTATTTTTTGCTTAAAGCATACAACAAATAGATGGCATTAAAAAAAAACTCTGATATTAAAATGGTAATATTGTGTTATTTCCCATACCTTCCAATAAGCAGAAAGCATTGTCTTCAAGGGTGCTAACTATAATAGCACATAATTCATATTGTTTTAATGGGGTTACTGCCTATCATGGTGTTAAGGAAACTCTTTGTGATAATAACTCTGTAGTGCTACTGCACATTTATATGTGTGGGACAGTAAATCTTGTCTTCACTACCTTCAATGTTAACATGAGATACAGACAAATACCTGTTTGCATTAAAAATAAATAACTCACTAGATAGCTTCCAGTGGATGTGCAGCTTCGGGTTACTGGTTTTGCTTAATGAAATAAAATTGACAAAGGAAAGCACAGAAAAGATTTATTGTTACATAAATCTTAGATATATTTGGTATATCCTTGGAACAACAGAACTTTAGACATTAGTTTTAAATAGATTTACAGGAGTCAAAGGTCATAGTTCCTGAAAACAGAGGAAACTATGCATAGAGATTGTGTTTATTTTCAGTCTCTTAATAAAAATCAAATGAAACCATTCAGTGTATAAAGTAGAAGCACTTTGTTATGAGCAGCAGAACCAAGCATTGTGGATATTTTTATCTCCCTGGTTACCGTGTGTAACAAAAACAGATGTAGAAAAACTTGTGACTTTATTTTTGTTCTTGTTACTTGCCTTAACAGGTTTTTTGTTTGTTTATTTTTATTTTATTTTATTGCAGTCTGATTAAATAAATATAGCAATTCTCATGGAACATCTGCCCACAGAGCCTGCACCAGGACAACTTGCGGCAGGCTGGAAGGGGAGGCAACAGGTAGTAGCCTCTGCAGAGGGAGTCTGGTGATAGATCTGTTCCACCTTTCTGAATGAGTGATGACTGAATTTCAGGCTTCTACTGCAGGATAGATGAAGATAGATTTACAGGATAGATAACCTAACACTAAGATATTTTATCCACAGCGTGAATACCAAAAATTTAATTTTAAATAACACATTAAAATATAAACAACTTAAAATGAAGGTTATTTTCCTCAATTATTCAACATAAAAGTTATGGCCATTTAAAGCTGAAGCACAGAATGGCAAATTTTGACTAGTCCAGGCATAAAACTAGTGTCTTTTGGACAGGCAGCACACCAGCAGCTGGATCATCATTACTTTCTTTATGAATCTAGTATTTTTGCATAGAGGGCTATCCAAAATCATATTTATACTAGCCATTCTTTTTAATGCAATTATAGATTTATACACTAATCAGCTGCTGGACCATCCTAGCTTCCTTCCCCAGAAAGCTTTGACATGGCAGCTCCGTTACCTGAGTGCCGGGGAGATGGATGGGTTACATTTTGATGTCAGCTACTACTACGGTTTGTCAGTAGTCAAAGTTCATCAAAACTGTGCTTCATCAGTTTGTAAGGTGGTGGGTTCCTTCCACTGAACACCTGCTTTTGGAATATATTGGTGCATAACATAATATATCAATGTATTTATATATTTGTGGTGTTAGAGTAAAACCAAGGTGCTTATTTACAAAGCAAAGCTAAATTGCACTGAATCAACAGCGTTAAGAGTCACTGAAACTGCTCAACTCTGTCCCTACTTCTATGTAAATCTGTGTGTAACTGAACACATTATGGGCACATTTGTGAGCACGAGAGTGTTTAATGGAAGTACATAGCCCTTATGAAAGTTCTTAATGTTAAATACAGTCATGAGACTGGAACGTCTGCAAATTATAAAAGGGAGGAGAGAAAACATAAATGGAAAGATGGGAAAGAAGTAATCAGTGTGCTCGTAATTTGTATTCCAGTAAAGATAGGAATGCACAAGCCAGTTTTGGTTTAGAGTTTGATGATGGCAGTAAGGTCAGTGGCATAGATAAGTTTGAAGAATGAGCCTTGTGGAAACTAACTAACACTTCTGAAATTAACACTTCTGCTGCTTGTGTGTTGGGGAGCATACTGCATTTTCCATCATGAGCACAGCTATCTAGCTACATAGTAGATGTTTTGCCAAATATGCTGTATTTACCAGAGCTTCATGGGCAGTATTTACATGGAATTTTCATCCAAGCCCAGTACTGTTTTAGAAATGTGATTTCCCTCAATCCTTTTGTATCCAACAGAAAGAGAGAAGCTATCATCAGTAGCAGAAGTATCCTCCAGAGCTTTCCTCTCCTCTTTCAGTAATTTAGGTAGAGAGGGTTACAGTATCTTCTTTTTTCTTTCTTTAGGATTGTCATGAGTGTGTTTGTAGTTGGTATTTAGAATCCAAATCTTCCAGTGCAATTAGACTTTTGAAAACAGTATGTCCTCAAGTGTCTTAGCCTGAATTATTTTTCTCTTGTTATTCTTTCCTCCTTTCTGAAGTCACTTAGGAGGTATTTGCCCCCCAAAAGCTGGTTGCAGGTTGACAGGGAGCTGCCATGGGAAGCCCAAGTCAGGGCGGATCGTGCACAGAGCAGTTATTTCTTACTCCTCAGTCAAGGAATCCTTGTTATGGCTGTTGGCAGTCTGGCAAAGCTGGTCTCTGAAGGGGCCGTTAGCGCACGCTGCTGTCGCATGGGCAGTGGGTCTCACAGCAAAGCCTGTGCCTGTGCTTGGTCCCGGAGGAACTCCCTTGGGTTGGCCATGTACCTGCGCGCGCCCAGCCTTCGGCAGCAGCGTTTCTCACGGCGAGGGAGTGCTCTGTGCTGGGGCCAGAAGCAGAGGCCGGACATCGGGGATGGGGTTTAAGCACTGCGCAAAGCCGGGTTTAACCGCTCGCCGTCAATCAAAGCTGACCCCTTAGGTGCAGCCAGGGCACGTTCGTAAAGAACAAAAGGTCAAAGCGTCAAAGACTTGGAATAATCAGCCAACAAAATGAATGGAAAAAAAATATGAGTTCCCTTTTCCTTTCACTTGGGGATTGGACACTTGCCACCAAGCTTCAGACGTAATTAAAGCAGGGGCCGTGTTCACAGCAGGTACCACAGAATACCTTCTTTCATGGCTGTTGGACTACAATAATACTGTTTCTCAAGGTATTTTGTTCAAATACTTCTTTGGGGCATAGCTCTTCCTACACTGCAAGTAGAAACGTATGATCCCAGCGCAGGTCATTTGTTCCTGCCTTCCTTTCAGGTTCTGTTGTTTAAAATGGGAAGGCTCCTCTGATCCCCAGGGAAGCTCTGGGAAGCCCTGAATCCACAGACACAGCTCTTGGCAAAGCAAGTGGTAATGATGTAAAAGACTGAGTTAATCAGACTGCAGGTTTGCTTTTGGAAGGCAGTGAAAAGTCTGTGAGGTAGAGAAGGAGGTATCTGCATTGGTGTGTCCAAACATGTCTTATAACAGTCTGGAAATGAAGATGTGAGAGCTGTTCCTCTGCAGACAGATGTAATTAGTGCCTCTATGTACTGAGGCTGTTGGGTATCGTATTTCCACTTGAGCACGTCTTGCAGGAGACTTCTAAATGCAGTGAAGTTATAAAATAAGTCAAATACATAAAAATAGCATAAAATCGGTTACTTTAAGTGTTTTTGTTTTTAGTGCAGTTGTATTGCACAGGAGAGATGTGCTGCCCAGAACAGTTTTAGGGATTTTCTGCAAAGCTTTCAGCTTTTCAGCTTTCCCTTTATGGTTGTGGGTCAGGCAGGAATGTCAGGCAGTGAGGATTATGATGGAAAAATTACACTTGTACTTACACTTTATGCACAGACCTTGGGTCCATTTCTTTAAAAAACTGCCTATGGTGCTACTGTTTTGTGAATAACTGCTAAGGCTTGAGGAATCCACCCTGGTTCAGTTGGGCATAGTGGGCTTAAGTATATTTTACTGTTTATGAATCCAGCTGGTTTCCAAATGTTCGGGGGTCTAGTCTAGCCTTCTAATATAATTATGAAAAAAAGGTCAGGCTAAATGTCAGGTGTTGACAAAGTACTGATTGTTTCCACTTTGCAAGCTTCATAAATGTCAAGAGAAAAGAACTCTGCTGTCTTGCCTTATTAGAGAAGAATTTGGTGAATGTAATGCGTCTGAAGAGTATTAACTTGGCAGCGCAGCAAACAGCCCCAGTCTCTCCCCATACCAGGTACCTCATGGGGGATGGGTATATGGGTTTCTCCATTTTGCACTGATGTTGTATGGCGCTTCAGCCATGTGCATCCACCGAGTAAGTGCCTTCACCTTCTTTGCTCTTGGCTGTCCGTGGCCCTAACACATAGCAAAAGGACTTTGGAGCAAGCTAACAATAATGCTGGTAAAAGTAACTGTCCTGTTGATATTCGTGTGGCCACACCACAGTGCTGACTTAGATTTCTGAGGGCCATGTTTTCCTATCCTGCATGAAGGCACCTAGGAAATTAAGGTTAATCCCCAGGATAAATTCATGAACACACATCAAATTCTCATTTCAGCACATAGCATCAACACACAAAGACTGGGCTTTGATCTTTCAGGTCAATGGGAACTTTGGGGCGATTAACAGTATTCATTTTAATTTGTTAGGATTATCCTGAAAGCTAAAAAAGAGAGTGTAAAAAATAGCCTTTTTAAAAATAAAACAATATTGACAGTAGCTGTTTTCTCAATTACACCATTGTGAAATAATTTAGAGGATATCCTTCCTTTTTTAGTGTATTTCACTCAAATTTGCCTGTTAAATCTCAGACAAAGGAAAAGTGAACAAAATGTTTACACTTAAGGAAGCGCTCTCTGCGTTTTGAATGAATGCAGTACAGGCAGCTATCAGTAATTGCTCCTTTTACGACAGTAATGGTGTGTGTGTGCTTTGTGTGACGTCTTCGACTATTACTGTGCGGTCTGGCACAAAAAAAGTGAAAAGTAGGTACGGAAGGCAGAGATTGCTCTTGATCTGAGAAATTGATGGTTGCCTAGAGCACTGAGAGGAGGCTTTTTCCATGCCACTTGGGAGACTACAAAAGGCATTCATTTTAAAAGAAGACTGGGGTAATTACCACTACATTTATATTAGAGGTTAACATTAGTGTTATTTCCTCTATTGACTGGTTTTACAGAATGTTATGCCCCACTGCTTTTATTAGATCCAAGCAATGGATGAAATAAGTGTTATTAACCTCTAACACTTAAAAAAAAAAAAATGGTGTTAAGAAAAACAGAGACAAAGCTGGGCAGTTTTTCTCTGTTAGTTGGGTGAGGGGCCCGAAAACATTGCAGATTTCATAGCTATTTTGTATATGTTACCCATACGGAAAAAAGTGAAACAATAAAAACTACAAAGGTTAGTAAAATGCTTGCAGTTTTTCTTAAGGGGGTGAAAGTTTACATCAAATAGAACAAAATAATCGCTTTACTGAATGTAAAGTCATTTAACTTTAAGAAACACCAATGTGAATTTTAACCTAAAACATTAACAAAACAAAAAATTAATTTCCATTATATTTGAGAGTTGGAACCATTTTAGATGTAGTCCATTAGTCTGTATGGGGCCTCAGACATTGATAAATAAATCAGTTAAAATAATTCCAAAACAGATGTGTTTAGCAGAGTTAGGGAATTTTAATATGATGCAGCTTTAACAAAAGTGTATATCCTGTCACCTTTAGACAAAGAAATTTCCAGAGAATGAAATCCGAAAAAATATGTCTAGATACACTGCGATATGGGATTCCTGAGGTTAGTTCCTAGGCTGGGCAAAGCCTCCTGTACGTTTGTGATTGTGGATGTGCAGCTCTTGGTCCTTCTTGCCACCTGTAGAATTTGAATGACAGTGATCTCCCCCCCCAATCAGTTTGAAAATTTATTTGATTAATAATGGGAATAAGGGAATTTGAATCATTGTGACTGTAGAAGTGCCAACGACCATAGGCTTGTCTGAGCCCAACTCCAGATGTTCAAGGATTTCAATAAAGTGTCCAAGATAAAAATAAAAAAATAGATTTTTTTTTTCTAAATTCAAACTGATTTTTAATGTCTTAGAGCTAACTTTACTAAAAAAGCTAAAAGTCATCATCCTTATTCTTTGATTTCTGTTTTTGCTTTGTCCATTTGCCGGCAAAGACTTTACTAGCCTTACAAAGAGCTAGGTTTCGGCATCAGGACAGTGGATCTGGACATACTTTAACTTTTAAACTTCTATTTAAATTCCACCTCCTTTCATATGAGTTCGGTGTATACTTTGGTGCTCTTTGAAAGAATTTTTTTCTTCATTTTTTAACCTGAATCTTTCACATGGTGGCCTGGGTAGCAGTGAGGAGGAAGGAAAAGGGCTTTGAAGAAATAATGCTGTAAGACTACAGACACTGTCAGGACGAAGTAGGAAAAAGAGAACAGATGTATGAGAGCCATTATCATTTACTAAACATGCACATGCACACCAGCGCACAGTAATCTTCTAATTATTGGTGTTTTTCGGAAAGCTCATATACTCTCCCTTATGGAGCTAACCCAGTACTCTGCATAACTGGGAAATTGAACTGATGGTCTCACTGGCCTGTCTTTACCTACTAGGAGTTTAGATTTTATTCCATACTGGAACTTTTAGAAAGATTTTAGCTAACTGTATGGGATAAGGGTATGTATCATTGTTTGAAATAAAAAATCTATTTTAGATCCAAGTGAAAAAAATTGCTTTTACCAGTGGCGTGAGTGGTTTCTGTCAGGCTCTTGCAGTATCATTTCTATGGGTAGTGCTTACAGGGGAGCTTTTGCTTGCACCACTGTCTCTGTGAGTGTCTAAACACGTTATTGCCCTTCTTTAATATCACTGAAATGTAGAGAGTAAATACTGTCATTCTCTAAGCTGCTTTGTACTCAGTGACCCAACTAACCTGCTTTGGGAATATTCCATTTTTACTTACTTTGTTAACGATCTCTTCAATTGCTTAATTGAGTATTTTAAGCCAGTAAATTACCCTTCAACATTTCTGTCTGGAGGCTTAGTCGGTGTCCAAAACAAGCTTGTCATTAATGAACACTTTCTCCAACAAAAGAGGGGAAGGCAGTGGAGCTGAATTGTGGCTGTTGTTCGGTCCCCTTATTCTAAACACATTAGTACACTGTATTTCCCCACTTATATAGGCTTTTGTGTGGTGAGCACGTGACTGTTTAAATGCCCCAGCAGGGCATCCAGAGATGGCGAAAAGAAAAAAAAAATAAAGAAGAAAGAAAAAGAAAAGAAAATTGTTTGGAACAATTTGCATTAGTTCAAGGGCAATGTTAAGCATTTTACAGCTGGTTTATTGCTATTCTTGTGCTGTTTAAGCTGTCTTTCATGTCAAAAGTCCTTTCCTGCTTGCAAATCATGGGGAAGAATTGCGGCCACCACGCTGATCGCCTAAGCTCCTCCTGGGGCTCTGGCCCTTTGATCACAGATACCGTATTTCCGTGGAGTCAAAAACGGGGGCTGCCGAGATGGGCACAGGTGGTGAGAGCGGAGCAGCTTTCCGCTGGCCTTTGGACGTCGCTCTCCCCTTCCGTCGTGCGGATCACGGAGCTGGGCGTGCGAGGAACCACCGTGGGGGCTCGGGAGCTGGGGGTGGCTGGAAGAGCGCGGCCTCCGCGAGCAGCTTCGCACGGGCCCGCTGTGCGCGGGCAGCCTCGCAAGCCCGCGCCTCTCCACGCGCCAACAGAAGCCATGGGGGAGCCACCATGGGCCTTCAGCAGGTCCCATCTCGGTGCCAGGACCTTAGCGTTCTCCAGCTCTCATCACTTCCTTGGGAAATCCATTAAAATTGTCCAGCTGTCACAGCACATCAGCCACCGGTGTGTTTTGTTAGCCTCGTGGCAGAAGAGATTTCTCAGGAGGGATTTGGATGTGGATGCAGAGGTAGCTTTATAGCCATATTTTTGCAGGACATGCAGCTTATATTTCATGTGCTAGAGAAAGAGGGAGCTGGAGGATATACTAGAAAAGCTGTATGGTGCTTTTACAGCTATGATGTTTAAAGGATATCAGGGAGGAAAGGTTAGAAGGGAGAAGCGTATTTTATTAGGTAGATAGATTTATTTGGGGCCCCACCTACCAAGATCTTAAGAAGGGCTTGTGTGCTTGGAATATTTTCTTTTTCCAACATAGCAATTGGTATAATAGAAGGTATTACTTTCCCCATAAACTGTTTTTTGTTTGTAGAAAGGACTGGCTTGGCCTAAGAAAGAGTCTACAGATATCATGATACTGAATTTCAGATTTACTTATGCACTGATTAAGTAACAGTAGCTATGCTGCTCTCTGGGAGAAATCACTGCATGTTTTCATTCTCCAAAATAAAGGAGGGGACAGAGGTTTAAATTTTGTTTTTACAGTGCACATACTCATAGGAGCTGTGGGCTGACTCAAGTGTTGCAAAAGAACACGATATATTATGAAATCAGGAAGAGGTGAATTTGGAGAGAAAAGTAAATCCGACAAATTTTATGCACTGTTGTTTCGCACTTACAGAACTGCCTCAGTATAGTGAGATTAACAAGTTAGAGTTTCTACTGCTGAGTTTTGCATTTGGGAATAATTTAGTGATGTATAAATTCTAGTGGCAGTAAAAAAAAAAATGCTGTAAACAGGAAAAAGGTCATTTTTAGTATTTTTAGTGATTTTTTTTTTCCTGGTAACAGAGACTTTTTTTTTTTCTGGACTCTTTTACTAGTGCCTTGACAGAAAATGTCAAATGGCTCATTTATCTTTACAATAAAAATACATTTTTCACTTAAGAAGATTTATCATCCATGAAATAATAGGAAAGCCTTCATAATTTTTCAAAAATATAAGGAATCTCATTGTCAATATCTCAAATTCAAAGTCACCTTGAATGACAACTACTGACTTCTGCCATATTTTATCTGCAGTCTGTTGAATTGCTGATCACCCTTTAGAGGGTTCATATTCACTCTCACTTTCTGTGTTTTTAACAGGCTAACACTGACCCCATGGCACACTACAGCTCTGAGATCTCAGAGCTTATAGTATTCTGAACAAAAAAGCAGTTTCATGCCAAAGTCTTCTGTAAATTGTCAGGAGAAAGGAATTGCAAAATTTCCAACAAAATTCTTAAGTGAAAAGAGCAGAATCTCTTCTGTTATCCACTCCTATGTCCCAGCCTGTAAAAATCGTGTGGAAAATTAGTGAGTCCCAAGACTTCAACAGAATTGAGAATATATGTTTATCACAATGGCAAAACAGTAGTATAAGGTGGAATAAACTGTATGCTTTTTTTTTATGAGAAAAACTCAAATGTGGGCAAAAAAGAAGTGCAGTGAAGCAGGGATGCAGGAGAGGGGTAGAATCTCACGGTTATTTTAGGAGGAAGAGGAGCAATCTGAACCTGTGGTACATCTCTGCATCTTTGCATCTTGGCCCTTTCCTGGTAATAAGGGAAATACGGAGACTTCAATAGGAATGCTGATCCTGTAGCATGTCTGATGCTCAAGTAAATGTTTTAAATGGGTCAAGTAAATTGTATACTGAAAGTTCCCTTCTTCATTGACCCTGAAGGGAGTTTAAGATGATTAGCTTGGCTGTAGACATCTCAGTGTAGACATCAGAGACTAAGTGATGTGGATTACAGTCACCCAAAGCAGAGGATGGGGCTCTTCTACTGCAGATTTAGCACAGGGAATATGTTTGCTAACTTTAGTTCTCCATCAAAAAGGGGCCATATACTTCAAATTTTCCCCAATTTTGTTTCCTCTAAGGACTGAAGAATCTGTCAATGGCATTGGGGAGGAGGCAGGTCAAAATACTGATGGCTGCTGAGAAATCCTTGACCCCTGAACTGACCCGCTATAGATCATCATCTGACATGAAGTAGCACAGCCTGCCTAGGGGAACACGCTGCTAGCAATGGGGGAAGGAACCTGCAGTGACATATGCAATCCCACTTCTAAATTGTCCTGAACAGTACGTTGAACCCTCAGCTTATTTCTCATGTGTCTGTTTACATTACATTTTTATACATTTTTTATTCAGTTTAGTAATTCAGTATTCATTAGTGTAGGCAGTGTATTTTGTCTCGAAGACATTGCATATGGAGAAAACAAGGCATTTATGTCAAACATGTATAATTAACATACAGAGAAAAATATTTATTGGTATTCAATACAAAACATAATGTAATAATTGCTAGTAACAAATCACTGTAAGTCTATATTGTTTGTGATGTAAAAGTGCTCTTCAGATTCAGCTCCTATAAGGTTGATACTAATTATATAGCTCATTTGCTGTATAGAGGCTCTTGTCCCTTCTGTAACTTTTAATAGCGGGGCTAGTTCAGTGTATTACAGAGCTTCTTAACTGCACGATGTTAAACACTGATGGTTGCTAGCTCTTGAGACAAAAGTAAGCAAAATTGTTCTTGAGGAAAAATTTGGGAATGCCGTTTTCCTGTTTCTGTACCTACCTTTTACTGTCTAGCATGGGAGAAGGTTTCTTGTAAGTCAGGTAATCGAGGTCTTCTTAGAAGTGAAAATGTTTGGTGGGCGTGTTATGTCTGCCATGTCACATGGCCTCGAATTAAAGAAATTTGTGATCCTGAGCAGAGCTCTGTGATTATGGAAGGTGTAATTTCCTCCATAATGCAGTAATCACTAGTATGTAGTCTTGATCTGCCACTTGTGTAGACTTTGGAAATGTGAAAAGTAGCATGTGTTTAGATGTTAGGTAGGTGGCCCTCTTTGCGAGAAAGTTTAGGCTTCTATACGCGAGTCCTACCTTTTAATGTGACAGCAGGAATGAGAACGCTGTGTTTTGCTCTTTGAGAGAAAAACAGCTTGCCTCTTTGCAGCCTTTGAAAAGTGTTGTTTTACGTTAGTCTTGCTTATAACTTACCTGCAGAACTCACCACTTCAGTGAAATGGCTTAGCTCTAGCGTGACTGAGCCCGCCAATTCCTAACATAGTTGTTTCTGCTTTTCGCATCTGCATTTGCTTCCTTGCTCATTGTTTTTTCCTTATTCCGTCTCTAACATATTTGCAAAGTTTTATGCAGTGACATCTCCAGCAAACATGACATTATTTGATTCATAAAAGGGCTGGTGTAAAAACAATATTCAGATTTGTTCTAAATTTCTTTTTGATGATCTGTGTCTCCAAGAGGGAAGATACGGGAGGGATGGAAAATAAAAACCCTTGAAGAGAATGGAAAATCCATTTGTAAAGAGGTCTGGAAAATCAGTTTCCTCCCAAGCTGTACTAAGACTTTTGAAGAAATCATTGTATTACCTTTTAATCCCTAGTGCCAGCAGTTGCTGGTGTGACCAGACACTGCCAGCAATGGCCGGTGTGTCTGACAGTCTTTGCTCAGTGTCCACGTGTTCATGAGATCTGTTCCTGGGGAGAAGCACACTCCTGTGCATACAAATGCACACATTTTTTTGGTTTTCAAATTTTGACAGAGACTTGCAGAGAATTGCAGGTATTAATAGGACCTTTCAAACAATATGGAACATTATTTACTTCCTTTTTGGCATCAAGTATATCCTGTCCCTATGGTAAGGAAGTACTACTAAAAAAAATGTTGGCATCCGCATTGCTTGCAGTAGCCCATGCACTGAGAAAATGGGATACTCAGCCTTCCTCTCTTTCTCTTGCAGGACAATATAAATGGAATATTTTCCAGTAATTTTGTTGTGCACCTAATTCCATATTGTTTAATTAATATGCCTGCATCTGTATAAACGTAAACTTAAGAAATCTAGTCAGTAGATGTGAGGTAATGTAATTCTATGATCCATGGCATTACTCTTTCTTATCTCAAAGATATGATACTGCATAGATAAATACCAATCACCTACTGAGTTAATAGCATTTCTGTACTCAGAAAACCTAGTTCTGCTTTACGGTTGTCTCATGGGGGTAAAAAAACCCACATCAGCTACTGGAAAATTCTTCCCAAACAGTGATGCATGGAGGGATGGACTACAAGGGAGTGTTCTGGGTGCACAAGGAATAATCCTGTGCTTTGTATGCTTTTCTGCATGTTGAACTGCTGTCATTTAAAGGATTGTTTGGTTATTTCATGCTCCCAAATACCACTATCAATCATCTACAGCTGCATCTCCTACCCTTATTTACTCAAGGAGTTGTACAGAAATTAAGAGATCTTACTCACCTAAGTGACACAGAAAAAAAAGATTTGTCTCACGACTTGCAAATGATTGATTATTAAATCAGTGTAGTTACTAATGTAGTGGTAATACTGCGGTTAATATGATATCCCATGTAAACAATGCTGTCTTTGTAGTGTTAATACTGGATATACAAACCCATGCAACGCCTTCAGTAACAAGGCTTTACTTTAATTGCTAACAAAATCTGGAAAAGTTCTTGTTGAGGATGTGCCTTCATATAAAATGTTTTATTGGGCACCCTTGGGTAGGAAGTGGTGAGCCAGACTGATTGCTTAAGCCTCAGCCACTGAAATCGGAGTTGTGTGTGTTGGTGACCCTGGGGTCTGAATAAGAGAAAGAAAGTTGCTCTGTTTGCGAGGTCGTGTTGCTGCTGAGATCTGTTGGAGGCGACTGTTCCCCACTTGTAAGGATGCCTCGTTTTTATTTATTTATTTATTTTTTATGATTCCCATATAAAAGTGATGCAGATGTTATCTGAGCCCTGCCACGGACAAAGGCGAAAGGCCCCAGGTCATCTAGGAAACCTCTCAAAGCCACTTAGCCGCATGTTATCTCAAAGACGTGAACAGACACATGGTAATTGGCTTTCTCCTGCTCGTAAGCAGAGCTATGTTAAATGCGGGCCTGAGGGGAGCCCCTGTTTTGGGCTGCAGTTTATTATTAGGTGAGGAAATTACTGGACACCTCCAGCTGCCATTAATCAGCCGTGGAGCCTGACTGGAGCCAAGCGAGAGGCCTGTGGGTGGATTGCGCTGAGCGGCCGGGAAATACAACGAGACAGAGACAAATGTTTTCCAGCCTAGCAGCGCTAAACTCTGCCCTTTCGCAGTCCTTAACATGCGTGTTCAAATTGATTTAGTCTGTTTACCCCCTCAGCCTAACCATCTATTTCCATTGAAGACTGACAGTTTTATGTGTTGCTACCATGTTATTATGTGTGGCTGTGCTGCCAGTAGCGATAGTGTTTCAGAGGGGTTGACTTCCAGACAGAAAGGCAGAGGGGGGGTGGCCGGCCCGAGTCTCCTAATTCTTTTTTACGGGGTGCAAAACATGTTGAGCATGACACCAGCTCTCCGCTTCTTCCCTTTCTTTTCTTTATTTCCCCTCCTTTTATTTATTTATCCTTTTATTTATTTTTTTTTCCAGGAGTCGACACATGCCGTGAAGAAGCCTTAAATAAACTTGCGTGCCGGAGGAGCACATCTGCGGGGTGATGTCAGCGCCTGGCTCGCTGCTCTTCCTGTTTGGTTGACAAACATGACACTGGCTCCCGGCGCTGGCGGGACCGCCGCGAGGCTGCCGGGGGGGAGCCCTTCGAGCAAGGGGGAAAACAGGTAGCGCAACGTGCGCTTGGGTTGCAGAGCGTTGGGCTCCTCGCTGCTCGGAGCCGGGAGGTCAGTGTGCTGAGGTTACCCGAGAAACCCAGCTGCCTCCCAAAGAGGAGGGGCTGTGGGTTCTTTGTGTGTGTTTTTGTTGGTTTTTTTTTTTTTGACATTTTTGAGTCGGAAAACACCAGCTGGATCTTTGAGAATAGATTGTACTGACCTGTCCTGTGCTGTGTCCCGTTATTTGGGGAGCAAGGGCCTCCGAGGGAAGGTATGTGAGGGAGAGCTGGGAAGTGGCTCTCCTTCGCACCAAGGATGGTCTGTGTTTCACTCGTTACTTTATATTGAAATTAGAAAAACAAAACAAAAAAGTTTCCTGGTTGACTCAAATGCAGGAAGCTCTGAAGCCCCACAGAGAAAGAAGTGATGGATGAAAAGTGCATTTTGAGCAGCCTGGTGGCTAGGCCAGTCCTTTGAGGCTCACTTACATCTGTCCTACAAATTTCTTAGGTTCGGAGCGTTGATGTGCTCTCTTGGTTAGTTTTCCTCTCTCTTCCCCACCCCAGTTTGTATAGAAAAGCCTAGCAAATGTTTCTAGTTTTGAAAGCCTTTGTTGCTTCTTTATTTGCTCCTTTTCCAAACTTTTCTTGTTAGAGAAGCCAAAACAGTGCCCAAGTAAATGATTTCTATAACGTTAAGAAGAGCCTAAGATTATGTCTTTTTTCTTCCCCTTCTCCCCCTCCCCTCTTTTTTTTTCCCCTTTCCTTCACGTGGGGCTATAGAGAATATGTATGATCACTTTATGGAGTAATTCCATCAAAGCTAACTTGTGAGAGTAACACCACCTTCCAGAAGAAGATTGCCAGGTGATAAAGTAGTTTCTTTTGGCTTTTCTATGCATTGTCTGACTTCATTCCTACTGCATAATAACATGTTCAGAAACGGAAAACAAAGTCAAAATGTCCTTAAATATACAAAACTCTGATTTCTCAGCTGAACTTTTTATGCTGCTTTTACAAAACCAACTGTTCTCCCTTGGCTATGCAAATCCTTGGTCATTGTTAAGAGCCAGTTTTGTGCTCTTCAGCAGCCATCAACCCTTGGTCCTTCACAAGGCCAGGCAGACTCACATTACCCAGCTTTATTCTCTCTCTTTCCCCTTTCTGCCGCGCATCTACCATATTCTAATTTTTGCTTGTTGACCAGTGTCATCTCTAACACTGTTGCATTCTCCAGAGTCTACAGGTGTCCTTAATTCTTTGTCTCATCCTTCAGTTCTGATCTTTTTTTGTATCAGTGTGAAAAAGTTTAATACCACCGTGCTTGTATTCCAATTTTCAGTTTGGAAACATCATAAGATCCAAAGTATAATAGCTTTTATTTTTAAGAGGACGTCCATTTATCTTTTTTGTGACAGCTGCATACAAAATAACCCTGAAAAGCTTAAAGAAGGCCCAACAATGGGGAAAAAAAAGGAAATAGTTATATTAGAACATCGATCTTGCATGTCAGGCTATGTTTAGTAATTAAGACCATTTTTTTTTAACATGAAAAAAGGAATGTAAGTCTTTTTGAACTAGCCCTCGTATTTCAATAGCATTTTCCATTTTTAATTTTTACTCCTAAATTCTTATTGAAGTAACAGTGGAGTTCACATAGCAGATTTTAGCATATTGCTTAGAGCAATCAATGCGTTTAAAATTTTCTTTGAGAATGAGTCGTAAAGTGAGAGCATCTATTAAGTCCTTGCATGCACTGAAATATTGTTCTTCAGATTAATTTGTTATTTTTCTCTTTAGTAGTGTATTTTAAATTTACTGTCATCATTGCCCAGTATCATTACTTTTTCATTATTAAGAATAAAAAAGAGAAAAATAGGTTAAAATAACCTTTTAAAAATTGTACTTATTTCAAGGAATAGATAAAAAATTCTGCACTACTTAGAGGTAAACTGGCATTATAAAAATACCTAAAAATATTTTTATAAATTGGTTTTCATTCAAAGGGATACTTGAATGCTTAAAATCACACAAAAACTTTAGTAGTATAGAGAGATTTCAAGATAAGGAATTGGAGGGGCAGTGCTACAGAAACAGTTTTATTACATTTCATTTAAAAGCAGCCCTTGCTAAAGAAAAAGCAAGTATCTCCAAAATTTTCTGGCATAATAGTGAAAGAAGAGAATAGAAAAGCCAGTAGTTGCTGTTGTATTCCAAAATGTTCAGTCCCTGGGGAATGTAATGACTTTCCCTGCCTTCAGCTTTTTTTCTTGTAAAACATATAGGTAACTGCATGCTATAATGCAAGAAATAACTATTTCTTTATGTAGTGTGAATCTGATTTCTGATTGTTTACCTGTAAAATTGCCTTGCTTGCTGCAGAAATGTTACCCAGTGAATTTTAAACAGCTGGCCTACATATCCCTTTTATTCAGCTGTTCTTCCTTCTGGAGATACTTAAATAATAACTTGAGGGTGTTTCCTCTTAATGAGGTAATAATACCCATATCCTGGGCTAAATAAACTTGAGGCCAAAGGCCTAGGTGTTTATTAGCAGAGGATGTGGTTATTAACAAATCTAGCAGGAAGCACCCTCAAGTTATTATTTTACTGACATTTCTAATGATCATGCATTTTAGAAATAATTGGCTGAAAAATGATGCTTGCGCTTTTAAGAGGGCAGGTGAAGCAGAAGATGGACTTAAAATAAACAGTTTCTATAAACTGTCATGCTGGAGCCTTCTGAAACAAGCAGTGATGCCAGAGGCTGGAAGATCAGTCCAGTTTTTGGCTGTTGCTGCTTTGGGCGCTTTGGACTTGTGACTTACTCTCCTCTGTACTAGAATGCCCATGCAATTTCTGGCTTTCAGTTCAGTACCAGGTAGACCATCCATACGTTCGAGAAACTACAGTTAGTTGTGAATGACAGAAGTAGCAAAAGCTCACGAGTTTGCTAAGTTTGGATGGCATTAGCTCTAGGAAGTGACAGTTGGCACACTAATCCTCTAGTAAGGGAGTTTTGTCCCTAAAAGTGCAATAATAATGAGGCGTAGCACTTAGAAAACTGGTTTTAGACAAAAAATCATCTCTGCGTCCTAATTGTTTTTACAGAAGTGGACAGGGGAACGGAGACCAAGGGAACAGAAGGAGCTTGCCAAGTTCCTGCAGTAAGTAAATAGCAGCTTGGAGAGGACTCTGGCCTCCCAAGCCTGGCGTTCAGTCCTGTTGCTTCCTCTGCCTTGTACTATACCTCCATCCTGCAGATATTTGTGCTGCAGGAATAGACTCAGAGGGCTTGGCTGCACTTACCAAGCATCTACCGCTGTGGATAATGTTTCTTTTACAACCCTTTCATTCACTTTGTGTGATGCAAATACTGGCAGGGCGCAAGCTTACTGATGAGAAAGTATGAGCTACTCACAACTGCAAAACTAAGCACACATGAACAAGTTTGCAAGACTGGAGTTGAAGAGAGATCAGATTAGGCTGTTTAGTTTTACTCATATGAAATCAACAGCCTTATAAAATCCCTTCATGGCTATAGAACAGCAATTCAATGAACTTATTATTTGGTGAATTGAGATGTCTCTGTTGTTCTTGGTTTAGGGCAGAAATTCTAACACAGTGTTTTGGGGTTAGCTAGCATCTGTAATTCAAATTCTTGCCAAGCTCAATACCTTCCCTTAGAAATATGGCAGTGACCAACTGCTATGCTGAAAGCTTATTTAGGCTGAATATAGGATACTAAGCTCCTGACACTAGAACAAAAACACAAATACCAATGGCTAGCTGTGTTTTGCCTACAATTAACAGAACAAACACCTTAAGAGGCGTAGAGGACACAAACAGATGTTCTAATTGCACATCTGTGAGAAACTGATATTTGCTAGTTCCACTCCAGCTTGACCTCTGTACCTTGGGAAGTTTCAGTCCCACAGGATTTAAATGATTTATTGATCTGAATGCAATGAATATTGCAGAACAAGATGTATTTCTAAGGAGTTAGATACACCCTTCTGTGTAGCAGTAATTAATGTTTAAAAGGAATCCACACTCTGCTTTAATCAAAGCAGAGATGCCAACATTGTTCCCCATAATATTGCACAAGTGTGTGTGTGCGTGGCAGGGAGGAATATGAGTTACAAAGTGGGTATGATATTGGGGAGCTAGAGGAATGTGGAAATAAGGGAATAGGTTTCAGTAGTTACATCTTTCTCTTTAAACTTCTAAATTTTTTTTGTAAGATTGACCAGAGAAAACCTAATGGAAAAAAAAATACTTTTTTTGTGTCACATACTGGAAGGTTATACCCATAGCTGGTTGTCAGGGCTAGCAGCGGTTGCACCACATGGAGTCCAAGTGCAGCAAAGCCTTGCCTTGTCAGCTGCGCTAATTTTTTATATGCATCTGTCCAAAATCAATGCAGAGAAGTAAACAAATGGCACAAGGCTTGATTTGTTTGACCTGCCAGAAATCACTGAGGGATTTTTTTAACTTAAATGTCAAACAAACCTGATGTTAATTTTAGTATAGGAAAATGAGATTGGGGGAACTAACAAATCTTGTGCCATAGAGGGATGGACGGGTATTTCCAGCTAGGATCCAGACGTCTGTAGTCACTATGGGAGCACGTTTCCTTGTGTATGGCTCAGCTCTGGTTGGATGCCGTTCCCCAGAATCCTCGTTTCCGGGGCGTCACCGACACGGTCTGAATGGGCTATATGGAAAAGAAGTTGTTCCCCTGCTTGTCAGCTCTAGGTCTCCCAGTGGTGCTGCTCCTGGCTGCCTTGTTGGGCTGGAACGTGGGTGATGGCGACCGGGATTTGTTGTCTCCTCTTGCCACGCTGATGGACGCTCCGCGGCATTGCCCACGTTGCCACATGGCGGCTGTGATGGAAGGGAGTTGTGAGCCAAAGCAGAGGCTGGGGATCATGGTGACCTGACCCTTAGCCAGACCTGCCCTCCTGGCTGGCACCTTGAGAGACTTATGTGGTGTTGGAGACAGCTACTCCAAAGGAAACCTATGGTTCATTTTTGAGGCTTTAAACCCATCTCACTCCTAAAGAGCTTGCTATTCACTACTAGGGTTTTTGCATAGGGAGAATTTGACACAGGTTTTTCAATTTGCTATTTTTTGATCATTTTTATACCATCTTTTTGTATCTTACGACTTTTCTCTTCTGGCAGAGGTGCTCAACCTTAGAGTTTTTGGATTATTTCAGTGATACTTTTGAAATGTTTTGTGGTATACAGAAACCTTTGCAATAGAAGGCAAATGATTCATTGATGTCTATTTAGGAACTAGTAAATGCTCCAAGACTTCAATTTATATTTTATTTCTATGAGAATGAGGGAATCCTCTAGGTATTTTCAGTGTACTGTTTGGTATAGTGCAAACACATTTCATACATTTTGTGTATTGTGTATATGTACTTATCTGAAGTTCTTATAAAACACAATTTGAAGAAATCTTTGAGGAAATCATATGTATGATTTTAATGATAGAATTTCTCTTTTCCCAGAGGTAATTTGTGTGTGTGTGTGTGTCACATACATACAAATATACATATATATACAAATTATGTATGTGCATGTACAAAAACACTGAAACACATGACCCCTCAAAAGTCAGCCACAAAACTTAATACAGTGGTCAAACAACATAATTCCAGTGTCAAAGAGAAACTACAGTATAGAAGTTTGACAGCATTGTCAGGAAACGTGGCTTAACATAAAACCACCTGGAAGTTGTTGTTTGGCGAGGGAAAGGGATGGTTACTGCTGTTCTCAAATACAAGGTCCTGTGGTAATGGGGTTATGTTACATGCGAGTTTTGGGATAAGGCACTGCTAAGGCCATAGAGTGAAAGCCCTGTGCTTGTGCCTCCTCTGACACCATGACTGCCAGGTCACGGTCCCCTGCCATGGGACTGCCATGGTCCCATAACCTAGTCCCACGCTGCTTTATGTTAGACCTACGCTATGAACAGAAGCTTTAGTACTGTTGGTTTGCTGTATCTCAGTATATAGGCAAAGCAGACTTATAAAGTCGTGGTTACTATAGTGTAAAAAAGATGATTTTTGGTATGAACAGGTTCTGAATTATTCCAGGCTGTCACACTACTACTAGTGTGTGGCAGTATTGTGGCAGCATATGTTTTATGTTTTCATATGGACATTAAAGTGATGTTTTTATGTAGAAGTATGGAGGAAAATAAATAGTTATTCTGAGCTTGAGGCAAAGATGATACACATATTGTGTTTCATTTCATAACTATTGATGGTGGGAGAAACTTGCCATAAATGAAGTACAAGCCTTATAGTGCTCTATATTTTTACAGGTAATTTTTGCAGTCTAGCAGGAACCAGGATATTTACCAAAAACTTGTATGAGCAAAATGATAGAATTCAGATACAGTAAAATTCAGCCCTCTCCATGGCTGATAGAATCCATAACAGTCACTACGTGACAATCTTAAGATCCTTGGAAAATAAGTGCACAGTTGATTTTGTAGTAGAAGATATGAGCCAGGCTATAAGGACATGAAAAAAAAAGTCTTCAGCTTATGTAGTCTGGAAAAGACACAGAGATAATGTCAACTTTAATTACTGTTTTCTTCCGAACACAGGGAATAGGCCAAAGGGCATGAATGGAAATTAAAGAAAAATGGAAAACAGATGGTAGGAAGCATGCTTCAGGAACTAGCATACAGGCAGCACTATACATAATTTACCCAAAAGAAAAGGGGCCTTATGAGTTATTTTGTCCCACTTTAAACAACATCATCTTATGGTCTGTTTCACAACAACATTATTACCAACCATTTCCCCACTGATAGCAACTGCTGTGTTGCCAGAACTGAAGTCCTTCCTCCCCCAGCTTTTACAAGACGTCTTTGAAATATAGGTCAGGCAAAAGTAGATGCTGAAAGATAGCTACCTAAATTAATGGTCTGGCATTCAAAAATGCCAGCCACTATATATTTCAGAGGGTACAGATTGAATACCTGTCATTTTGGAAAAGGTTGACACTGACATAAATGCTTCAGCATGGGATTAGGAGCCTAATTTTAATAACCGCTTTAAAATAAATCATGTCAATATTTATGATGATATACTGCAAAATGCTGTTACTTGGTTTAAGAGGCTTTCACCTGGACAGGAAATAATTTTGTCCAGACAGATTTTTCTTTCCCTTTGCAGTAGATCTCTCAAGGAGTATCAGGCAACCCTCCTTTTAGCTATCCTATATAGTTTTTATGAGGAACCAGGACTATGCTTTTCACAGGAAACATCCGATTTCTTGGGTTTTGTCTGTGATGAAACAGAGCATTAAGATCACGTATAGAACATGATGCCCTTTTTTCTACAGCCTTAGTCAGAAGACCTGATTCAAAGCAGAAGCGAGGAAAAAGGGCTAAATAGTTACTTTAAAACATGTCAACAAAACCTCAGTCATCCCAAGGCTTCCAGCACCAGGATGGGAGAAGGTAACAAGGTCAAGGGTTGCTTTCTTTAACATTCTGAGGACTTACTTTGAGAACGTCGGAAAAGTAAATAAAGGATTATTTATTAAATGAAGAAAGGATTATCCATTAAAGGATAAATCTTGTTGGCTTTATGTGTACAAATAGTTCCCATTGTCTATGAACGAGTCAAATTCTTGCATAAGACATTTATAACTTTTATGTAACCTTATAAAACCTCATGTATTCTGTATGCTCTGGGTTTAAAAAGCATGTGCCAGTTAGCCAATCGGATAGGTGTATAATAAAACAAAATAGGCTCATTTTTACTAAAATATCTTCAAAGACAAGCTTAAACAGGAAAACTTCATATCTTTTTAACCATGTCACAAATTGAGTTAGAAAAATATTCAAATAACCAGGTGACCTTCACTGGATATTCTCAATTGCTGTGAGAAGAGGGCAGCTGGGAAAAGGGGAAGACCAAGCAAGGCAGGAAAGCATTCAAAAGGTATTTAAATGGAGAGTTTTGCCTCCTCCTGCATATTCCTCAAAGTCTTTCAGAATATGGAGCAAGGCTAACCCTGAAATGCTCCTTGCTGGATAACAGTAATCTTTATTATAAGGCACTACAACTTCATTTCAAAATAATTTTCTTCCGGCCAGCTGGCTGTAGTTATTCAAGGCAGATAAACCAGAACATGATTAGTTTCAGCCCCTAGTCAACAACACCAGCTAAATACTGTGATTATACAGGATGCCAATACACAGAATATTAACTGTTAACTTGGAGATACTCCTAGCTAATCCCAACTGTCACATCTCTTGGCTTAGTTTTTCCAGCACACAAGTGCAATGTAACTGAAGGGGATTGGAAAGAATGAGGCACTCCTGTCATCCAGTGCATGGATTTAATACCCACGGGGATATTCCATGCAATGCAAATGCTAAAGCTCCTGCCCAGACTTATGGAAAGTAGCTTCTCTTTCAGCTCTATATGACATATTTGTACTCAGTGACTGTTTGTGCCTCAAGTATGTCTGGTATTAAGTGGCTTGGCAGTTTGCAGAGCATTTAACTGATGTTATGAGCCATACACTAGATGCTAAAACTGTTCTCATCATCTTTCATCTTTATTGATTCAGGAATCATTCTGCTGTATGTTTCCCATAGTTTATCTCAGGAATGCATAAATAATGGCCTTTCATTAGAAAAGAAGGAAACATTCAGCCTCGTATTTTAATTTTATGCAGAAGAGCAGCTGAATCTGAGGGGAAGATTTGGATCTTTTCCCCTCTTTCTTTGAAAACTCAGTTACAGAAATTTGGGAGAACAGACTTGAATCACCACTGGACAAGTGCATTGAGTGCTGCTCTGGAGTAACTCACTGACATTCTTTTCCCTGTGGTGAGATATTTTGAAATCCTTCATTTTTGTCTGAATGGCAAACGCCAAAACCTCAGTGTTTTTCTTGAGGAGGAATTCTTGTCTTCTGTCCAGCTCAGTTAGCTTCACAGCAAGAAATGGGAAGTTAAGGTTAAGGCAAAGGGAGGATTTCTGCATTCATGTGGAAGTAGACAGCAGTTGCTCTCAGTCCTTTGACCTCCTCCAGCAGTAAGATATCAAGCATTAGAATCATGATACTGTACAGAAAGTTATCAAATCAACTAATTCCTCAGGACTTTGAGGAATAACTTGTATTATCTGTAATTTCTGTCTGAAGGTAGTTTAGCTAAGCTTAGACATTCATCATCCATGACTAAAGATTGTGCCAGGAAATTGTCACAGCAGGTATCAAGTATTCCATGCTAACTCTTTAGAAGAAGAGGAAGCAGAAAAAAAAGAGTGTAAGGCTGTGTTCTCTCAATGTTCGAGTTGAAATGTATTTCCTTTCTTGATCACAGTGCATGCTGCCGTGGTCCAATCTGTCACCCATAATCTGGGTTCAGTCTTCAGCTTGATCTATGTTTGTGTTGTAACTTTTGCAGATTCTCTGCTTTATATTAATGTCACGATTAATGTAATAATGGCAGTTTTTGTCCAGCTAAAATTTTGACTGGCCTCCATCTTGCATCTTTTCCGTGACTGCAGTCCTCCCTTGTGCTGACCCCTCAGAATGTGGTCACCAAAGTCATGCCCCCCGACCATGGTTTTGACTTAATCCCCTTCTCCTCTGTGTCTCTATCTGCTTGTCTTCAGCCCGAGGGCTTTCCTTACTGCTTTGCTCTTTGTTGTAATGATTTACTATGATCACTGTTGCAGAGTCTAGAATGACAAGCCCCAGTGCTGTCTTGCTATTTTGTCAAAGAAGCTATTCCTAACTACATGTGCACTTGGCATCTCCAAACATCCTGAAAATGACTTTGCTGGTGTCCTTTGTGGTATTATCAGTCGACTTGCTTGGGAATAGTGCTGTTGTGGATGTGATGAGCAATATTATTTTGACATTTCTGTGTGCTTCACAGCCTGTCTGCAGCTACCACTCACTTTCTGCGTCTTGTAGTAGGTATGGCCACCCTTTGCTCTGCGTGTATGCTACCCAGCATGGAGCATGTGGGCTCGTGAGCAGGGCTCCCTTGCGGTGGGCTTTTGGGTGACCTGCTCTGCTGTGGCAAAGCACCAGCACTCCTCTGCCTCCCAGGAGCCTCATCAGCTGCATTTGGCTCCTCGGTCTTTATGGTTCCTCTTGGATGGCTTCTCCAAGCCTTTCCTCCTCTTAATGGGTGGACTCGTACGCATAATCCACAAACTCATCCAAACGTTTCTGATTATCACATGTCTTTTTGTCTAGGAGTGCTCTTTCCCTATAGCTGACCATACCTTCAATTGGCTAGATCTGTCATGTGGTTTCTTCTCTAGCTGATTTGAGGTGGATTTATCTGTCCCACCACCTGTTTTCAAGTGATTTGATAATAGAAATTGGAATGTGTTAAGATGCAAATAAAATACATAGTGTATATTGTAAATTGAATCAGTCAAGACAATTTATTCTAAACTACATAAAAAACTTGTTCTTGTCAAAGAAGATTTTAAATTACAATCCTTTTTTTTTTTTTTTTTTTTGGCACTGAGCAATGCCCACTGAGATGGGCTGGATGCTCACCCTTCTGAGTCAGATAGGAAGAAAGAAGAGAGCAAGATTTTGCCTTTCTAATTATCATTGTTATCCTGCTTCCTATTACCTCCTTGTCATTGCCTGCTGTGCAGTGTAGTAATGAAGAAAGTTAACTATACCTGTCATGCTCATCCTCTGTTTCCTTCTCCTCTGCAAAGAGTGCTGTCACAGGCATCATTCTGGGATGAAATGCTCAGCCACTCATTAACGCTGAGATTTTTTCTGTCCTTGCACTGGCCAGGCAGCGACCCAGGTGGAACTGAGATAGCAGCCCCCTGGGACCTCCTAACTGCCAGGCTGTGACAGTAGTATTCCAGCTTACATTGCTGTTTCCCATTATGTGTCTCTCTAGTGATTGCTTTCCATCTGGTCGTTTGAATCATTTGCTTTTGAAATTAATTGCATTAAAACAAGAATTAACTTTTTTACAATGGCTTTGTGTAGTAATGCCATTTTAAATGCAGATGTATCTGTGAACCATTGAAATCCAACATAATGTTTCCTTGGAATTATTCCTCGGTTCATCTGTGACCTAAAATAATCAGGAGCATCAAGCATGTTTTTATCAGTTACATCTGCATCCTATTTCTTTGTTAGCTGATGTAGCATATTAAATTTGTATTGACACCTTGCTGCTTATGCTGTTATGCTCCATGAACACAACATGCAGTTTTCTATCGCTAGCAATTTTGTAGTGCTAATAAAGTGCAAGCTGATGTGCACAGAACTATGGAAAGCCAAGCAAATCCAACCTGTCTTCCAAGAGGAGGAGGAAAAGATCTCCATGGTTTATTACACCTCATTAAACTTCCTAACCAGAGCAGCTAGTTCTGAGGAATTTTTAACCTAAAATTCACCCTATTCATCTTAGTCCTTTTTCACACGTTGGAGTATTATTATTATTATTAGACATCATTACTGATGTGTCTGTCACTGGAGTCTGTAAGTCTTGCAGTGAGTGGAAAGTTTAGAAAGGCAGAAAACTTCCAGTGCAGTGGAAGTTTCAGCCTTTTTTCTACGCTAATGGAAGAGAAATGAATAATGGATTGCCTGTATTTGGAAAAGTTATGGAACTTTCTAGAGAGGGAAGAGCTTTGAAGCCTTTAAGTCCCACCTAGGGACAGGTGCAAACCTGGAAATGAAAAGGACTGACAGGAATGAGAAGCGCTCTGGAAGAACTCTCAGAAGTGAAACTGGAAGTACAAGCCATTTCTGATGTTGGCCAAGAGAGATGAAACTCCGCATGGAATCAGTTGCCTATAGGCGCCTGGCTTCCAGGACTGACTTCCAGCATAAACACAGCCTGATGATGATATCTTCTTGATCAGCGCTTGAGTCCAGGTTTCTTTTTGCCTTCACATGGTTTCATGTTGTGTAACAGGGCTCACACCCCAGGTCTGTCCTACATCTCCAGCTAACTGAAACTCCCGCTCTGGAATTCAGTGCAGTGAAGGAGAGCTTTTGGAGGTGGGTACTGCGCAGAAGCTGGGAGCGGGTTAAACTCTTCAGCCTGCTTGCACCAATGGCCCTTGAATTTGGCAGCTGCCCAGGATTAGGCCACTCGTATGGAGAAAGGCAAGAACTTTTCTGGAGTCGTGAAATACTCTGTGAAAACAAATCAGTTCCCAGGATAGTGATTTTTATTCCTGAACTCATTGGACTGTAAGGGCTGGATTCAACCTGATACTTAAAACTGTGCAGTTCTGGATCTCGAGCAGTGTCATTTGTTCGACGCAGTCTGAAGCCACAACTCACTCTAGCTCCGATTCAGAGCATGAAAAATAGCTTCCATTGGATTCCTGTAGTTTTGACTTTGTCACTTGAGTTACAATGATTTCTTGTTATGCCTGAACAGAGTCCACAAACTCTACAATTTACTGCTTCCTGCAACAGTCTGACACAGTCCCCTGTGAGAAAAAAATAAGTTAAACAGAGAACTTTTTCCCCTTAAGGAATTATATGGATCTTGCAGATGCTGAGTTGACTTACTGTGTTTTCCCTTAGAGCACTTGGCTGCAGATCCAATTAAGAGTAAATACAAGAGCTTTATCATCTCATTTCTCCTTAAACCTAAGCGTTATAATCTGTATCAGTCATTGACATGTTAATTTTTTTAAGATGACATTAAGTTGTATGAGACAGCTCTGCAATGTTCACTGAATTATGCAGCAATATTTCTCATATATGAATAATTATTTCTCTTAAAAATCTGTGCCTTGTACATGGTATGAATTTCAAGTGCAGTATATAGAAAATATAAATATTTAAATATAAGATATGGTTTACATTGTTCTGCACTGAAGTGTCTCCTCTTGTTTCAAAAACCACAAGAGTGTAGCTTAAGTAGCCCACTTGAGAAGGCAAATTCATCATATGTCCACTTCAAGGCTCTCTTCTTGTTTAAGGGCTAGATTGTGGTAAATAATCCACAGAGCTTAATAGGAGGCAGTGCTGGCGCTCATTCCTTTTGGAAGAGCACCAGTTTGTTCCTCTTTGTGTCGTCCTCCTCTCTCCTCTGCACCCTTCTAATTTTCTCTGGGATGGGAATGAAGAGTTTCTTTCGTTTATGGAGACTTGTGTTGTTTTTTTGACATTGACTTTACTGGTTTTATTTCAGATTTCTTCAACTCCTTAAGAAGAGACTTCCATATTCTGCAACTAGCTGAGTTTCCGAAATGGTGATGAATTGGATGAACCTCTTGTTCTTACCTAACATGAAAATATTGTCTTCATATTATCTTAAAAGATGAGGAAGCTTCTTGTAGGTCTCCTGCCCGTGAAGCTGCTTCTGCACTCAGACTAAGACACATTCGTATCCACATCAAGTAACAGAGTTTGTGCCCTTCAGCTTGATCTTATCCAGGTGGTATGCCATGACTTTTCTGTTTTGAAATTACCAAGAAGTTGATAAAATAAACAAATAGGTTGTATCATGGGGAGAGAAAATGAATGGGGAGATACAGGGCTTGTGAATCGAGCAGAGTAATCTTGCTCCCTTGTTGAGTAGTTGGTACACTATGCAGAATGTGCAGCCTGAAGGAAAAAGAGACAGCCTTTTGCTTCCTCTAAAGCTCAGGGTATTTACCCTCCACGGTTACTGTCTTAAATCTTCAAATTTACTGCTTTATTCTGACTTCTCACCAGTGCTAAAGTGATTTTATTCTGTTGGTAGTTTTACCATAATTCAGCAAAAGCAAATAACCCCTTTTATCCTGCAGAGTTCCTATGGCTGATGGAAAGTGACCCTCACAGGAAAATGTTACATTTCTACAGCAAGAGAGACTGCGTTTAGGGCAAAAGATTTTAATTTCCCTTAGTAAATATGGGAAAAAAATCTTTTAAGCTCTGACACTGTGTTTTACAGGTAATTGATTTAAAAAAAAAGACTTTGCTTCCTCTTTCAGGGCTGGTAAGGAATTGTACCACCTCCCCCTACAATTCTAAAATTCGCTACTGAGATGTTGCACGTAGAGTGAGCCAGGAAAAGAGACAGAGTGTATAAAACATCTATTAAACCAGACATCACAATTCTCTGTAATGGTGGATTACCACAATCGCTTTCTCTTCCTTCACAGAACACAAGGGATATAATACTCATGGGAATTATATCAATTCAAATGCTAGTTAGCTCATTAATACAGTTTAATTAGAAATGATATTCGTTGGACTGCAAGTCACCGAGAGCTACTGGGCATTACTGTGGAGTGCAGGAGTAAATGCAAGTCCTTGCTCATATTTGACTTTAGTAATTGGTTAGCCTAAAGGGCTGTAATGAGCCTGCCTCAGGCTTTGGTGGCACGGAGGTTCAACCAGCAATCCCTCCCCTTGTGCAGCTGTGTTGAGGGTAGGCACAGATACAGACCTTGGCACGTGCTTTTTATTTTTTATTTTTTTTTAAGTAGACTGTATGATGCAATTTTGTAAGAGAGTCTTCAGCATCTTTGGTTTTAGTCTATTAGACATACCTAGAGGTGAAGGGTTGAGTGACAGATGGACTTCTGAGTAAAGTCAGAGTGTAAAACAATTTTGCTGCCTCCATCCTGTGCTTCCTGTGAACACTGCTAGAGATTTCAGTGCATTTTCCCATGACCCTTCGTGGGTGCAGATGGCTACGGAATACAACATCATGCAAGTAATTGCATTTGTTGTCAAGTACCAAGCAGAAAAGGACTCTGGACTCTGCTTCTACTCATTTGAGTCATGGTCATGGTGGGAAAATCTTCTCTCTTTCTCTCGTTTTTGGTTTTTTTTTTTATTTAAACTCAGTTGAATTCTAAAAACATGGCAAATGATTGAATTGAATTGGGGTAGTTGTTTCTGATACATATGAGCCTCAAGTATGTGGAAAAAATGTCTTTTGAGAAGATTGTCTCTGAGAAGATGAATATTCTTTAAGAGTAAAAAGCACAAAAGACAAAGCATAGTTGAGGTCTGTGGTGTTCTTCAATTTGTGTTCTTGTTAGGAGGAGCCTTTTGCTGGTTAGAGAGACTGGTTGGTGCCTGCTTAACATCAGCTTTGCAGTTTTCTCTGACACCTTATCCCAGTTGCCATGACAACCGTGGCCTTGGAGGAGTTCACTTCATGGATGGATAAGTGATCTGATCATTGAAGATGCCTACGGAGGTCACAGGGTGTTGGTTGATGTTTGTTTAATTGAGTCCCCTGACAGAAGCTGGAAAACCCTGAGCAGGAAGGGAGATGCCATCCAGGGCTCGGAGGAACACTGAAATAGGCCAAATATTTGAATCTGACCTTCCTGCATCTGGTAAGCTTTAGGTTTTAGTGCACAGTGCCTTTAAACCACTTTTGCAATTTCCTGATCCTAAAACCTGTAAATCTATTCCCGTGCAATACTGTAACACAGTCTTAAGGTCTCAGTAGATAAGACAGCTATTACTGGAACTGACATTTTTTGAATTACAACAAGCTTGATTCTACAGTGCTTAGTGTTTTACTTCACATCTGCTTAATAGAAAAAATACATCTATGTGAAAACTGAATGAGAACATAGACAGCCCCCTTACTTTGACAGAAAACATGACAATTTTGTACCCGAATGAGATTGCTGGCACACTTTGTTCATGAACATCAGCCCAGAACGGGGTGATACTGCTGCTGATTCTGAAAACCTGATTGAAAAGGAAACAGAGATGTTCCTGCTTAAAGAGACAGGAGTTTTCTGATGTGCCCATAGTGATGACTGGTGCCAGAAACAGCAGAAAATCTTTCACTTGCAGAAAGGTTTTAATGACTTAATAAACCTGCTGTACTGAATCAGTCAAAAAAGGAGCAAATAAGGTTGTAGAAAAGCACCGTGACTTCTGATAAGAAATAGTTGCTTACTTATGGGCTGTGACATATCATTACTTTCACGTATGAGGATGAAGGATTATTATCAGAATTTCAATAGAGCAGACATGTCTCTTCTGGGAATGGTTCATGTATATGAAGAATAAATACTTGTTTATTTACATGATGTCCCTCAAGTTACTGAAAAGTGTAAGGATGTTTTGCCCAAGTATTGTCCTTCTCAGAATATTTCCATAAACATATAAATATACTATGGGCTATAACATCTATGAGAAGATTAATAACTTTAATTGTGGGAAAAAAAACGATATATCTTTCTTTGCACTGGACAGTTTGTTTACTAACTGGAACAGAGTCTTGGCATGTTTGGATTGTATTACTCATTTGCTGCTACTCAATGTGTTAAAGAGGTGCAAAATATTATTTTTACTTTTAATGTATCATATATGTTAAGAACATTGCATGGAAGAAACCTGAGGATGGCAGTGGAAGTTGTGGGCATGTAAAGCAAAAAATAGGTGACTTAAATAGAGTAACAGAAGTGAAAATGCTGTCTCAGGGACTGTGATGCTATCCTGCAATGCAAACTGTATATTTACAAGAAATGGGACATTTATCATTTATAGCTGAGAAGTAAGCAACCTCTATGTATTCTTATATAGAAAATAAAATATAAATGTAAATAATATAAAATATAGAACTCTTTGCAAATATAATTACTTTGCAAAGTAAGGCAAAAATATTTTAGTATATCATGAAGGTCAGACTCAACTTATCACCAACAGCTTCTTAACATAAGTAAAGTTACATAAATAAATGGACTTGAAATTTCAAACTTATGGTCACATCCTCCCCTTGTGTACAGCAAAATAGATTCCTAATGTCCAGTTGAGCTTAAACAAATTACAGTATCTGCAGCTCAGCTATATACATTTTAAGTATTTAACTACAGAAAGCCAAGTTATTTAAAAAGCTGCAAAATATTGTTTCCAGAGCAAAGGAAATAGTTATATCTTACAAAAAAAAAATCAACCCAAACATGCCTCAATTTGAGTTTTAGTGTGAGCCCTAAAAACCTGGCCTATGTTTCTTAACTGGATTGCAACCACAAGCCAACTTTGAAGGGGAACACCCTGCTCTCCACGGGGAAGGATTTATGATTTTAGTCAGGATGTATGAAACGCGTTGATTTTGGCTGGATTTCAGGAAGCAAAAAGGGGGGGTGGGGGGCAGAGTCTGTGTTCATTTGCATCCCTTCCAATCTGTTTGTTGTCAACCAAGTTTTAACGACAATAAACCAAGGCAGAAGAGCGGCTAGAGAATGGGAGCTGTGTGCTTGGAAATAAGGGACGGACAAACAGCTGCCGACCCTTGTGCGGGTGGAAGCGGCTGGTGCTGGCAGAGCTCTGGGAAGAGGCTGTGGAGGAGCAGTGGCCTCAGGTGTCCCCACTAAGGCCTTTCCTCTGGGTGCTGAGTCCTTTTCTCCTTGACCTACTGAAACGCTGTGCTGTAATGCAACCTGAAATAAGTTGCTGTAAAGAGGGGAAATGGTTGTGTCTCCATCTGTGTGCAGACAAGTAGCTGCTTTCCCGGGATAAGCAGAAACTTAGGAAGCTGAGCTGCACGCTTGGATGTTTATGCATTTTGAGGGAAGCGGTTTGAAAACATCTTTTTAAGACCTCACAAAGTGGCGTGCTATCCCGTCAGGTCCCACATTTCCACGTCACCTCAAGCTTAACGTTACGCAACGCACGGTAATTTTCTGCAGTAGAAGTTGGGGTGGGAGGAGGATCCCTCCCTAAGAGGAGCAGCTTATGAGCTGGCCCCAGGCTTGCTCCCGTTCCCCTCGCGCTCCTCCTGCGCGAGGAAATTCCTCGGCCTGCCTGGCTGCCAGGCGCCTCCCGCCGCCTCGCGCAGCAGGGAGCCCCGGGGCCTTGCTGGGGCTGGCGCTGGGGAGGGATACTTAAACCAGCAGTGAACTCGGCCAGGGCCCGAGGGCTGGAGCGGCCCTTGCGAGGAGAGCGGGTTGCAGCTGAGCACGTCGGGGACAGCTCTGCGCGGGGAGCACGTCCAGCGCCTCCCGCAAACCCTTGCTGCTGCGCTTGCTGCCGCAGGTGATGCCTCGGTCGCCGGGCCCAAATGTGTTCTCGTAGCCTCGGAAGAGAGTGACAGGCTTTGCTGGGTGGGAGTGAAGACCCTTGCCTATCACCAGAACATATCTGCATTTTGTAAGCAGAGCAATAAGTTTATAATACGGTGGAAGTAACAGGTATTGCCTGGGAGGCTGAAAGTGAGCCCTGAACTAGGGAGCTGTATTCCACCTGGGATCTGAGAGCGCCTTGAGGTCATTGCCAAAGATGTCTTGACTTGAAACCGTAAACTTTCTTTGGGATACGCTCTGCACTTGAATAATCAAGTATGAAATGATTTATTGACGTTTTATGCAGATAGAAGACTCGGTCTAAAAGGAGACAAGTATGCTATTGAAATAGATTTCTTTTTGATGGGAGTAAAAATAAAATGCTTGGCTTGTTTCATATCATGATGTAGCTTGCAACCTTGCACACGTCCTCAGAGAGAGAGGGTTCATATACACTGCAAGTGTATAATGTTAACTAGCATGACTTTTTCATGTAGTATTTAATGCATACACAGTGTGGTCCTCATTAATGCTCAAAAAAAACTTTCACAGGATAAAATTAATTAAAAACATAGCTACAGTGCAGCAGCATGTCCTTGTGAAACTGGGAAATCAACACTAGAAATGCTATCCATGACAAATTAAAAATCCAGCAATCTCACCATACTAAGTTACTTGTACCTTTCTTGCTTCTCACCTCCTAATCTGCCTAAATATATAGTAAAAAAAGGAAATGTAAATACACAATATACACTTGACTGGAAAACTTTCCCTCACCTGTAATATATGTCTAGCTGCTTTGTTAACATTGCCAATCAGGTACAATTTAAAATCAACAGAGAAAGTTATTCCAGAACCTACACAGAAAGGTCACAAACTCCCTTTGAAAGCCCTGATACTTCCTTTTGTTCAGTCTTATGTATCTGATTACAAATTACTAAATCCTGCTGCTATTTGAGAGCTTTTAGATTCTAATCAGTACTTTGATGAATGTACAACACAATAATGCAGATGAGTGATGTCACCTTTTATGCATACAACAGCTTGCATGAGCTAAAAAGTGGAGAAACTACTCAGGAGCACAGGGACATTCATGATCTGGGAGCTTCCTTGGTAATCAATCCTGACCGGAAATTGTTGTCTAAGCTTGAAAAAGGTCATCACACAAAATACCAAATGTTCTGCTCAGAATGTGAACAACTGACTTCGTAAGATTGGAGGAGATTCTGGAATAAGGAAATATTACAGAAATTCCCTGGAAGAAATGAAATTATAATCAAGTGTCAGTAATGCCAGTAAAATTGAAGATTTCTTCTTTAGAATTTAGGAATTGCGTAACTTCCCAGCACTTTGTTCTACAGTAAAGAAGACTTTTTAATCCAGTGACGCCTAGATAAACATTGAAACTTTTTTTTTTAATTAAATGAAAGGTAAACAATATAATCAGGCATTAATAAATACAGAAAGAAATCTTAGAAGGCATTTTCTTAAGAGGTGGTAAAATAATGTCATTTAAGTAAAAACAATCTCTATAAGCATCTTTTTTTTAAACCACAGGTAATATGTTCATGGGTTCTTTTCTAGTCAAGTTAACATATTCAGTACTTGCATTGACTGTGAAAATTTCTATAACTTCTTAGACTGAAAGAGCTATCTGTCTATACTTACATATTTCTATACATAGATTTTTTTTGCCCCCATGGCTTTGCTTTATAACATCCATATTCTTCAAAGTGGCTTATGAAAGAATGGCCTTGACTTATTTTAAAATGCACACCATTCAGATAGTTGGGGGGGGAGGGTTCTGTAAAGAGAATTTTGCTGCACTGCATATGGATACTTATGTGTACTTCTTTTCTGAGGATACCCAAGGAAATGGTGACAAGACTCCACGATGACATGTGATGCTAAGGGAAGGATTCTTTGAAGGGGGTTAAAGGAATTAAATGTTTCTGATTTTAAAGAAATAACATTTTAATTGGTAGCAAAATACAGGTGAGAAAAATGAGGAAGAATAGGAAAGCTGAAACATGGAGAAGAAACTGAATTTTCTGTGACTACTGTTAGTCTTTTCTCATCTGTAAGTCAATGCGTGTCTTGTTGATCCTTAAATTTTAGTAGTGTCATGGGTAAAAAGAGGTAATTGCCTTGTTAGGCAGTGCCTCATCCTAGTCCTTCTTGCAGTCCAGAAAGTGCCTGTGCAGCTACAACCTTTGGTTGCTGGGAACTGAGAGCAGCTACTTCATACCCATCTTCCTGCTTTTCCCCATCTGGCGCTGCTAACAGTCCAGTCCTTTAGGCTGGTGTATCTAAAATGTGGGAAAAAGACTTGACATACCCATATCTTTGTGTCTTTGACATACCCACATGGATTCTTTGGCCCCTTAGATAATCAGTGCTGCTTACAGACCTAAAGTACAATTAAGTAATAGCATCGAGTGCTAGCTGTGGTCATAGTTAGGCTTATCGTTTGGTTTATTGTCAGTTCAAGAGCTAGAAACTAGCTTCTGTGTGAATGTAAATTAAACTAGATATATATATATTTATGTTTTTGCTACACCATTCTATTTACCCTGTGTTTATACAACTCTGCCTATGCCATTTTATCTGAGAAGATCATTACACAAATCCCATGCTTTTCGCAGCTGAAAATAGGTTCTTTTTGTAGTGTGTCTCTTTTCATTATCATGGGGAGCTGTTTTTCAACACTTAAGCGTGTCGTGTCACCACAAGATTAACATGCTAGGCAGGAAAATGTTGCTTTTAACAGCAGAAGTCACTAGTGCTTACGTACTTGGCTTCCTTGTTGATTGCAATATGGAAAGTCACTATCCACTAACTGGGCAAATTTCTTTCAAGAGAGGTTGAAGTAAACGTGGCCAGTAATGTGCTATCAATTCATTTCATTCCCTCTCCTTCCTCTTCTTCCATCATGTCTAATACAACTGATGCACCTCAAAAGATCCTAGGCATAAGAAAGCTGTAGAAGTCCCAATTATTTCCAAAGATATAATGGAGTCTTGAAGCATTGGGAGAGGTCACCTTAAATCTGCAAATGTATAGGAAAGGCAGGCCTGCTAGTCCCAATGGTTTTTTGTTATACTTCCTAGGCTATAAAGAGAGGCATTACTATTGCTTGGAAGGAGGTTTTCTTTTTTAATGATCAAGAACAGAGAGATTTAGAATTGTTAATATACTGCTTGAGTGCTCAGCCATTTATATTTACAGTAATTGCTTCTGGGAAAAAAAAATGCTTTTCTTGCCAACATGTGGGAAAACTAAAGGCTGATTGAATTAAGTCTGGGAACCAGCTTGCTTAGAAATGGAAACGAAGCTCCTGGGACTCTAGAAACCTGGTTCATGTGCGACATTCCTTCCCTACTCTGGTGGGCGCTAGGGCCTGATGTTGAGTGATAAGAAGTGCGTTTTTTCTGAAAGCAGCTGTTGTGGGTTAGGTAGTTTGGAACTGCATTTGCAGGGCTGAATCTAAGGCATAAATGTATGCAAATGAATGCAAATCAGCCTATTCCTCCTGATCTGATTTTGAACCAACGATCATTATTTCGATAATTTTCATTAGACATTGGAACCGACTCCCCTTTTACTTTTTGAAAGGAAAAGAAGAAAAAGGGCAGATAATGCCACTGTTTTAGTGAAAGATATAAACTGTGTCTCATAGATAATCTCTTATACATATGCCTTTTAGTAGGCACTTCAAGGAACTACATATCAGAGTTTTGGTATTTTCTGTTTGCTGAGCAGTATACTGGAAGCAGAAAAAAACAGTTCTGTGTTCTTGTTAATACAAGTCAGGCCTGTAAGTATCCAAAAAATTGTGTCCCTTATTTCTAGCTTCCCTATCACCCACTAAAACTTGTAAGAGATGTCTGGCAGTTATTGCTGGTGGTGCTGGAGCTGCTCTTCAGCACTAGCATGGTTCTCACTGCCGACTGGAATAGGAGTTTCCTGAGGCACTTAGTGGACCACAACATACAAGGTGAAGGCAGCCAAGTCCTTCGGTTGCTAGCTGGAGCATCTTCTCTTCCCCACTTTCTTGCTACTGTATCTTCCAAGGGCAGGTGGAATTGCTGAAAGGTACTAAAACAAACAGGAATGCATATCGTGCATTTGTGAAAAATAGGCTGAGAAAGAATGTTATTCTCTACCAGTCTTGAAAATGGATACTCTACTCTTGCATATTTTTAAATGGAAAACTGGAGGTTGTTTTTCCCCACATATGGGTGATTTTTTTTTTGACAGAAGTTGTGTAATGCTAAATACATTTCATAAGTATCTCTGTTTTTGAAGCACTCTTTGAAGGTGACAAATTAACAATGATTATAGTTTTTAATAATATATAATTATCTATTATTTACAGAATAAAGAATGAACAGTGAAAGTAGAGGTCATGCTACAACATGCAGTACATGAGGAGTCACAGAAGAGTACTTCTTTATGTGGCCTACACTTTCATCATGCGGAAGTTGTGGGAAAATATTTCGAAAATACAGTCTTAATTAGGCATTATGTTTCAAACTAAATTCAGCAGAGCAGATAATGCAACAACTTATCAACAGTGACTTAAAAATACCCTCATAGAGTCTTGCTGAACATAGTTTTGGGAGACTTTTCTTTATTACATTTGACATACTATAGAATGTGTGTCAGACAACATAGAATAATGTAAATTTATCCCACGCTTTGGAAAAAGTCTTTTCAACAATTTCGTATGTCTGTGACATGAAATTTGGAAAAGCCTTTTGATATTTGATATCAAAATGATATTTGATGCTTTTGCAACAGTTACAAAATGTAATTAGGCAAACAAAAAAACAGACAAATGAGAATTAGCTGTTTCCAGGTGTAAGGTGTGCAAAAGAAATTTGCATACAAGAATTTGTGAAAATATACACATGTGTAGTCTAGAAGTGAAACTCATTTAAACTGCACATGTAATTGTGAAAATTCGTTTTATAACTTGGCTTCCTTAGAGCAACTTCATGCTATTATACCATATAAACTAAAGGCAAATCTATGTGCCTTCTGCCTTAGCAACATATAACTTACAAAAAGAGGCACTCCAAACCAGCTAAATTATAAATGTTTACAACTTGTTGATCTTAAAATATGTAAATATATATATATATACATATATATATATAAAATTAAATAATTACATTCAGGAAGTAAATGCAGTAAAATGTGGAAGAGTTATGAGGTTCATAGGAAGGTTATGTGGCATTTACCAAACATTTTCATGATTTAAATCTGTGGAACAGATGAGGGGAAGGAGGGAAGGGATGTTTTGGTGCATTCCCCTGCGCTCCTCTGCGGTCGCCGTTTGATTTGGTTGTGTGCATGGTTAGGGCTGCTGCATGGCTCCACTTGGGCTGCAGACCCGGTGCTTCTTGCATGTGCTCAGCGCTATTAGGTCTGTTTGTTAAAATCTGCAGAGTACCCCATATGGCTTGAAGAGTGCAGATGATTTGTGCTGGTTTTATGGAAACAATTTCAGCTTATGACTGAGGAGATGGAAAGAGTTCATTTATTGCTGGTGAATGCGCCGCTGCTGGAGAAGAGAGTAAGTTGCAAAGGGCAGGACCAGGACATTAACCTGGGACAGGAAAGGGAGGCAAGAGGAAGCATCATGTGTAGAAGTGTGAAAAAGCAACTGAGATGCAAGTATAACTGGAGCAAAAAAGTAGAGTTGAACATACTATTTTCCTTTGCTTTATATACCCTGTGAACAGAGCAATCCATATGCAGACACGTAGGCTGTTGGGCACTAAAGGTTACATTAAGATGCAACTCAAGCTTTGCTCTCCCTGGTTTAAGGCAAGGTTCAGTTGAACCTCCTGAAAGGATAAATCATTTATTTGGTGATGTGACTCATACAGGAAAACAGATATTCATTAATGTGTACAAGTGACAAAAAAAAACCAAAATAATGTTGAAGGAGCAGTGACATATTCTTTCTGTCTTCTGGATATTGTTTATCATATTACTACTATCAGTGTTATCATATCACCTAGTGACAAAAACTCAAGACCTGGAGCCAGGATCCTAGACAAAACAGGAATTTTGTCTAGGATTTTTGCCATAAGCATTATGAGTGTCATGCTTATGGCAGCTTCTTCCTTCGTTGGTTATTAAATTCTTGCTGTGTGCGAAGGTAACGATAACGACAAGGAGAGATGCACACCATGCTGGGACCAATTTCCTGCCGCACTGCGAGCGAGCTCCTGAGCTGCCTTCTGCGGCTGCGAGGGTGCCCGCAGATCGAAGGCGTCTGGATTAAGAGCGTGGCTGGAGGGACCTTCTGAAGCGCGCTGAGAGCGCCAGCGAGACGGAGGCTGCGCCTAGGACTGACAAACCTGAAAAATAGGCCTGAAGGGGCTGCTTGGCATTCGCACTGAGTGCTGGTATTGATCTGCTGGGGAGGTGTCAGCTCTGCGGTGAGGCTGGAAACGTCCACGCCTACCACCTTCATCGCCATGTCACTGCCTTTTCTCTTCCTGTGTTTTTATTTATTAAATTACGGTAAAAGGTGCCAGAGCAAATCGCTTATGAAAATGAGCTGCCCTCAATTTTCCAGTAAATGATTAATAAAAAAAGACGATCGCTTGCAGCTTTATGCAAAGCCTTGGGATATGCTATTTGTCATATTTTTCTGTAAGCCTTCTGTTAATACTTTTGTAGGCAGACTTGAGAAGTCCAAGAATTAGATGATGTGGCATCAGTAAAAATGGTTCTTTAAAAATATATAGCTATTAGGAATATTTTTACTGGGAATTACGTTTGGACATATTTTTTCCATTAGACCATCCTTCCATGGAATTCCTAGACTCAGTAAAAGATCCTGCTGACTCCTGGGCTGTGACTGCAGAATGGCCCTTATGTTTTTTAGTAACTTATATTGGAAGCAGAGGGCTTCTGAGCTTTTCAGCTGTAATCCAACATTAGTCTTAACCTGGAGAGTGAAAATTTATTTACTGAAAGTAAAATATTTGTTTTGGCTAAATTACAGTTTTTGGCAGTGGTACTTATGCCTTTTAGGTCGAATTTTGGTAGTAGGTTGGTAAGCCTATGACTACAAAATACCTAATTTAATAAAAGTTAAGGACCACAGTCTGATCTCATTCCTTTTGGTATAAATCCAGAGTATTTTACTGAAACCTGCTGCCAGCTGACTAAACTTTCTGTCTTCAGGGTCTATGAGTATACACAGTATCTGTGTTATCAGCCTAGAGTAGGTCTATACTGAGATTTTCTCATTATCACAGAAAGCAAAGACAGAACAGCTGACTCACTTTGTAATTAACTACAAGTGTAAGAATAATCTATCAGTCCTAAGCAGGTGGCAATCTCACGTTACTGATGTGGCAATTACCTAGATTAATGTTAACTGTTAACTTTAACAGCAACAATAATAATATATTCAATCTTTTAAATTTCAGACTAAAGTCAAAGTAATCATAAAATATCGCAACTTGCAACTTTGAGATCAATCTTTGCTCTATCTCTGCTTAAAACCTTGTGGAGGTAATCAAACCAAGACTGAGGACTTGCCCACCTACAAGATGAAAGTCTTTTAGGTGCTCCATATGTGATTAGTACAATAATGAAACATTGCTTCATTGCATTCAAGAATACTTTCTGCTTGTATGTAATGTAATGTGGCATCTTTCTCCTTTTCCCTTTATTTTCTAGGTTGTTGCCCTCTTCATGATTCCTTTGCCAAGAGGACTGTTGCTGATGCGAGACAGGGTTCCCCTCCCTATATCTAGTCTTTGATAGCTCAGAGAAGACAGCAATTGTAAGTTCTGAGTCAGTAGGAGTTTGCTTTCCATGTTTTCCAGGAAACTGCATAGGTGATAAATGCTGAGATTTCTCCTAGTGATCACTGGCCAGAGAGGTGAAGTCACCTGGGTCCTGAGCCATGCAGAGCTCGTATCCTTCTGCAGAATTGCCCTCTCATCCAGAGAATTATCATGAACGTTTTATTTGCTCCACATTTTCACCTGTCTTGTGGGACACTGGAAGTTGAAGCTAGATCCTTCAACTTAATAAAATAAATCTCCTGTGGAGGCTCTGGGCATGCTGCGCAGAAAATATTAGCACCCTAATTCAGGTTTTTCAAGATCAGATGTAGATGCCTAAATTTAGTGACTAAGTCTAAAAGTCCTGGCTTATACTTTTAGATCCAGCCCATACTTTAAGATGTCAGAAGTGATTTAAGCAGCTATTAGGTCTACAACAAATTACAGTGGAAAGATCAACAGAGCATAGAGAAGCTAATGTTCAGATTATACAAGGTACCAGGGACTACTTGCAAAACAAAACTGTCAATGATTTATAAAGTGTACAGACACGGTACTCAGGGAGGTCTCACTCAAAGCAATTGGTTACTCATTACCACATGGTTTCAGTGATCTTCTCATCTTACTGAACGTGCAGGACAGCAGACAGGACCTCATCTCTTTATCGCCCATTGATTCTCAGACAACTTTGTTGCCCTCTCTATAAACGCCAGCTTTCTTGTAAGTCGTTTAAGATTGCCTGCAGAAGTAAGATGCCTGTTTTATTTGAATGTTCTTTAGGAAATGGTTTAGAGAGCATCCATATCAAACGATTTCTACACTGTGGTATTTGTACCTCGAAGAGTTAGGTCAAGGGTTTTGGATCAAAGCCTAGCTAGGATTCAGAGACTGCATACATCATGGGGCCCAGGGAGAGAAGCATTACATTTCTTACTTAAAATTGGCTGTTAAATGCAAATGCATCATCTTTTATGTTATATAAAATCTGAGTGTCCTGTATTTTCCTGAGGCAGCAAACTGTTTAACAGCCTCCCTTTCGTTTCAAGGTCTTTGGATTAGACTCTTAATGAATTCATTAAACTATTTATTCATTAGAGGTGGTGAAAAGTATATAACCTTTCTGGGAGGGAAGTGGTCTGCTCTATAAATAAATCTTGCCCTGTAAATTAAAGATGTGCTAGAATGAAATACCTGGATCCAAGAGTGCTGTAACTTGAGCAAGGGAACTGTTTGTAATAGTAGCTTTGGGAAGGAAGCTACTCACAGTGGAACGGATGAACCTTACAAATTGCCAGGATGGTCTGAGAAATCAGGCTGTGCTGGACCAGGGGAAAAAGTAGATTCCAGAATTGAGGTCTCTCAGGGGGAATATGCTGCCAGAATTTCTCTTTTGCTATATATTGAGCTCCTGTCTCAACATGACCTCAGGTCAGAAACACTAGAGTTCTGCACCAGGAAAGAGGCCTAACATGTAGGAAAGCTTTGGGCTATATTTTGAGAGCTTATCTCACACAATTTGTGTCCTTTAGGAAATCAGATGATAGGCATTTGTGGAGTGCTCTTCCTAATTACTTACTCTGTTTAATGCTGAGTTTGTTGCTTTCTGTGTTTTTTATAGTTCCTTATGAAAATAAATACTGATTCCAGCACGGAAAGTGCAGCAGTAGTCTAAAGAGGAGTTAACAGGCCAGTGAGTTCCACCTATCCGTGTTGGCCAGAAACATGTAAAGGAGCACTTTTGTTCTCACTGTCATTTTCAGGCCAGCCACTATCAGTTGGCAGCTAAGTATTTAGCCAGATCCACATCCTGCAATGTCAGGTGACAAATAGCAGAGACATCTTCCTACACACAAGGGTCAGGTGCCCTAGTGATTTTTCCAACATGCCAGTACTACTTTGACTTTATATGGAATAGACTCCATCTATGAGCTATAAGTAACATACCAGTCAGCCACAAAGTTAATCTGTGACTTCAGAAAAAAACCCTCAGCCCTCTACTTGTGTTTTCAAGACTCCACTGCTTCGTTTTTCTTTTTTTCCTTTCCAGTGAGTGGTTAGGCTTTACACACTTTGATTATAAATGCAACGGTTCTGCAAACAGCTAGTAGATACCATTTTCTAACCACCTTCTTGGTTGCAGCCTGTTCATTGAATCATTGTCAAACTCACTGGCAGGAGGAATTGGCCAAAACTGGCTGACTGCGCAGCACTTGACAGAGAGGTGTTATACCAGTGAAGAAGATTTTATGGCAATGGCAGCATTACAATCTCTCAGTTGTTTTTCTCAATCACTGGGCACTGTCCAGTCACAAACACATTAAAATAATATGTGTTTGTGAAAAAGTAAATATCCCAACTAAGACCTACTTAGAACTGCTCAGTGTGGACTGAGGTGTGAGCCAGGTCAATTAGGAAGGAAAAAAATATCCTCATATAATAGATTATGTGACAGTTGTACTACATTAAATCTATAGTTATTCTACATTTGAGCACCGATACATGATGCAACTGGTTTGTTTAAATATATTCATTGCTCTGTCTTAAGTTAAAGTTCTCTGTCCCACCCTCCCCCAGTCACTGAGTTTTGATCTGGTGGAGCCAATTCTACTTTTTGGAAAGCTGAAAAGATTTTCGGGAGCCTTCAAAACTACTGTAGACAAAGGGGCTATAGTGGATCACTTACTGAACACAAGGTACTTTTTTACAGTTTAATGCAGATTCAAAATAGAGCTTCTTTTTAAAATTTTAGCATGACAAGTCATGTGCAGCCACAAATCATGCAGCTGTCATCAAGGTCTTAAAAAACAGAATACTTGGGAAAAATACACTGAAGCAGTTAAACAAAGCACACTGTGGAAGGAAGAGAGAAAACCCACAAAGGTGAAAGAGGAAATTTGTGCACCACTTCGTAGTATCCTTTAAAATCTCTCCTTTGTGCCTGAAATACTAAATACTGGGCTGCAAGAATGTAGCCTTAGTGCAAGAACATATTACTTCCTTCAGCGTAAATAGCCCTGCTTTAAAGCAGAAGTTTGTTAGTGTGTGAATTGTATTCTTGTGGTACAAGTAAACACTTTGTGCTAATGTAGCAATTTTCCTTAGGAGAATGCAGAGAGTAGAGTGGTGAATCTTTTGAAGTTGCTCCTAAACATGTAATATTTAGCTTGAGAAGCAATAGTGAGGAAATGAACATGATAAGGGCTCATTCAGTAACAGGCCTAAATTGATTATTTCCTTCCTTATGTAAACTTATCAGTCCACCCTTTGGGCTCACTTCCGAATACCAGCTCAGCACAAGAGTCTTATCACAAGGAAATGGAATGTAAAAGCCCTCACAATTTTGATAAGGCACGTACTTGGGTTGTGATCCTGTCTCTCCCCTCCTCACTTCTAAATAATTCAGCTGCACTAAAGCGAGAGCTACCTTTCGTCTTCAGCTTTTGTATGCATATAGTTTGTTGTTATTCTAGTCCTACCTAATAAACCCTGCTTAGTCCACCTGCTGTTTTCTCAGAATATTCTTAAGAAAAGAGGCTATAAGGTAGTGTGTCAGTTATAAGCAGTCTTGCAGTGGAGTGGCACTGCCTAGTGAATAGATTATTTCTGAACTTTCAGAGGCACTGAGAATTAGTGTGTTTTGGACGCACTGAACATCCTCATTAAGAAGGATACTGTAGGAAACTAAGACTGCCTGTTTTTATTTCCCAACTCTTGCACTTACCCATCTGCTATGATGTGGGTCTGGCATCTGCAAGTGAAACCCAGTTAAATAAAGATCCAACAGTACAAAAACCAAACAGGCAAGCCAAAGAAACTACCACGCAAACACCAAACTCTGTGTGTACACCTGTGTGCACGAAAATAAAACTGACAAATAAGCTCTACTTGCCCAGTCACCACATCCTAAAACCTCACTGAACTAGCAGCCAGGAACACGAGAAGCAAGCCCAAAACACAAATTTAACCTCATTCACTTGCCCCGGTAAAGCAATAATGTAAGAGCGTATGTAAAAAGTTTTGTGGTTCACTGCATTTCAGGACAGCAAAGCCCGATGAAAGTGCTCAAATGACAGTACTGTTATTGTTTGAGATGTGATGACATACTCCTTAAGCAAATGTTATAGGCAGCAAATCCGTGACCCAGTAAAATACACTCCAGCCCATCAAAGTAGTTCTAAAGCTTGATGAAATCCACTTGTCTCTAGCAAGAATGACCTAAAACTCTTTAGAGGAATGAAAAAATGTGGTGGAATTCAGAAAGAATGTTTTTTAAGCAAACAGTGACATACTAAAGTGGAGGGCAAATTTTCCAGTGCAACCTAAATCTAAGCCAAATTCACTTTATTTATTTATTTTTTCCACAGAAATTCAAATCTTGAGTCAAGTTTCATGAAAACTAAGGAGAAGTTTTACATGAAACCGTCCTGACGTGTCATTTGGATTGGCTGCTTAGAAAAATCTCCTCTAATTTTTTTCCAGTGCAAACCAGAAAAAAAATCAATAATGCACATCATCAAAACAACAACGTAAATCAAGAGAGGCTTAATCCTGACTCGGTCAAAGTTACCGGCAAAGATTCTTTGGATTTTAATAGGTGTAGGTATTCTGTATAATTTGGCGTGTTCTTCTACATGCTGAAGCCCCCAGACTTCCTTTACCATCAAAGAAAAGATCTGTTGTGATGGTAAATCCATTTGGTGGAGCAGTATGATAGTGGTAGACACAAGACTGGAAAAGGTCATGGAGCAACATCAGAACATGCATAAATTCCCATGCATGCGCAGAGGGAAAGAATGCTCTCTAATTAAGGCTTGGAGTCAGACACGAGTAAATGAATTTCTATCATCTTTGCTGTGTGTATGCCCGTGCGCAATGCAAGGTTTCATAACTGCTTTCTATGCCATCACATCACTGATGCCACTAAACCTGTGTAGTCGGTAACAACCTCTTGCTAATGTCTGAGAAAACAAAATTTTGGAATTAAATGGAATACAGAAAAGCTGTAAATTTGCAAAGCTGTTGCTGTGTAGCAAAAAATAAGAGGGTGTAGCTGCATTGCCTGTCATTTATGTTTTGGGTCTACAGCAGTAGAGTCCTCAGGAAAGGGAATTAAAAGTAGGAGATATTATCTTTCTCATGTGGTATTTTGTATCTTAATAACGTGTAGGATTTTTATTACAATTGGTATCATTCATGAATCTTTTTATTACATAAGCTAATACAGAACACTGTGCTGTCCCATGAAACCTGATTTGTTTTATGGAGTTCAATTTAAAGCATTCAAGATGTTAGACAGACAAAATGCTGTTTATTTGTTTATAAATGTGTATGTTTCTTTGCTAGCCGCAATTTTCAGACCGACAGCCAAGCTGATGTTCAAAGCAGACAGCAAATGGAAGAGCTGGGGCCTTGCACCATTTTCTGGATGCACTGGTGTTTATGTATAACTCCATAGGGAGAAAATTCTGGTAAGTTCACACACCCTGTATGGTGACTGCCTGCAGCAGGCACTAGCTTTGCTTTGTGACACAGGACTCAAACAGAAATGTAAACAATCAGGCAGTCTGTAACAAAGCAGCAGCTCTACTCAAAACAAGCTTTATCAATAGTAATAAAAATGAGGGCAGCATTGTGCTTAATCAGTCATTGGTTGATAAAATGCAGGGAATGGAATAAGCTTAGAGAGAACTTTCAGGGGTAGTTCCAGGCAAAGCTCAGCTGTCCGTCCATGATGGCCCATGGCCAAATCTCTTAGGACCCGATTAGGACCTCCATCTTCACGGGGTGTACTATACTGTGAGAAGAATCTAATTGGAAAAAATTAGGTGGCAAAATTTTAGGTGGCAAAATTAGCTGTTTATTTAGGTCATATATTCATGTACTTGGAGGTCTGAGAAGCTTATGTGTTATACTGTGCGAGTGAACACGGTACAACAGAATTACATACTGCAGTGCTGAGGAGAAGCACAAGTGCAATAACTGCACATGCTCTGAGTAGTTGTCCAGAGACATTTCACGGTGATCTGGAGATAATTGTGTGGTTTTCTAATAAGAAAAAAAAGTCTGCGGAGGCCCAAATGGGGGTGGGAGGGGGAGGGAAATCATGAAAACAGACGAAGAACAGAAGGGGAAAATAATTAGTTTCACATCCTGTGCTTATTAACGATGAGGTTTTGGAAATGTGTAGATCACCTAGTACCCAGCCCAACATTCAGGCTTGAATGCTTTTGAAACAGTTTGAGCTGAGTTCAGGTTTCAGGTATTTTCAAACATTTGGTTGTACATACTGTTGTCTGTCACTTGCGTGGACTATTTTAGGGAATTCAGTTTGTCTGTGTTAAGTAGGGGGGCTGTAGTCAGTCTGATTTGTTAACTACCTTTAAATGTGTTCCCTTCTTTGCTAAACAGGTGCAACTGTATGAAAATAATGCAGAATGCACATATTGTGCAAAGATTCTGACAGGTAAGTGCAAGTCTATAGCCAAAGCGTGGAATAGTTTTCTGCTATCTTGAGTTCAGCTTTTAAATTACCATTTCCATTACTTCTTGTTGTCCTCTTTTAGAAGCTACACTTCTTTTTCTGCCAATTAAATGTAATTCCTACTAGCAAGTGATCTATTTCTTGCAGTGTTGCCAGCCCCAAGTAGTTGCTGCACAAGATGCAAAGTCTTGACTCAAGATGAATTTCTATTGTTTGCTGTAGCTCTACTGTTAGTTACATATTTATCGGATATGTGAAGCTGCGTGGTATGTGAAGGCATTTTCAACAGACAAATAAGAGATGAGGCAAGCAGCAGGTGAGCCTTTTGGGCTATCACAAGACTCATTCTGAAGGGAGTGGTGTAGCTCAGCAACTGCCTGCCAGCTGGTGCAATAAACCATGAGGTGACATGCACGCGGTGCTCTGTGGCGAATTGCTGTACTCAAGTCCTGAGGAATAGCGGTGCAAGGGTTGTGTAACATGGGGGCGAAGTGTAGCTGCTCCACTGAAAAAATTCCTGGGGAAAGGTTGGGGCCAGTGTGCTTGATACAGGATACAGGTGTGGCCTGAGTGCTTGGTACAGGTGCAGTGTGCTGTGGAAACAAATTGTGATTGGCCTTTTGGGGCCATCTCTGGAGTGCTGGTTAAAGTCCTGGGGCTGGAAGTGTTACTGTTGGGTCAGGGAAAGTTGGCCTTTCTGCAGGAGACATCCTCTACCTGCTCACCAAGGCCTGAGGGGTATTTAGCACGTGTTTTGACTTTGGTAGACATGCACAGACCATTCGAGATCTGAAGTTCCTCCAAAATGAGTGGTGAAAATGGTGCAATACAAACCAGTTTTCTGACTATCTCAGTATAATGTGACAAACCAATGATGCAGGCTACAGTGGCCTCATAACTAAGCTGGAAATAGGCATTAAGTTGACCTCTACCTTAATATGGCCATTCAGTGCTTTTTTTAGTGTTGATGTTGTTTTTATGAGCATGGGAATGGCATAACAAAGAATATCACACACCAGTCTGTGAAACCGTTGTATGTTAAAATGTGTGTTAAATTCTTCACTCCGTACAAATTGTATCACTGAGCAAAAACATTACCTCTTCCAGAAAACTAATCTCATAAACTAGAGTGCTGGCAAGCCCCCTCCTGAAGGAGCTACCTCTCCATCCATTTCCTTTTCTCTTGTGGTTGATCACTTATTCATAGGACATTCTAAGTTTCTGGAACCAGCTCTTTGTTTTGAAAAAAACCTTGTTCCACCCCTGTTGTCTAGTAGAGACCTGTTCCAAGCTCTGTTCTCCTGTCTGGGAACACGTACAGGCTACAGAAATACTTTTCTTACAGTGCTTACAAAGACTGTTTTGTATCTGCTCCCCGCCCTAAAGAAGAAAAATTTTGTGGAGAACAAGTAGACTTATATGCATTTCCCTTGGGAAATTCTGTCTTAGTGGCTTCAAAACCTATTACTAAAAATCTGCATTTGAGGAAATTGTCTGTACATCAAAAAAGTGAAGAGAGTTCTCAGACCTCTGTAGTCATACCAGTGACACTTCCCCACTAATCATTTGTGCTACCATGGGATACGTCTCTAAATAAGCATATATCATACTGATTTTTAGGGTTCCCAAATCTTGAGTCAAATCTACGAAGTGCATTTCTCTTGGTTATATCAGTATGCATAACTCTATTTCTTCAGTCACTTGATTCCCTGCTAGTGATGGAAGTTTTATCTTTCCTCTTATAACCAATAATGATAATAGCATTAATCTGACTCTGTACACTTATTATGTGTGCCATCACGACTCTTGAAATATGATCATATCCAAAGTCAACTTTGTTGTGATGCAAATACTTCGTATTCCCATGATATTGATTAATTAATATAAAATATATTTTTATATATAATATAATACAATATAAATATATTTTTAAACCTTGCATAAGTTTTGAGAGGGAAATACATGCTAATATGGAAGGAAGAACAAAGAATATTAGAAATACTTATATAAACTTGGAAACAAGTTTTCCCAAGCCTAGTTATTTTTTTCTATGGTAGAATGGAAACAGAAAAAGATGCTTTGAAGGAGCTTACTGTGTTTAGGATGGTAATTATGGTATCTGGCCAACAGTCTAAGCCTACTTTGCCCTTTTAGTTTTCAAATGCTTTTTGTTCGCCATGCAAAACTAACATGTGATTCAACTTGGTTCACTTTTTTTTTTTTTGGTGTTTAACAGAACAGTGCTAGAGCACAGGATGTTTGAGGTCTTGACTGACTAAGTGTAGGATGTTTGAGAGTCCTGAAATTGGTGAGATCATGTTAGGTTTTCTGAGGAGAACTGGTAAGCCTCAGGGCTCTGCATCGTCACAGAAGGGCTCTTCAGTAATTTATAGTGAGGGAATGCGGAGTGGAGTGGAAGGACTTGGGCAGTAAAGATTTATGGAGAGCCAGAACTGTTATCTCCCAAAATATTACCTTCAAAAAATGGTATATTATTGCTTCTTTCTCTTGGAACAATTTTCTTAAGAGCTGTAAGCCTTATTAAGAGAAATCAATTACTTGTAAATGTTCATCCTTTTCCTACAGTGAGACTGGAAGTGTTGTGTGTGGTCTTTCCAAAATATTCAATGCGATATTCCTGACCCCAGAAGGATTCAACTCTTTGCCTTCTCCTACAACTTCCCTGGGAAATATGCAGTCCTGTTAATGTTACAAAATGGCAGTTCCTTGGATTCCTCAGTGACACCTAATCTGACATATTCAAACTACATCTTTGTTGCTCTCGAAAAGTTATGCTGAGGAGGAAGAGAGGATTATATTTATTGTATTATGTTATGTGGTGTTTGACTTGAAGTTGTGTCTGGAGATTCCTCTTTGCAGCTTAAATATTTTAGGTCAACTGGGTATATATATACTACATAGATGCCTGAATTTCTACAGTGGTTTTAGCTTTTTTGAAGTAAATTATAAATGAATGGTTTATAGTGCCTACTTTAGTAGTGTTTTAAGTACTTTAAGGAGAATCCTTAGGCAGACGTGATTTAGTTTCTTACAGAAAATTTTTTAGTATAACAACTTTTGCAGAAAAATGTATTTTAATTGAAGGAGTGAAATGAATGGGTCTAAGATAAATCATTCTTTTAAAAGAAGTCATCACGTCAGCAAACTCTGTGTCTTGTCCTTGTGCACCTGTCCTGGTGCCATGTAGATGATTTCTGCATCACATGTCTGTTGTATAGAAATTGAACATGCTTTAAAATGGTTTGAGGGCATGCTGAGAAATGTTTCTGTTAGCGTTGCTGCAAATAAAAGAAGATCTCATTCATCAATTATTTCTTTGTCTAAAAGATGTCATTAAATTTGATGATAGAAGCTGTCAATGTATAAAAATATACAACTGAATGGAAGGTGAGAATAAATGCTGACAAGTGTAGTATACAGCCAGGTCTCTTGACAAGACACAGAGTTGAGTTGAGCAAATAGCCCATAAAGCTCATTTAGCAAGAGAACAGTAAAATCCTTCCTTTAAGGTGATTTAGTAAGAATTTATGTGGAGACAGGGGTCTACCCTAGTACGTGGAGGTACTTGCTTTTACTAGGAACTGCAGACACCGCTGCAATATAACATTGGTTTATTATGGCACTAAAACTATTAAATTGTTACAGAATTCTTTTTTTTTTTTAATCTTGAATTAAGGTTTGTTTCTGACCAAAGGGTGATAGCTATCCTTTTCTTATAGTGGAGTCATTGCTATTTCTGTTTTGATAGCATGAAGGACTGGGTTCTTTTTGTGCTAAATTGCAGCAAGGGAAAATAATACAGAGATTGGTTAGTATCTCACAACTACACCAGTCCTGCGTAACTTCAAAAAAATGCTGAAAGAGCTACGTTGCTCTATGTTCGCTTTGTTGATTAGCTTTTTATCTCAGGGATAAAAAAATACATAGCGTTGGAGAGCCTCAGGACTGTTGGATGTCCTGGCACGGAGAGGGGGCCTGGTTAGGGTGCCCTCCCACCAGGAAGGGGTTCTGGCAGGTAGCAGTGCCGGCTGTGGGGCAGGATGGCAAAGGCGAGGAGTTGCCAAGGGGCAGTCCCTCCTATGGCGAGGTGACATGCATGGCAGGCCCAATGGGTTCAAGACCCTAATGAGGGAGCTGGTCCGTGCAGTCAGTCTCCAAGCGGAGGACCAGCCTCCCCTGTCCGGTGCCTGTGAAGCCCCCTCACAACTGAGCAAACCACTGCCCAGGCCCGGCCTGAGCACGCTAGGCTGAGACCAGAGCTGCTGGCGTGCTTCTCCGCAGAGGAGGCAGGAGGGTGCCCGAGGGCATCCCTGGCCGCGCTCGGTAAAGGCATTTGCTGAGAGGGCTCCCGCAGCGCCTCGCAGACCCACTGGCCCGAGTGCAGGAAGTGGTTCCAGTCTGGGGGCTGATCCGGGCAGGCGCGCAGAAACTGGCGCTCAGATGAGCAAAAGTGTTTTCCAGAGTCCTCTGTGGCCGTGGTCAATCTCAGAGTTTTTAAAAAGCCTTTGAAAAATATTGCCAGTATTTACTTTGCCGCCTGGGTGTTCATCTACTTAGAGAAAAAAAAAAGGTTGTTTTGTAATATTCACACATTTTCTGTCAAACCACGTGAGGAAAAGGTCGTACAAAATGCAAGTCCTGATTTGGTCTGAAAACTCAAGTTTGAATTCATGAGATGGATTAGAAAGTTCAGCTTTAAATCCATAAGTTGGGTTAGAAAAAAAAAAGAATCTAAGAACCTTGACAAATTGGGGCCATCAAAAACAGATTTACAATGTCTGAGTCCCATGTAAGACTTGGGTCAATTTTGTATTGATTTTAGTCAATTGGCTCTTCACAAAATATGCCTATGGGAAGTTAAACTTGCCTTTACTAGTATAGTTCAATTCCCTTCTAGCTATCCCTGTGCTGAATAAGAGGATGTATAAACACTCTGTTATTAGGGGTCTCATTTAGAGAAGCCCTCACAAACCTACTTTGTTAAAAAAAAAAAAAAAAAAAGAAAGAAAAAAGTGGGGGATGGAGGGGAAAGGAGAAAAAATAAAAAGAAAGAAAGAAAGGAAAAAAAGGTTTTCTTGGTTGCTAACTCATGCTCCAGGAGTTCAAGGAAAGCTGTCTTTCTGTCTTTTTTCATAGATGAATTTTAAAATATTCTATGTGCTTTAGACCTTTTCACTGATATTTTGAGTCTGAAGTCCAAAACCCTTCATGGAGTTCACAGCTCATCTTCAGATGATGTACTGCCTCAAGCTCAACCCTTTTCTGAGTCCAAGACTCTTAACCCTTTTCCTCTTTTCAGCAGACGTAATGATATAGGCTGTTCTTGTTATCCAGAATTGCCCTCAAAATTGAATATATTTTGAGCTATACTTGTCTTGCTCCTGAATAGAGAAGAAAAAAAAACTAACAAAACCTCCTCATCCTCTGGTATTATTATTAGCTAGGCCAGAAACCACTATCTTGAGTCCTCTGTCATGAAGATGTGAAAATTATTATAGTTTTCTTTGTTATGACTTTTACACTGTAGTCTAAGAACAAGTTTTGGAGACTGATATTAGATACCTTTTCTCAAAACTTTGGCAGCTATTACAGTTATTGCTATTAGTAAGAAGATAAGTATTTTTCACCTTTTAATAGCACAGAATGAGATGGGAAAGATCTAGTCTTGATTTTTAGCAGTTTCTAGTGTTTTAATGAATTAATATTTGTATCTTGTAAATTTTTGGATAACAGTTGGATAACAATTTGGATAACAATTCTCTGTCTATTTGAAGTCTAAGCGCAATAGCATGAGAACCTTATTTTCTCAAATTTTCTGAAATCCACCTTACGAGGAAATGAAAAAGAAAACCAAAAACCCATGCTCGAGTCCTAATGCTGCTTTTCTATATCACAAAGTCATTATGAAGTTAGCTTTTACTTAACCTCTTAGTTCTCACATCACTCATGTTAATGGCCAAGTTTCTGATACAGAGACATTTATCAACTGGTCATCTGTGACTTCATGAGTCACTGTCTCCAGGCTTGACATAAACCACTCAGACTCTTTGCTAGGGTCACCTGGACTTTGTCACTGTTTAACAATTGAAAGGAGCAGTATTTTCTTAAAGCTCAGGCTGGGCCCTCGATGATATAAATGAGCACAAGACTAGCAAAGTCAACAGAGCGCTGACATCATGTAGCTCTCCAAGGCAGGTGAGCAAATGGATTTTCCTGGGTGCTCTCTTTCCTTTACTCAAAGGAAAGGTCTCTTTAGTTAAACATACCTATGTGTATGTGTATATATATACACATACATATAAATATGTATATATGTGTGTATATATACATATCCATATATATATATATATGAAGTAGTTGATAAGCAGCTATCAGTTTATTGGATCCAAACACCTGGATGAACTGGATATGTAACCGATGAAAGTTCTTGGATTTTTTACTTGTTGCTGTATTTCTAACTAACTGAATGACAATGGTATCGGTTTTTCTGTTTTCTAAAGAAAAGGCCTTCTGAATATGGAAAATAGATGTTTTTATGCTTCACTTCATAGTAGCATGAGCATGGACCAGAGCATGGACTCTGTGCAGAGTTTCTCTGAAACTGTCTGAATCTGTTGCTGGGAATTTACCACTGGTGCTAGTGAGCAACTGCTGGAAAGTCAATGCACATGCTTATCTGCAGATTTCTGCTTCTTTACTTTATTCATGCCCTGAAATGCACATCACCAAATCTGTTTCAGGAGTAGAAGACAGGAGCCACCAAACAATTATTTGAAGTTATACTATTAACCAAATCGAGCATTCACTCTTCTCTAAAGACCAAAGGCTGGCTTTAATGTTGAACACCATAATTAGCTCCATGTGTTTTGAGGCATTAGTGCAGAGTGAGTGAAATGACCAAAAGTATATTAATAAATAAAGACCATATCCTGGTATTGATCTGCATGTGGAACTCACCTCTGAAATCAATAGGGAGCACTGAAAAAATCAATGGCAGGATATGACCCTAAGATGGACTAGTTTCAGATCGGCCTGTCTCTTACAAGAAGACAGGTTACTCTATGTTATCTCACCCCTCACACATCCTCAAGTACTTTGGGAAATGGAAAAAGCCACAGGGAAAGGAAAAGATATATAAATATTTACATGATTAAATATGTGTGTGCTTTATAAGACATTGAATAGTCACTGCTTTTGAATATCAACTCTGTGAATGAAATACTTAAATGGTTTCTTATGATTGAGACTGAAAGTCTCCGAGAATACCTTGGGGAAGAGTGAGTGATGCAGCAGAAGGAAATAGTGTTTATGTGCATTTCGTGCTAGCAGTACTGACAAGCTTGCTGTTCATGAGAACATGGGGCCAGCTCTACAGAAATGGGGCCTTCAGGCAGTTGCTCTGGTTGAGAATTCAACCATGTGTGGAAAATAAAATGGAGCTAGAGAGCTCAAGAGACACAGAGTATCCTCCTTTGTAAAATACAGTTTTCACAAATGAACATGGTTCATTATTTTTTTTTTCTAGTGGGTGGCACAAAGGCCTACTTTTTCAACACACAGGTTATATTTCTTCACCATATTTGCTTGTGTTGTTTCAGTTCAGTCTGTTTTTGGTGGGATCTTCCAAACCACACAACTGCAAATAGGGATCGGATTGAAGCACACTCAAACTCACAAACTACTTTTCCCTTCAGATGCCAAAGTGAAAGGATAGACACCTAGTTTTCTGTGTAATATGCCATCAAGATGCAGCTGAAACATATAACCAGACCTAAATTTTCCCACCTTGGCTTACTAACTTGGATGCCTCAGTGACCTGAATCAACATGTAGGTTTAAGATGGACGTGTGGATATTATTCTCACAAATCTTTTCTATCAATGTGAGTATTCCAAATTTTTTTCTTTACTGTAAGAAAACTCCTCAGGCAAATGTTTCTGGATGTCAGAAAAGGACTTTTTATTTGGTTTTACTCTGGTGTTCATTGCTAAGTTCTAACCGTATGATTCAAGGTAAGCTTAATGTCATCTAAGAAGACAAATTTATATAAAATGTAAATAATTGTAAATTGAAGCGGAAAAAAGATGGAAGCAAGAGCACTTACCAAAGAGTTTCCATCTGCAGAATAACTGTTTTTACTTGCCCTTGCTCGTCCTCTGTCTTGTCTTTTTCGTCTTTTTTTTTTTTTCTTTTTAATTGCATATGCATTACATATGAAATGTTTCATGCAGCCAGACATGGTGTTACTTTACACTCAGAACCTTGTGGACTTCTTGTTCCCAATCCTGGAAGATGTAATCTAGCTAAACTCCCCTCTAGATGGCTCTGATACTTTCATTATAGTACAAATCTTTACTGAGATCCTTGTCTGACCCTTTTCCCTATCTGTAACTTTGTTCTCCTTTAGAACTGTTAGTTTGAAAATTCCTGATTCCTTTTATCCGTGAAAGATCTCTCTCGGTAATACAAGCTTTTGCTTGCCGCCTCAGTAGTGTCTCATCTTAATCCATGCCCTGAGGAGTCAAATCTAGGGAAGATAGAATAATTCAGTCTTCATATATATCTCAGTTGGCCAACAAGTATGTCTTAAAATTGCATTTTCATGACATTGCAAACCGGCCCATTGCAGACAATGTGGATGAATAAAACGGTTTTATAATATGGATTTCATAAAAAGAATGGTTTTCTCTACAAAATTATCTATCGTGTCAGTGTTCACAATTTACCCAGAACCTGGAATGCTACCTCTGGATTATGGAAAACTGGCAAAATTCATAACCTGGCAAAAGGGAAAATATTCACAGAACTCTTGGCAAGAAACCAAATCAAACTATTCTTCTTAATTACAGGTGAGTAATAGCACTCTTACATTTCATACAAATAACGTCAGCACACTCCTGCTCTGTGATTGATGGGATGTTTTAAGTGGAGTGCTTTAATTCAACACAGCTGGACGCCTCTTATTGGGTTCCTATACTCAGAAATTTATATTTTTAAATGTGTTGGCAATAGCTTGCACTATCAACTCTGAAAAATGTCCCTCAGAGTAGATGCTGACCGGTCAGCTCTTTGCTCTGTCGGTATCTCTGCTAAAGAAAACTGGGGATTAGTGTTCAGCTGCTGTTTTTTTTCCTTTTTTTAACCAAGTTACTCTATCTTTCAAGGTATTGTTCTAGCTTTTGAGTTGAACTACAATGCTCTATTATGTGAGTCATTTGTCTATAGCATAAGTGCTTCCTCACAGTAGTTTCAAAAACATTGTTTCCTTTCCCTGGGTGTCCGACTGCTGTTTTGTGGCTTGCCACGCTAGGATTAAGTGGCTAAATGACAACTGACAACTTGGAGAGAGGTCCCCACACCTTTTTCGCTTGACAACTTGAGGAGAGTTCCCCACACATTTTTAACCCATGTTCATGGCAAGTGGTAGAGGGTGTTCGGGGCAGTTACAGGGAAGCCTTGATAGGGAAGAATATGAAATCTGCTGCCTTCTCTAGAAAGCCATGCATCTAGCTCGTAAGGAGGTCTGAAAGCCTGGTCTAAGGCACATTTCGAGAGCATGTTTATGCAGCAGTAGCATATAGGTCTCACACCATATGCTGGAGCACAGTGCTTTGCAAGAGCATGGAAAAGGGGTGCTTGTGGATGAAGTAAAAGATTTCAAGGGATTTTGAGAAAGGAGGATGACATTAAACCATTTCTATTAAGCTTCCAAATAGGAGGGCTTTGACTGTTCAGTAAGTGGAGCTAAGAACAGAGTTCTCTGAAGATCCAACTCTTACCATGCTACACACTGTGGAGTTTATTTAAACTAGGCATATATCCACTTAGCGCATTAAGTTCCCTAGCATCAAACTTGCATGGATTTATTTACAGTCTCTGACTGGAATCAATATGAGGTTTCAAAGCCCTGGAGAACATAATAACAGGAAAACCGTGGCTCTAGTTAAACACATCCCCAGGGAACGCCTGGTAAATGTCCGGGGTAGTGATTAGGAAAGGTTAACTTATGATGTGGCAAGGAAAGTAGTACAAGTTAGATAACGCTAATAAATGACACTGGTGCTGAAAAATGATAGATTACTCTGATGTATTCCATTAAAAAAAGAATAAAAAAACTGAACAGTTTTACAGGAATATCCTGGACCTGTGACTGGCTACAGTTATTTACTGTACTAGCATACCGATTTGGATGTCTGTGTGTGAAAAATGTATTACAGAAGGAATTATTTAATATGTAAGGAACTATCTGTTCTGCTCTGTTCAAAAGGATATTTTACAAACTTCCAATTTGTGCAGCTGTCATGAGTGGGGACCCACAACAGCTATTTTATTGGAGGAAAATACCAGTGATGGACAGCATTTGCGAATGACTGAGAACAAATTTGCAAGGGAGGGTTCTCTTTCCTCTGGTTAGTTCGATGCTCCATGCATTGAAATCCATGGATTGTGTAGTTAGTAAAATTAATTGTGGGATTTTTTTTTCTTATTTTTGTTCATAAACAAGCAACCCCGCAGATTCCTCCCAAACATTAAAAGATTCTCTTTTTCAAGGATTAGCTGTTGTTTTTTTGGAAGTTAAACTTTACACCATGATCTCCTTTCCTTCTAATTTATTTTCCAATAAGAAATATTATTGCTGTGTTTATGTTGAATATACATTTCTGGACGTTATTCCCTGCTGCACTGCAAGCTCTTGGTCTTGTACAGGCTTTCCAATTTGCTCACCCGCTTATACTGCGATCTGAAGTACTGATAATAGCGTGAGAGTTTGCCACGGAGTTGAGCAACCCTTCAAGATCTGGGATCTAAACAGCTGCCTCTGGCTCGGTAGTGGAATAACTGTTGAGTTTTCAAAACTTCCTGTTACTCTGATGGGCTTGGAACATCTGCTCGATGCCGAGGACTGTGGGGCGCGGATACCTGCCTTGCCCTGAGCATGGCCCCGGGAAAGCCTCGTTTGTGCATGCAGTCCTGTGTGGAAATACAGCTCGAGCTCTTCTCTGCTTTAATACTTCTGCAGCAGTGCGGTACGTTCGTGTGGGTATGCATAAAACTCCTTGTTTCCGCGGGTCTGTTCTTGAAGTCTGAGATAGACCATGTGGTTGCACTTTCACTGAAGGAGGGCGAGGCCCCAATTGACATTTTTTAACTCGTTCCAAGTAATATAATGGTAATTCCACAGCACATATAGAAAAAGACACTCAGAGTACTAACTACAGACACCCTTTACCCACCTCCTCCATAAATAATATGTGCAAGGAAGATGCCATTATAATTCGTATATATATTTATACACTAGTGCCAAAATGTTAAAGCCTGAGTGTGCGCATCCAGGAGCTAAGCCGATGTTCAGCAAGGGCTAATGATTTACTCCATGGTCTGTGGGATGTTCTAGGTAATCACCAGTTGTAAGAAATGGTCTGTGTTAAATTAGTACAGGGATATACCTACAGTTTCTTCCTGTTGCTCTTCTTCTGATATGGTGGAAATATGACGGGCACCCTTTGTTTGGACTGCATTACTTCAAGGTAGCTTGTGCAGGCAACTGCTTGGGGTTTGAAGTAACTCTCTGCTTAGAGAGGACAGGCAGGTTGTGCTGGTTCTTCAGCAGCTCCAGAGCAACCTACAGGGTTGTGGGAAGTAAAGGCTTTCTGTTCTGAAGGTTTTCCAAGACAATTTAAAGATATGGCACAATTCCCAAGATGCTGGCATTGCTCTCTTCCTTTAGTTGTGTGTCTGGACAGGGAAACAATTCAAAACAAGTTGGCTTCTTGTCTGGACTCCAGTGAGTGATAGCCGAAAGCATGAGAAGAAAGAAGAAGACTATGAAAAGATTTGCTTTTCAGTCAGATAAAAAATAATGTATTTACCACTGACGCCAAACAAAAACTTACTTATTTATTATTTTACTTTATTAGCAGGCTTCAATAAGCTGCAAAGTTGAGAAGAAAAGAATAAATCAATTAAATACAAACTTCGCAGGAAAAAGGTACCTATTCACTTTTAATATATTATGAGAGAATCACTAAGAGCAAAATACAGAAAAAATATGTATCCATTCTAAAGACAATTACTGTAATGGCCTAGTTTATCTTTTAATTCAAAAATCTTTGTAGTATGTAATAACAATATTCTTTTTCTCAAGTGGCTGCAGTCACAGCTGTGTCTCTGTATGCAGTGAATTGGAGCTAGAGTCCTATGTGATACTGCCAGTTAAAAATACTAAAATTGCTTTGTTCCCTTTTGCTCTTTCTTCTTTGCAGATGGCAGAGGACAATAATGCTGGGTCTGCAATAACACTGACTCAAAATTCCTTGCTAATTGTAAGATAACTTCCTAAAGATTGCAAGCGAAAGGAAGTGAGAGAACAAAGCAATGTCAAGTATGCACATGTCACAACACAATGTGCTGATTCCAAGCCTTTGGAAACATGCTGAAAGACATGTCTGGAAAAAATAGGGAAATACTTCCACACAGACTTTCAGCATGAAAACAACAGCTGAATGTGCCTGTTCCCACCAGGAAAAAATACCCTGAAATAACAAAGGGTGTTGGAAAGCTAGAAATGAAGTCATCAGATGGCTAGTGCACTCTGTCTAAAATGTTTTAAAATTTACGTAGACGGTTATTTCCACTGCACTGTAAATCAAGGGATCAGTCTGGAGCGGTGTTTAACTGAAAGGTGCCAAGAAGACCCGAGCAAATGGAATGTATAAACAGGTCTCTTACAATAAAGAACTAGCAGAATAAAACAGAAGTAAAGCAAACAAGGGGCAGCACTTTCAGATAATGTATCTGCAGGAATGCGCAGTGCACATTCCTGATCGCTCCTGTAGGTATTGCAGGTACAAAAGATACACTCTTGAGGAGGGTGGCATACACAGCGTTTCTTTGTGAAACAGCCTGCATACATTCCCTTCATAACCACAGGCAAATCTTTGCATCGTTAGTATACTCTGAAGGTCTAAGTGTTTGTAAGTGAGTCCAATTTTGTGTCACTTTAAGAGGTAAGTGCAAGAGCAGATTATGGGACCGCAGTGAAAGATTATTCGTGCAGCATGCCTGAAATGCTGCATTGATGCTTCTGACATAAGATATTGCAACAATATCACCTAAAGAAACGGAGGGATAGCATACACACAAATGCAAATGAAGCCACATTCATTTATTAATAATGACATGACAAGATATTTTTATTCAAAGTTGACAGAGGAAAGTAAAATTTTCCCTAGTTTCTTCAGAAGGCAAATTCTACAGGGCGATTGTAGTAAATGGATCTCTCCTTCCCCTCTTGGGCTAAATTGGGAACACTGCCTGGGTCTCCCTGTACCAAGTGATCCCAAGTGATGTTCATGGAAAATGTGCCTCCCTTTATACCACCCCCTTTTTAAAAAATAGGGAATGTACCTTAAAAATAGCTGGCCAAGGTTTTTGAAATAATGCAGAGGAAGAGCACGTTATCCTAGGTAGAATACTGTGGCACATTATGCTCAAGGGAACAGTGACTTTTATTATAATTCCTGCTCTCAGGTCCCTGCATAAAAGAATTGAAAGCTATCTTTATCTAAATAAATAAATAAGTTTAAAACCAAGCCATATTTTACTGTCCAAAAGCAGTGAATAGACTGTAGCAGGTGGTCCCACCACCTGTGCTTGTCTACTTCCACTCCAAATAATCTCCTTGTCGAATGCAGGGAGGAGCAGGCACCCGGGAGGGTCCCACAGGAAGAAAAGGCACTGGAAAACAGAGCGAATAACTGGTGAGAAACGAACTTGCTGTGCAGGGAATATGTAGCATAGGGAAGGCAAAACAACGTGAATATCAGTGGAGACAGAACCACGTCTCATTTGCAGCCTGTAAATCTAGAGCAGTGCTGCTGGTTTCAGGGAGAGCTCTTCACATTTGCGCCAAGTTGGTAGTGGTTAGGAGATAATAGGTCCTGCAATCCTAATGTATCATTACATGTTCTAATGGTTTGCAGAGAAAAAGGCCAATTAAAGGATGCTTTATGATAGCACCTATTTTCTTTATCCTTCCTGAATTGCTACAGGAAGCACTCTAATGTAGCGGAGCAGTGAGGAGATGCGCTGCGTGGGTTCCCAGCAGCGTGCTGACTGCGCTGTGAGCCCTACCCGCTGCTCTGCGGAGACCAACGCCGTTTGTTTCTCAGCGCTTTGCACCTACAATAGCTTTTTACGACCATCAAACTGAGTAAAAGAAAACAAAGCACTGCCTGAAAAAGAAATCACAATAAAATCCCATTCCTGTCATGTATCTGAATATTCCTTTTCACTCATTCTTTTCTATGCATGAAATTTCTTAGGTAAATACAGCTAGAAGGGAAAAGGTACCTCAAAGGAGCCTGCTGTTGCCAGCATGTATCCTTGCATTCAAGTGAGATCTTTTGAAGTGAAAGTATTCCCAAAGCTGCGGAGTGCTGTGTCGGGCTGCCTGCTGGGCATGGCGCGCGCCCGAGGCTGATGGCGCTACCTATTCACAGGCTGCTCCTCAGCGAGCGGGAGCACTGCGCGTCCTCCCCGAACGGGAGCCGTGCGGCTGCTTCGTCGGCTGCAGCGTTGCATGGACCTCGCTCAGTGGCTTCTCAGGTGGGGGCCGGCCTGGGGCTGCTCAGCCACATTCTGCTGGGCAGCTAGAGATGGTGACCAGGATATCTGTAAATTATAGATCTATCTCAAAGGCGTCCCGAGATTCCTACCTGCATCGCGCAGTGAAGGATGCTTTGCAGTCGCCTCTTGTGAGGTCTAATATACCATCCTCGCTGTTTTTCTTCCTTCTCTTCCTCATTGACAGTCATGCTTTTCTGTCAGAAGTTAAGCTTGGTAACAGCCCCGGTGTGAGATTTGTTGCTAAACCTACTCTTTCCGTAATCCTCTATTTTAGCATCACAGCAGGATATGGGCAAAAGTTGAGCCCTGTTCAAATCAATAAGAAAGGATGACTGATGCCCCTGGTAAGGGTACCAGAACCCAAACCCTATTTTTCCAGCTTGGCAATTACCCATAATAAAGAACACTGTACAAGAGCTAATCCCAAATTCTCCAGCATAGTTTCTGCAGCCTTCAGTGGTCTGTCCTATTGTAGCAGGATTTTGTATTGTTTTTTTTTTTTTTTTTCCAGTGAAGGACATCTTTGGTTTGGATTTAACACAATACTCTATTATTCATTTTGATGACTGTTTGACTGGTTCATTTTGAAAGACAGCTTTGAGTGAGTGAAATGTTCTAGGTGAGTTAAGAGCATAGTACCATGGTCTTCCTTCAGGAGTTAGAAGTACTTCATTCATTTCTCGCATGGTGTTGTCATGAAAACAGTGTCCTAATTGTACATATCCCATTGTATGCTCTAAACCACTGTTTTGGAGAACCACAGTGTTTTGGAGAACCACTCTGTTTTGGAGCAACTTCTGGGCTGCTTTGCTTTGGAAATATTTCCATAACATTTTTTTTTTTTTTAAAGTGTTTTAAATCTGCAAGTAAATATTTATTCCTGGCTGGAAGTCGCTTGACATTTAAGACCTAAATCAATAGTGCTAAATTTTCAACCAAGAAATGCCACATGTGCAAAGTAAGGACTGAGGTTGTAGAAGCATAAAAGCCAGGAAATAAAAAGTAATGATTGTCTGTAACTATGCCTCCTTACAACTATATGACATTTCTTGTTACTGTGTATGGTGATGACTTTAATACCTTCGTAAACTTGCTCAGTGTGTCCAACTTCATAGTAGCTTTTCTTTCTCAGTTTGGCACTTCTGCAGTCTCAGCTTACATTACAGTAATATGCTTTTTTAATATTTAATTATCCTGACTGAAACCATAAAGCAAACAAGAGAAAGATTAAAATAGTAAGTACGTTGATCTAAATTCAGTTAATATCTCACGCTGGTTTCCACTGTGCAGTTTTATCCAAGGAGATGGAAGTTTGTTGGTGAATGAAGCTGCAGAAATGCTTGTGCTCCTTCCTCTTAGGAAAGAATCATGTCAGAACAGGACAGGCCCAGGAAGACTTGCTGTGCAGAAGTGGCAGCTGTGTTGATGCCAGGTTTTTCAGGCCTCCTCCTCCCTGGAAATGTATAATCATGTTGATCAGAAAGCTTTCACTAATCATACTTGAGGTTCCTGTCGGTATGAATCTTCCTTAGAAATTCTAAGCAGGCGCTCAAAATGGGGTAGGAAGAAAGAAATTATATTCCTATGAATCTCCTCTGAGGAATGTGATTACTGGAATAATTACAGGATCAGAAGACTGTATGGAGTAAGGTTCAGATCAAGACACTGTCGTTTTGCTGTTTTCCTTTATGTATTGATAACAAAACTAAGCAGAAAAGGAGGGAAGAAGAACCATCTCAGATCAAGTTTCTGCTATTCACATCCTACGGTAGTAGTGACGATTCCCATTGCAGGAGGAGTGTCTTTTTCCAGATGATATGCTTCTTTCTTCAGCTCAGGTAACCAGAAAGGTGTTCTGTAAAGGTGACAGTAATGGTTCGGGGATCACACTAAAATTATTTTTTGTCTATATTTTTGTAAGCCATCCAAAGATGTCACACCTAAGAAATTGTGCGCTAAACCTAAAACTTAGCTGTTTAACAACTTAAAAACTGTGAAATGTTGTATCTATAGCTGCATACCGAAACTTGATTCAGTCCTTTTCTGCATTAAGATATAGTCTTTAATTGCATAGTCACATACTATTTTTTCCAAAGGACCTCTGCCTCGCTCGGGGCACAGGACCTACAAGAGGGCTGAATAGAGGTTATTCAGGCACACATAAATCTGTCGCTTCCTAATTTAGCTGTGCTTGACTTTGCAACCTAAATAATTTTGCTTTCAGAGAGATAACGTGCACAATTTTTGTTAAATCACACTACAGAAGCGTTCTGTAAATAACCTCTTACGGAGCGGCTTTGGCCTTCAGCTTGCAAAGACTCCTACAGGAGACATAGTTAAGAAATGGATAATCCGGTAAACACAACCTCCATACATTTTAAACAGGCATAGACTAACACTTCATTTGCTCTCGGTTTGGAGTGTCACATGGTGTTTCAAGTGCTAAAAGATTTACTATGGTTTATGGCTCAAATATTTCTAACTCAATTTGTCGTTTAGCACCAAACTCCCCTGTCCTGCAGCACACTCAAAGGCTAAAGGGCACTGAGGCAGTCTCCTGCTTAACTGCCCATGGATTGCAATAGCTCTTGTGACCTTTCTATTGCTTGTGGGATATTTTATAAAATTAATTATTAAAATGCAAGGCCTCAGGTCTATCTGTTGAGGTTTTCAGAATAAAACTAGATCTCCTCAGTCACAATATTTTTTTATTCTTCAGTTCTTCAGATTCTGCAGTTTTGCTATTTTAATCAGTCTTATTGCCATTTTACCTTTCTGAAAAGTGATATAAGCTGCATGTATTTTCATTAAATTTCAATGTAAATCCTAGTATTTTTTAACTGGATGTTACTTTTAAAACTTTCAGATTCTGGCAGATACAACCTCAGGTACAAAGATAACTTTATTTGCTAAGACTAAGTATTTTGGTTAGGATTCTTTGCCTGTGTCTCCATAATGAAACTTTTTGGACACTACTACAGTCAAGGGGATGAAACTACAAGTGTGTGACAAATAAGGAACAGGAAGTAAAAGCACAGAGAAGAATCAAGTTGAGGGGGGTGAAATAAAATTTAGGGGGGTGAAATAAAATTTAGGGGGGGTGAAATAAAATTTGCAATTAAATTCATCATGTCCAATTCTGCTAACCTCGCAAATGGTTGAGCATCTTCCCCAGTCATTTCAAATTGTACTTCAGACAGCTGAGCGAGGACAGTGTTCCCAAAGTGGAAGAACCGGAAGGATTCCAGAAAATAACCCTCTTGCGTTGAATTGAATGTTAAACTATTACAAAAAAACTACAATAATAGCACATAATGTTCTTTTGGATATCTACCCATACTTAATAGCCATCAGAAAGACTCTTTCAGTTCAAGTTTTTCATATTTTATAGATGGTCAATAGCTATGTCATTCATAAAATCTTTTTGCTACGGAATTGTGTAGTATTTATTGGTAGAATAGTTACAGCTTTATAACTCATACTACAGACAGAGATCTGATACACTCCAGGTTTTCATAGGCTCAGCAATTTTGTTTGAGGGATTTACTTTAAGCGTTTGAAAGCTAGAAATGTCAAGAGATGCCCCATTCCATGGGCTATGACAGCCTTTGCTAAGGATGTTTGGCACATTATTATTTTTTGCCCATTTCATCTAAAATGTTTAAGCTTCCTGTTCCTGTAAAAAGCAGCATACTTCTTCAATGACTCATTGTATTTAGACTGTCATTTAAGGAAACAGGAAAACACAAAAGACTGAGGAAACATGGGGCAGATACCAGCTCTGAGCACATCTTTTCCCTATCTGAGAAGATTAACACATTTAACATTATGAGGAGACACATTAATACAACAAGCATCTGTACAGTGAGTAGGCTTCACCTGCTTTATCCAATAGGACAGTGCAGGAGTCATCAAGACTTTAATGGTAAATACTGATTCCATTTCTGATTCCCCAAGGAGGGAATCTGAAGGAAAAAAATAAGTGCTATTTTTGAATGGGGATTTAGCTGTAGAACATTGAAAACTTTCAATTCAAATGCGTTTCTGAGACATAAGATTGATGAGCAATCTGAGGAACCACCGAAAGAATCTTTCGTTTTTTTTCTTTCCAATTTCTTCCCACCTAGGTTTACTATATTACCCAACAAATATGAACTAATATTCTAGTCTGCAGAGAGTTCTCCTCCTCATATTTTGGGGAACTAGGGATTTCTTAACAGTTTTACAAGATGAGTGTAGAGTTGCTTTTCGGAAATGTGGTTTTAAAGAGAGGGTGTGTTTTATCTTTCTTTAGAGCATATTTTCTTGATTAAGCCAACGGAAACTTGTGTTTTTGTGATAATTTAAGCACTGTGGATCCAGGGCCCAAATTACATTGACCTTAAATAGAATCATGGTAGTGGGATGGTTGAAATAATGAAGAGAAGTTCAGTTTTGTGTTGAAGATGAGGCTCAGTGAGAAATATTTCAGCTGTTGTGTTATCCTGATTTAGTAGGCAAATGAAAGGCTTATGTGCAGCGTATTGATGTGATGTGACTGAGTGCATACAAATGCATCACGACATGAAGTCTGCAGGACATACATTTGGAGAGGTGTGAATATATTCAGAGAGAGTCTGTTTCTGGGAGAGGCCAACTATTTCTGTAAAGATCCCAGTAAATTGCAGTGAAGTCATTCAACTGAATTTTATTGCTCAGATTTTGCTAAATTTTTGCTAAACTTTATTGCTAAGATGACTATCGGTTTTCAAAGTTTCCAAAGTTTATTACCAGTGATCATAATGGCCCAGGGCCAGGCACAGGGCCAAGAAGCTGCCCTGAAGATTCAGACAAAAGCTTTGAGGTTCAGCTGTGTGTTTTGGATGCCTGGGAGACGGACACTTGGACAAGCAGGTGTTATGTCCCCAAGTAGAGAGGATCCTAAGTCCCTAACTGGCTGTAGCCCTGAGGATGGGAATCCTCGAAGGCCAAAAGTAGTTGTGCCTCTAATACTGGCGCGTGCAGGTGGCTAACACATGCAGTTTGTGCTGGTCAGATCCTAAATGCTAAGACCTTCATCCATGGGGATTTAAAGACATGGCGTGGGTAGATCTACAGCATACGTTGATAGCCCAGGTGGGGCAGGCATACCCAGGCTAGCAGGTATTTCTGTGTGGCCCAGACTTGATGCGATATCCATCAACAGTGTAGCTGTGTCAGCATGGTGCTGGGATGTCTAGTTAGCCTCCCTCGGCAAAGGTATGGGCTGTGAAAAATCTGTGGCACAACTGTTTTCTTTTGGTGTTTTCTTGTTTATTTACGTTTTAATTCAGGGTAGGGGGGAGAGAAGCCAGTGTATTCCCCATCTGGAGCTCCTTGCTCAAAATCATTTCTCTTGTTTGAAAAATGATCGACTAATTATTTAGATAGCATGAGCCATCTATTTCTATCAGAAATTTAAAAGGAATTAGCTCAAATCCTGCTTCATTTTTCGAGCTGCTCCCCTGCTTGTGCTAAAGATGCATTTAGGGAAATGCTGAGATTTTTCAAAGAAGTCTAAAAACAATGGAGTCCCGCTGTAAAAAATAAGCAATGGAATGTGTTCAGTTCCTTTGGAAACCCAGCCTCTGCCTTCAGATTGTTCTCAACAGCCTATATTTTCCCCCATCCCTAGCCAAACAAGGATAAAGGCTTTCCCAAGGGAAATCTGCTTAAGCCTGTTGCAATGTCTGCGAGGAGCATGAGTGCTGGTGGAGAGTGATACAGGGAGGAACTGTGCTGTCAACAACAGGAAGTTAGTGAAAAATGAGCGGTGCCCCTGGGGAGGTGAATGCAGAGCAGATGGCTCTAATTGTGAGTCACACTGTGACAACTGACAAGAGAAATTCTGCACTCTTGACACTTTAAAGATACCAAAAATACCAGAGAGCACATTCCACAGCTTCTTGAAGACTTCCATATCGAGGGAGCTGGGGGGGCAGCGCTCCAACTCCTCCTGTTTCCATCACTAAACAGCCCATAAAATTTGCTCTTGATAAGCTTCCAAGCAGCCAAACATTTTAATACTTAGATAAGTCGCTAATGTTAATAAAAACACTGAAGAAATAAGAAGGAAGAGGTGCAAAGGGGACACATGTGCAGGGCAGCACCAGTTGCTTTAGATGCTGATCCTTTCAATTAAGGACAGTTCTGGATAAGGAAGGGGAAAGTAACATCCTTGTTTATAAGCACTGATGGATTTTGAAATCTTTTTTTTTTTTTTCCTCATCTGGAAAGACTGCAAGAGCATTTTCTTCGTGTATTTTGGTCATTGTCCGGATACAGAGTTGCAGATTTATATTGTGTTTCTTTACTGGAGTTACACAAAGTCAAGACCAGAAACCATTTATAATGGGTTGCCAATTTTTTATTTTGGGATGAATGTCTGGCTTGGGTAGGTCTGTAGAAATCAACAGAGCTATCCCAGAAATATGTTTGCTGCATTTGCTTGCTTTAAGAACAGCACTGTGATACTGGGGTGGTCTCTCCCTTGAGCATACCCTGGTTGTGTCACCCGCACCCTTGTAATGTAGATTAACTTCTTAACTTGGAACTCTGAGATCATTAATATCGGGCTGAGCTATTATTGTTATTCTTCTGGTACCATGCAAAAAATTACCCTGAGTATTTGGGGACTGGAAAGGGGAAATTTCATAGTATTGGAAATATTTTTGGTGAGCATGTTGTTCCGCATGGATTCAGATGTCTTATAATTTTTTATTCCCTCCTGCCTCTCAAATAGTTATTTGTGAAAGCTCCTAATAATAGCAACGTGCATCTCTTCACACTGGAAGGCAGATAAGCTGCATAACTGCTCCTATTACAGCTGTTAAGCTGCTCCCCAAGGATTTAAAGCATATCAGAATGTTCCTACTTGAAGTGATGGGTTAGATCGGGCAGATCCCACAGTACAACATTGAAAGTTCAGGCCAATATTTTTGAGCTTAAAAGGAGTCATTCTTTCCATTTTTTTTGTTTGTTTTGTTTTGTTTGCTTTATGCTATATAAATATAACTTGACTCCAGGAAGTTTTCTGTGGAATATATCTGTTGTATGGAGATACCTAAGATGAACTGAACAAGTTACCTTGAGTACCAGCAGTACTATACTATATACTTAGTGTGGTGTTTGCCCTAGCTCAACCCGTTTGCCCCATTAAGTGCCTCTATAAATTGCTGTGCCCATGGTAATCATGGCACTGTGTCAAATCCCACTGGAAATCCCATCGAGTGACTTTCCATTCAGTACCACAAGGTTATGCTGATGAGGCGTTCCTCAGTGGTGCTCCTTCATCCAGGTCTTTTGCATTAGCAGTATTGATTAAAGTGAGAATAATTTCACTCCTTGGACATTTTAGGACCAGAGTTTCCCTGCTGTTCCAGTTTGACATTTGACTTATGAGCAGATATGAGCAGACTCTTAAAAATTTTGTTATCTCTGTGAAAAGAACAGAATTTACTGCAGATTATAATAAATCTACTAAAATATTGGCAATTTTGTTTTTTTAGAATTTGTGAATTGTGTAACATACATGTACATTAGGGCAGATTTTCATAAAGTGTGAATGTGTGAATGTTTTTGTATCCAATTCAAGGAGCTGTACAGATATATGTCCTAAAAGTTCCATGTGATATGTAAAGCCCTGTCATCATGCTGTGGTATCACCACAGCCAGAGACGCCTACAATACTATAATGCCCAAAAAAGGACTCAAAATATTCACATTTGCTGTGAATTTCACAGTTTGTATGTTGTGTTGTTATTTTTCGCTGCCGATGGAAATAGAAGTGGTGAGGCGCAAGTAAAATGTGATCTTTGGTACATGAAACCTTGGCAGGGTTGAGATCATGACTCTCTCTCCTTTAAAATGCTTTCACTGGGGGATGTTGTATGATGCTGTGGTATTTCTTTCTTCTCTATATCTGTGTTGGCGAAAGCCAGACAGAGGAGCTTGGAAAGGCTCGCCCTCCTCAAAGAGCGCTATCTGATTCGTAAGCATTCCTAGAGGTTAAGGCTGGTGACTATCAGGAAAGCAAATACTTCACGCAAGGGTAAGTCCTCTAATTGTGTTTGTGTTGAATAGCTGCCAGATCCCCGTGTCAGGATGTCTGCAGTCACGGCTCTGATCTCACCATTCCTTCCGAGGCTGTTGCACAACTGCGTTGCGTGTTTGTGGTAGGAGGGAAAGTTGGAGAGCTGGGCTATGAAACCCTCTCAGGGAAGGAAGCCATGCTTTATTTAAGTTGCTTGGTTTGGATGGAGGCCTGTAGGAGATTGAATAACATAAAAAAGCCATAGTGTGGTCCATTCATGGAAACCAAACCTGGTCTTCTGTACAGATATGTGAAATATGAGGTTTAATAGCCGGGGTGGAAAAGGAAATGTCAATGGAAATGTGTTCACTGATGTAGTAGAAACCTGTATGTACATGTGTGATAACTCATTACTGGTTTTACAGGGAATCTCTCGGCTGTAGTTGCAGGGTCTCTTGGGCTTAGGCCTGCAGATGCAGTGAGGGAACTTTTGGGATAACTGGTTGTGAATCTGCCCCTTGGATGGATTACTTCCAGGATCTTTTGTGGCAGCCAAGCGAGACAAAAAAGGGACAAATCACAAGATATTTATGAGAGAGGAAAGATGCCCAAATATGCCACAGACCATGAATTTAGCAGTGGAGAGAGAAGGAAGTAATATGGTGACTCCTGCAAGATAGAGCAGAAGCGTGTTTGAGACTCCTAGTGCACATTGAGTTGAAAGCCACTCTGGTTACACAAATATTCAGTTCCTGAAAGAAGACAGCAGTTGCCTTAACCACAGAAATGTTGGTTAAAAGTAATATCCTGATTATCCCACTACCATAAATTTTTTCTTAGATCACCAAGTTGTGTGTTACTGCAGTTTGGTCAGAACAAAGCAGGTTTTATAGCAGCCTAATTTTACTACTGAAAAACAGTAAGAGGCTGGATGACTATTGCCATCCAGCCATTATGTGTTGTCTCACATAATGAAGTATTGAGGGCTGGTAGTGGCGCTCCAACAGGATGTCAATTCCATTTCCTTAACCAGGAAGCGGATGACTGGACTGTCCAGAGCAATAAAAAACATGTACAAATAATACTGGGGAAATCAGAAGTTAATCTGAATATCAACTCAGTCTAATCAGTATGTATAGCTCCCTGCCAACTGCCCCATTACCTGAAGCAGGGGTCAAACGATAAACATCAGTTGGGCCTCTCATAAAAAAAAAAAAAAAGCAACCTTCATCTCAAATTCCATCATTCCTGATAAGCAGTAACCGGTTCTTCATCTCTCATTTGCAGTTCATATCCTGAGCTACATAGATTTGCTGTTAGAGATAAGGATATGAAGAATTAAAGTGATTTTAATATGCATGTCGCAACCTGCTAGCCTCTCTTGAGCTGCTGTGTCTTGCATTGTAAATAGAAAGGGTCAGTCAGTCTACTCAAGAACTTGGGATCTGGCCATGTCATTTGTTTAGTAACATTAGCCCAGATGAGTACGTTCAAGGAAAACAGTACGAGTCATCAGAACAAAGAAACAGATGATTAAAAAAAAAAAAAAAAGTGATCAAGCAAGGAAGAACGTGAGCAAGAACGAGCCCACTGTGTGTCTGAGGTCTTCTGGAGCAGGCTGAGAAAATCTGTGAGGGGAAGGGGGAAGGAGGGAGAGTGAGTGAGAGCTCAGGCTTGTGAAAGCAATGACCCAGTTGGCATCAAACAATACCACGTACATTTGGATTTCTGTTCTGGACTCAACTTTGTTAGATGTTTGTCAGTTATAGCTGGGATTGGTTTTTTTTCACCCTTTTTATTATGGGCAGAGTTTTGCTATCCTAAAATACAGATAACATCAATCAATAGCAGCATAACCATAGGGTTACAATACAAATGGTTCTTGTATCCTGATGTTTGAATTAAATATGCATCTTCTGTGGTCTATCCAATATTTTTCTAAGTTTTTTGGAGAATACAAAAAATGTGCTTGCTAAGATATTACAGAAATGAGGGAAAGAAGGGTTGAATCTGCTGCACATTAATGCAGACTTCGTTGCTGCAGGTTAGAGACTTCGCAGAGTAAATCTGATTTATTTGCCTTTCTAGGAAAGAGACCATTCTTTTGGTCCTGTGCTCTAGATTTACAGACAAACTAATCAAAACTAATCGAAAGCAAAACAAAACACAAGTAATGTAATAACCCAAACATGCTTTTAAAGGTCACTGATACAACTTTATTTATTTTAATATATTCTTAATTCAGTTATGTAATAAATAAGCAGAGTTAATTTCATTCAGACAAACTGAAGTTCCCTTAGCTTGTTTGCTTCACTTCAGGCTTAGATAAAAGTATTATGCAACTGTAATCACCTGGGAACAATCTGACCTCTTTACTCTGAAATTCTTGACTGTTTCTTTACCTTCTTGTAAGAAGGAAAAAAATGACCCTATTTGAATGAGCCACAAGACTTAGATTTAACTGAAACCAGTATCGATTCAGGACTTCTGGAGAACAGCTGCCTGTAGACAGCTTTTATGTACTTATGTTTCTGACAAGTGTGCATTCAAATTAGAAGTTATTCAAAACAAGTCAGGGGAACTTTTTTCCTTTTAAGAAGTAATAGGGTGGAAATGAAAAAAAAATCTGTACATTTGTAAAATTTAAATTATTATTAGTGGAAAACAAATATATTGTTTCGTTTTATGCTTCTCTGTGAGTTACCATTCCCGTTACTTTCCAAACACACACAAACTTCTCTTCCCCTACTCCTTACTTTGAATTTCAAAGGGAGAAATAATGGGATTAAAAAAAATTCAGCTGAAATGCCCAGACAGTCATGAAATAACATATTCTGTGCATCCTTAAAGAGCGTGACACCCGCAGTGGGGCAGGTGCAGCTAATGCCCTGGACTATCATGGGAGCGTTTTGAAGTTGCATATGAAGTTAAAACGTACCCGTCCCGAGGAATGTAAGTGACTGTTGTTTGCTTGGGTTTTCGGGAGTTTGAAATTCTGCCCCTCAACGCACATTTTATGGGGGAGTTCATTTGAAATACATACAGGAACATTTGAAAAAACTGTTAACCACCAGCTGTTACGAGAAGGTTGCCACTCATTTAATAATTTTCCACAGACGAACAGCGTACCAGAAAATGCTGTTGTACTGTGTCTGTGAGATGCAGGAATAGCCTTGCCTTGCACCTCCAATTATTATTTTGTTATGATTGTTACTCCCAGATTGTCTTTGAGTAAGAAACAAGGTCTGGATATTTGTCCCAGGCAGATACCTCTTGTCTCTTGTCAGGCTGCTCTTGTCTCTGGCTTTGCAAACTCATACTGCTGCCTGTGCACCATGTTGCATTTGGTTATTTAAAACTGTATTGGAAAACTATGAGCTTGCAGAATTGCAACACTTCATCTCCATCATTACATTATTAGCTAAAAAGTCTGTTAATCATACAGACTCTTCGCCCTCTCCCCACTGTATATATAGTGATTCTATTAAAAACATCTTTCAGTGAATATTCTGCATTTGTAGAAAAAGTAAGGAGTACTGTACAATAAAAGCAAATTCTTGCCATATTAATACATAGCCTTTGCTGGCCTCAAGACCCAATTCAAAGATTATGCCAATTAAAATACACCAAACAAATTTAATTAGATAATATCCATGATCTTACTGCAAATCCTTCATTTATATTTATAATCATTCATATATATTTTTAAGGTCTATCAGATAAAGAAAATGAAAAATTGTATTGAAGTGTTCATAGGAAACCTAATAGCCATAATAAGAAACCTTTTTTTATCATATAATCTACCCTTAAAAGATCATCACTCCCTTGTATATCCAGTATTAGAGGTTGTTTTGTGAAATTGCATGTGTAGTCATAAATGCAAACCGCTTTTCTTGGACCGTTTTGTTCTTGTGTTTGTATTCCGTGAAATACCCTTCATCCGTTCTTCCTGTTCAATAACCCACTGCATGTGAATTCAAAGCAATCACCATGTTATTTCTTTTGTTCCAATGACTCACTTTAGTTAGGAACAAACTCTGTGGTTTTAGCTGTTATTTCTGAGATAATATCATACGCTGCATTCCAACATAATAATGGATTTTAATTTGAAATTATGGAAAAAATAAAGTGATCAAAAATAGCCTGTAGGTGAGTGAAAAAAGCTACATATAAAATCATCCTTGAGCCTGGATTTATCTTTCTTTTCTTTCTTTCTTTTATTTTTTTCTTTTATTTTTTTTAAAGATGGTTCTTGACACTTGAACAAATCCCTTTTCTTCCCCTCAGTAATGTGGTTAACTGTCTGGAATGTGAGCCACTGGAAATTCTTCCCCACAAAAGAATCTCCATTAAGCTTTCAAATAGAGTTACTTCATCCCCACAGCTGCATGGATGGAAGACTTTCTAGTGCCTAAATACTTACTGTATATGTCATCCTTAAATTTAATTTTTTTTCCCAGCCAGAGCTTTCGGAGCAGGTGCTAGCCTTTTGCTTCCTTTCTGCTTCCTCTGTGGGGAACGGGCTGGAAGGAGCCAGCTAATTAGAAAAGTCTACAGGGAAATTAATTCTGCAAACAGCTGAGGAATGGCATTTCATTATAATGTTCACTTTGTCTGTCAGCGGGGTCCCGATTGCCTTGACAAGTGGCAGTTCTCCCAGATGTTCCGCATTTTGTGATGAGACCAGAACTGCGCTGTATGTTGCCTGTTTGCTAAAATGATGTGATGAAGTAAGAGCCTGCATGCTGAGCTAGCTCATACAACCTGCTCTGCTGCTGTGGAAAGGCAAGAGCGGGATATTTTTACCTTTGCTTGAAACGTAGCAATGAACCAAATTGTTTTTGCTAGTTTAGTTCCAGTGTTGCCTTTGCTTTCGTGTAGGGCTGAGGCGTGGGGGGCGTAGATGAAAAGGGATATACCGAACTGCTTAGTACAGAGGGCTGGATCGTCAAAGCCAGGCTTGTATAGTGTACGCGTCTACAAATATGTGCCGATCTGTAACATGTCTGAGCAAAACACTTACTTGAACAGTTGGCTGGTTGCGTGCACATGGAAATAGTCGGATGTGCATGCACAGGCTTCCTTGTGCGGAGGCGCTGGCATCTGGGGCTGCAAAGGACGTCCACTTGGGTCGCTGTGAGATGCCTTCGCAAAAGCACCGTCTTGCAGAAGAACATGAAGGCGCTGAGTGTCTACTCATTTCTCTGGGGCTCTCTTATGAGCCCCAGCTCAGTTGGCTTAGTATTTTTTACTTAGAGGCTGGGGATTTTGAGTGTAACACCTCTCTTAGGCACTTACCCTTCTTTAGAGAAGTACCAGGTTCTCAACTCTCTTCTTATGACAGCCGTGGATTCTTGCCACTCTCAGGCCAGAAAAAGCGTATATACATATAAGCCCGTGTATGCACATCGGACACTATATATACATATATGTAAACATATACATATATATGTATATATACTATAAAGTCCTTCACTCCCTGCCTTCCCCATTCCTTATCTGTTCCTTCCAAAATCCCAAGCGTTTTCCTCCAGCTATCGGTAACATTAGGTAACTCCTGCCAGCAGACATTCCCTGTGCTCCGTTCTCGGATCGATTTGGCATCCTCTGCCTCCCTCCTGCCTGCTGGCAGATGGCCCTGGGCTTTGCGCTGCTGTTGGGCTCTTCACAGCTGACCCCCAGGCTCCACGTGGAATTCCAGTCTGGGAATTTGTCCTGGAGGAAATAGGGACTTCTAGGTGCCCACTGGACAATACAGGGCTGCTTTTCTCATCTCTCTGGTGCAAACATAATGTTGAAGCTGTCGGTGTTGTGAATACCTCCTTGTGTGGCAGCAGGATACTTTTCTAGATGTCTTATTTCTCTCAGTTAGTATGATAGTTTGAGTTTGTTGCTGTCCTCTGTATCTTTGTCACGAGTGTCTGAATACATTTAATTCCCAAGTCTCCTTTAAATCAATGGATAAAATCTAAGAATATAAGAAAGCAATATATTCATATATAACTCCAGTGCAGATATATCACTTGTCTGTAGTTTAAGATTTTCTAGTGTATTTTCCTTTTTAAAAATATGTTTATTTTACTGTGAAAGGATTCTTCACATATTTATGCCATTTCCCTTTTCCTGTACTCCCCAAGTGTGGTAATATTTTATAATCTGCCTCATCTTTTTTTCTTTTCTTATCAGCCTTTTCTCTCTGCTGTTATTACAGTGTTGAATTCATTGCACAATGTTGTATTCAAGGATAGTTTTTAACAGTGAATAATCTCCATCTTAGTACCAGTCCTGTTTTACCGTAGATGAGTTATTTGAGAATCTTTTGAATAAGTATTTTATTGGAAAGTCGAAGTTTTTCCTATGCTTATGCTTAAATGTGATCTTCTTTCAACAGTAAACAAACTAAAGGATGCTGTCTTCAAGACAGACATTTTCAGAGATGAAAGTCACTCACAGCTGAAAACAATAGCTTTCCATCCTTTGCCCTTAAGAACAAATCCAGTTAGAGTCTATACCTTCTACTTCAGCTAATAGCAATTACAGTTTCTCTAATAAGATATAATTGCTTATAAAACCAATGGAATTAAACTACTGCTCAATATTAGCACATTTCATTTACCTAGTTAATAATTAAAAAAAAGATACTCATTGCATGTTTCAGTAGGTTTCTGTAGTTACAGATTAGAAGGACCAAAAGGTGGCTCTCCTCAGAAGAGGCATAACATGGATTGACGGATGTAAGTACCTTAATAATGTTAAGATGTCTTTGAGCTAAAGAAGTCCTAATGTCCACATAGAGATTTATTCTGCAGTCCCATTTTGTGAATTTTAAATTTTTAAATTTTTTAGATTTTTAAAATTTTCAGTCCTAAACACATCACTGCTTGGCAGTTTTCTGAGGTGCATTGTTCTACATCTGATCAACATTTTTTTGGAAATATGTCCAGTGGTTCACTTTTAAAATTAATAATGTTTGCTTTTAATCACATTATTAAATCACATTATTAAATGTTGCTATCACGTATTCTTCCCCAAATTATAACTTCTTTATGCATAGTAATTGCAGGAACATTGTCAGCTTAAACTACTGAAATGGTTGTCAAGTGACAAATATAATAAGTATAAATATACATAAATGCCTTGATAGATTTCCTTTATATACTCCCTAGATAAAATTTTTCAGTGACTTAATTTTATGGTTTTTACAACTTGGACCCAATGGGCATGGAAATGTCTTTATTTTATTTCTTTTCTCTCAATTTACAATAATAGAGTAAGTTAATTAATGGAAAAAAAATACTGCATTAGTGAATATTCACTAGGAGGATTTGGAAGGAATATATATATATATATTTTTTTTTTTTTTCCCAAAATTTAGCAAAAGTCAATATTGTGTCTATATACGTGTATTTAGGATCCAAAAAAGTAAGTAAACAGAAAAAGATGTAACTCTTCTTACAAGTTACTGAGTAATTGCCCATTTGCACCCCTAGCCTAATGGAATGTCTGAAGAATCTTTATGAGTGTTCTTGTTTGGTGTCAGCTAGAGTGGAGTGAGTACGGGATCTTTTCATGTCATGGCCATCAGAAACACTGGGAGGGGTCATGCTGGAGAAGAAACAACCATATTTTGGAAGAATTTGGTTGGGAGTAGAATTAAGATATTGGATGAATCGTACAGTGAATTCAAGTTAACTTTTGATTCATCAATATGTTTCTGTTTGTTCTAAACTAAATGCTTGCTTCATTTGGGATAAAGTGAAATGCTTTGTTTCATCTTTGTGTGCTCACAAGAACCGAGTTTCAATCTGCAGTGCTGTGTATTTTTAATTAAATTATTTCTTCCTTCCAATGTTATTACTATCCAAAACAAATTGAGAATTTTGTTTAACAAGTTTGCTCACTTTATTATTGTGTGTAATCTTGAGACAAACTTGCATCTGGAGTAGGTATTTACAAGGACAACTTCCAAATTTTGGAATAGAAATGTTTAGATTTTCTTGCTGTCCCCAAACTTTATTTTTTGCCTGTCATAATAATATTACGTTGTGGTATTAACATATATTCTGCCTTTTACACCATGAACTGGAACAGGCTGCCCAGAGAGGTTGTGGAGTCTCCTTCCCTGGAGATCTTCAAGACCCGCTTGGATGCAGCCCTGTGCCCACATGATCTAGGTGACCCTGCGTGTGCAGGGGGGTTGGACTAGATGACCTCTAGAGGTCCCTTCCAACCATAACGATTCTGTGATTCTAAACATGTCTCTTTGACAATGTTAAGCCATAATTTGATACATTATTTTAACTGCTGCAGATAACCTGTTTGAATTTTTAGGTTGTTCAGCAAACCCAATATACATGAAACATTTTATGTACAGAATTTTAAAAGATTCCCTCCAACTGCTCTAAAAATACAAGTGGTATTAAGTTCTCCAAAGTCCTGTCATTTTGTTATTTGTAGGCATGGCCTGGGAAGGAAGGAAGGGTAAGGAGATAGTGGGAGTGAATCAGTATTTTATTGCAGTGACACTGTTACGTTATTCCAGTTAGTTAAATTTATGAACTTATGAGTGCTGTGCTATCCATCACAGATGAGCTGCTAAAAGATGAGAGGCTAAGTGTTGTTTCCTGCTAGTTCCTGAGGTGTAGCATAGAAGGGAAAACAAGTGGAGCTTTACACGGGATCAATACTCTGTGATCCAAGGTGCTGCCAACCTGAAGCTGAACTGCCTCTCCCACAAAGACACCTACAGAAGGGCGGGCTTGTGCCCCAAGGGAAGATGTTCTACCCTCTTCTAATGGTCCCTTTCTTTTCTTGCAGTTCCAAAGCCTGCCGTGGACCCAGTGTCTTGGAAACTCTGGAGACAAGGCTGCTTTTGACCTTGGAAATTTTAAGGGCCTTCTCCTCTGATCTGCTAGGAGGCTTCCCCGTTTACCTTTAGATGACATGTACAGAAAATCCCTTCACCAGTCTGTGGGTGCTTTTAAAAGAGTGAATGGAAATCAGCAGTACATGGAAATGAGATGGATGCTGCTGAACCAGCCTACCTTCATCTAAGTCAGGTAAGCAGATCTCAGCAGATGCCTCCTTTGCAGTTGTCCATGTGAGGTGCTATTGGCAAATGCTGTGGGCTTGACAGTACAAAAAAGAAGGCATGTCATGATCTTAAAAAAAAATCCAGAAAGGACCAGGAATCTGTTGTCATAAAAAGTCTATGAAATTTTTAATATCAACTCTCATAGAACAAAATAAATAAATTAATAATAATAAAAAGAGATCAGGCCAATATTGACTGTTTCTGAAATCTCACCCTTAATCCCACCTTTCCGAAACAATTAATAGATAAATAATGAAATCTCCTCTGCCTATTTGCCTTCTTTCCAAATGATGAAAAAAAACCCTGAAGCCTCTGACCTGTACCTTACTGAAGTAAAGACAAGAAAGATGGTCATGTGCTTTTTAAGTGCATCTAGAAGAATGTCAAGAATGGAAATTAGATGAGCATATAATGGTTTTTGACACATTTGGCAAATTGCACTGTTTTCAGAAGTTTGCTCACAAAAACTGTTGTGTAAGCATCCACTTGCTCAGTTTGCGTAAGAGAGTTTCTTGCCAAGAAGGGGAAAAAGTGGATGGCCAGTTGGCAAAATTCACCCTTTCTGCTCACATTTTCTTTGACTACAAAACTATGTGTTTTAAAATAATCCCAGGTTCCAGAATAACTGAAGCTATTCACAAGTCAGATTAATTTTCAAACGCATACCTTACATAGGCAAGTATCATGCTTGCGTGAAAAACTTTCCAACTTAGTTGCAGACATTTAAATGTGGCGCTGATTGCATAGGTCTAACCTTAGTACTGTGACCACATAGTCACTAAAAAATATTTGCATGTGTAGAACATATTCATAAACTAGACTTTAATGAAGAGTTCAAAAAAGTTGTTGTGAGATTTATTCCAGTTTCAAATGATACACCACAGACTTCATTGTCAAAATAAAAAAAGGGTTTGTTTTCTTCTGCTAGCATGCCATGACAAATGTGTGTAAGTAAAAATACAGAATATCTATTGTACAAAAAATAGCAAATGTGTTATGTATAGCTATTCAGAAAATATTACCATAGGAAAAACTCAGAAAATTTTACAGTATTTCAGTTATTCTTGATTGTGATTTCAATGCTACACATCAGCCACAAATTATTTGTACCTGCATCTTCATATAATCTACTTAATGAATGTTAACTGAAAGCTAATTCTAGTTAGCTGTTAACTAATCAATTTTTATTTTAAGGGAGCAAGTTTACGTACAAGAAATTCAGGGTTAGATCTGCAAAGAATACAACGCTGGTTCTGTAGCACCTAATTTCAAGGCATCCTGCTGGTTAATAGGCATTTTTACTCCAAGGTTTGGCACCCCTCTTCCCTGATGAATGCAGAGGAAGAGTTAAGTGAGCTCAGAGTCGTGTCTCTGTAGACTAGCTAGCTCTGCCAGAAAAGCAACGAGATGTCAGCTGTATTCCTCAGAGTAAGGCATTGAACTCTACTTAGGTTTCTCCACTGTGAATCTGGTGTTTGAATTAAGCATGTCATCCAAACTGGCCAAGAGAAATCTCATCCCTGTATTTTAAGCACTCATCTGATGGGTGACTTCTTGTTTTTGAAAGTCCTTTCTGCCTTGTTTTTCAAAAGCTTGTTTCTCTGGCTCCCAGGGTCTCTGAGATGAGGGTGCTCTGATCTTATTGAAATGCTTTGGTTAATATATATTAAATACTTCGGGAGGTGTGGAGGAGTGTAGCTGATCAATCAAGTTGATAGTTAGATATTCTTGGGCAGATGGGAGAATAGCATTTGAGTTCCTTCTGTAATGAATATTCACGTGATTTACGCAGAGAAGAACTTCAGTGGGAGAGGATGATACATGATGGCCATAAGCTGCCAGGATTTACTGAGGCACAGCTGTGTCAGTCAAATATATTAATGCAATCAGCATTCAGACATGAAGTCATATGAACAGAGTCAGAACATCAAGCCAGAGACCTGTGAAAACTTTGAAATCTTGCTTCACATGCACACAAGGAAAGCCATCTGAGGTCTTAGAATGACAGTAAGTATCTTCATTTTCAGGATTTTTTTTTTTGTAAAATTCAAAAAAATCATGGAAGATGCCACTGTCTAGTGAGAAAACATTGACAAATAGCAGGAGAAAGGAGGAAAAATAACACAATAAAATCCTTTACTCTGTACCCTTCTAAAGGAAAGCATACAGAAAACCACATGTGCAAACTGGCAGAGAGATCAGATTGTTTTGTCTGTCTCTGCAGCAAGCTGAGCTGTAACAGGCTAGCAGAGTGGAGAAATAACTGAAAAACCTTTATCACATAGAGAGGCTAGAGTCTATACTGTTCTGTTAGAGAGTGAATAGTCAAATGTTTGTGTGAATGTGGGGTTGGAAGGGCACCCTGCTTGTGGCAGGTTAGGGCTGTCCATGGAACACTGCCCTGGAAGCTCTCGCAATGAGATTTCCAGCAGGAAACCCAAATGCTAAGCACATGTTTTCGTCCAGACATAAATCATTGGACTCTTCAATTTTGCATTCATATGGGCAAAAAATCTTCACTTCGACATTTCTAGGCCGCTTATCATAAGACTGTGACTTTTCAGCCTACTGACGAAGAATGGAAGCAACTGAGAAGGTTGTGTAGCAGACACTGCTGTTGAGTCTGCTCGGCCACCTCCTCACCCCAAGAGCAAGTAGCATTCCTGCTCAGGGGATGTTTAAGGGAGTTATTACAATTTGATCTTTCCCCCGTATACCCTCAACCGGAGAAAACACTGTGGAGGAAAAAATGAAAAGGATACCAAAGATCCTACCACATAGATTCTCTACAGGAAAAGTCAAAGTTCTTTCCTCAAATTCCTTTTCCCCCAGTTAACAAGGGAAAGAACATTGTCTTCTGTTAATGCTTTATTTTGTTCACTTGTTGTTATCTTTGAAACATGCTATTTATGAAGATGCTATTTATTAGACTGCATTGTGTTCTGTAAAGAAAATGATCGTTTGGGCCCGTATTTGTAATATGTGCTGCAATATATTGTATGCTGAGTGGCCTTATCTATAATTCAGAGTCCTTTGTGTACTTTGGAAGACCATTTGGCAAACTCTTTGCAAGGAAGTTGTTTACTTATCTGGCTGCATTAAGGGTGAAATCAATTTAAGATGAATTAGTACTTGTAGAAGAGTGTTATGAAAAAAAAGCAACCTAACTTCTTGGCTTTGGAGAAGTAATTAGCCAGTACTGAGAGAGCCTTGGTGAATATGCAATCGGATATCCTGTAGTGGATAGAGGAGCAAATTAAGAAACTATTACCCCTAAGTTTCCATTCCTACTTCACAGCTGGTAGTAACTTCCTTAACAGTTGAGAAGTGGTACCTTAGCAAGTGCTTCTAGCCTATTTCAGTTAAAAAATAGCCAAATTAATTTAAATCACTGTGTCAGATCACTCAGGGACAGGGAGGTAATCAGTCTCAAATGACCTGAGACTTGATTTCAGTTTGATTCCTTATCTCCTCTTGCTGCTGTATGACCATCAAGATGTTGTGTAGGGGATGTTGCAACCCAAATGAAGGCAGTGGTGCTACTGAGATTGACTTCTGTTCCAGAATACTCAGGTTCGTAACACAAATTTTGAGACTGTTTATTGAGAACACACTGCTAAGTCTTTGCTAAATGAAGATGCAGTTCACAAGCATTTAATCCAAGTCATTTTAAATACAATGATAAATCTGTACAATTTTCTTTCTATCTCAACAGGACATTGGACACTGCTAAACTGTTTAATGTGTGCAACTTGATACTCTATGATAAAAATGATCCATTAGTGAGCTGAGTGACAAAAAGCATGTGTCTAAAAAAACCCAAAACTTAAGACTCTGCCAAGGTTTTTGCATTTTTTAATGATATCCAAATGGTGTTTTAACTAAAGATGTTAATAATTAAGATGTGCAATAAAATTCTAGAAAGAGTTAAACTTACTGGCAGGCTTATTCTGCTGGTGTTCTGTTTGACATAATTCCATAACCTCTTCCCTTCAATAAATGTCAACTGTTTTGTTTTATTTTTTTTAAATTTCTTAAATGTTGTGAAGAGAGCTGTGAAGAGAGGCAGAGCATGAAAATCGTCAGGGATATATCACGTTTTACATTGGCATGCTTATGGTTTCTGTTAGGGTGACTGAGAGGCCAGAGAAGATGCTGTAGGAAGACTTTCAAGCAATAATAAATATGGAAGATCTTTCCAATTTAATGCTTTGAAAAGTGTTAAACACTTTGATCAAAAGCTCTTTCCATGATCAACTCTGTAGAGGAATAATAGCAGTATTTCGATAATAAATGTTTAATTTTTGATGGCTAACTTTCTCTGAAAGCCACCAATGGTGAAATGGGGCTATTCGATGACAATATCAATTTTAAAAAATGCTAAAACTTAACTAAAGACAGAAATTGATGACAGTTTTCAAAGATCTATCCACCAGTCAAGAACTATTGGAAGCAGACAGTAAAAACTTAATTCGTTTTACTTTGAAGCTTGATGAATCAATGAAAGGGTCTTATATGATACAGCGGTATCTGACACTAGGGAGCCAAACTCAAAGTCCTTTGAAATGTCTTCTAAGCAAATGTCCTTTAGAAGGCAGAACAAGATGTTAAAGCACAAGCTTTGTGGTAGCTCCACATCAGCTGCGGGCTCTCCTCTACTCATGGCCATCTGGGTTTTAGTGCTTCTTTCTGTGGCTTATATGATGACATGGAATTGGATCTGGCCTTTTGTTTATGTGGTACTAGAGCTACTTTTTCAGACTAGGTAATTCATAAATGTCATAGAATGACTGGATCGTAAAGGCCTAACAGCCATTTCCTAGAAATGTATTCCGAGAAGACTTAAATACTCCTAAATCTTCTCTGGGAATGAAACAGTGTTTGTGTACTATGTCGAGGAAAGCACCACGCATGCTGCTCTTTCCTACCCCACCTCATGTTGCTTCTATTATTTGTGACAGGACAAGCAGTAAAAAAAGGAAGAAGACAAAGAACTTTCATTCCTATACATATGCTGGTCTGGACACAGAACCTCTAGATGCAGATTTGTTTTTGGAAAATGCTTATTATGGAGCCTAAATCCAGAAGGATGGTTCAGGCCCTAAATAAATACTTATCCTACACATTTTGCTGGAAATTATTAGTGCTGCATCATTTTGCACAAGCATGAAATGGGACCTTAACAGGTAATGGGCAAAAAAAGCTCCTTTTGATCAGTGAAATTGGACAAAGCTCTCCATGCATGTCTTTCAGCTATTGTCAGGGCTGACAGAAATAAGGAAATCTGAGAATCCTTAATCCAACCTTAGCAGTGATTCCAGAGGCTGTTTCCAAAAATATAAACATGCTAAAGGAAACCTAGTCTGCTAAACAATCAGAGATCTCAGTTGTATGTTGAAGACATGGCAACCTAAACTACCTCTCAAATGGCTCTATTTCAAATCATACACTTTTATGAGCTATATTTTAGAAGACCTAACACTAGTAGCACTAGAATTTATTACAGACAAGGACTTAGCTTGGGTTTATGTTAGCGTATAATTTGTAAAAGTTTGTAATAAACATGCCCTACTGAGTTTGGCAAAAAATATAGGATGGAAAACACCACCACTAACTCTGGGCTACTTGCTTTTGTATACAAAAGGGATAGATACCAGCTTGGATTCAAACCTCAGGTTTGTTATGTGAGCTTCAAAACTCCAGAGAATCGATGAATTTTTATAAAAGTAAGTCCAGAATTTCCAAAGCAGTTGTGTCTTTTTAGAAACTCTGTTTTGATTGTGGATTTTAACCTCCCATGTAAATATTAACCAGAGACCTGATCAGGAAATATGCTAACAGGCTTCCATTCAGATATGGAGAAATATTCAATACATAATTCAAGAATTTTTGCCTGAACTGGCATCCTGTTATAGGCCCACTGAAGTCAATGGAATTTTTTGGTGTACAGGAAGTGCTAAGCGAAGTCTTACAAATAAACACTTAGTGAATATTTATATAAACTATGGTAAACAGAAAAGAGAAATATCATTATGCATGGTAGTGGTCAGTCTCAAATTGCTACTCTTCTCCAGCAGTTGTTTATAGTTCTGCAGGATAATAGAGCCACCATTATTTTTCCAGTGCTTTTCAAACCCTGGTAAGAGAGAGTTTCCCCTCTACACACCCAGACTAAAAGCATGTTTGTAATCTCAGTTTAGCTGCCTTTGGAAACTAGTCTTGTTTGCAAATGATGAAAGGAAGCCAGTCAGGAACCTAATTACCAAGTTTGTCTGTAGAAACAGTCAGTTTTTCCAGAGTCACTCTTTTCCTTGCACCGAGCAGCTTCTCTGCTCTCGATTATGTTTTCAAAACCTTCAACATGTCTCTTTATACCGCAAGGGTTGTAGAAATTAAACAACATATCCGTATCTTTGAACAAAAGTTTTAGAAAATATATGTTGTTATTCTGGTTTATTATTTAAAACAATGTATTACTCTACCACCAAAATGTTCTGGTCAAATTTCAGCATGGCATTGTTTGAGACCACACAAATTTAGGACAGGATAATCCATTGCTCTGAGGAGCCAACACTTTAGTTTAAAGTAATGTATATTTCTTATTCTTTCACAATGAAGTTCAGTCTATTCTTTACTTACCAGGAAGCTACAGTTCAAAGGTGTTGGTGATGGATAATCTTGAATTAAGTGTGGAAAAAAAAAAGCTGTTTGGATATTTTAGATAGACATTTAACTATGATAAATAATGACATTCTAACCACCAGTGAGGTGTCATTTGTTTTTAGATTTCCCTAAAGTATTATGTAAACAATAAAAAGAAAATGCTGATTAATCAACAAACAAAAGAAAATTCCAGAGATATAACAGATGGAGACTGCGAGAACTGGAAGAATATATATTTTTTAAATTATAGGATCATGTAACTAAATAAAATGATTAGATATGAGAATTGACAAATATTCAGGTGGGTGAGGTTCTGTTCCTTTAGACAGAAATGTCTAAATTTCTATTTCTATATGTACACACTAGTTTACAAAATTAAAAATAGGGAGGGATGTTTATTAAGGCTGAAATTAATAACATGGCAGTCCTGCACTCACTCAGCCAAAACTGTGACAAGACTTGAATGAGCAGTTAAACATAAAAAAGTGATTATGGGGCAAATAGTTTGAGAACAGACTTGCTGAAAAAAAAAAAAGAGTATTGCCTTGTTAGTCTATGCCTCATAGGTAGGACCAAAAGTAACACAGCAGAATGACGGGAAGGGGAATGGAAACAAAAGGAAATGACCTAATTTTTTATGATTCCAGGGCTTGGCAAAGCTGAAGGTAGATCTTCCTCCTCCAAATCAGATTCTCAAAAGACTGTATTTTCTCCTTAAAGAAAGAAATACATTAAAAAAAAACGCACACACACAAAAACAAACCACAAAAAAAAACCACAAAAAACCCTTTAAGAACAGCATGGAGGAATTGCTTTGTCCAGTATTTTCACTGTAAATAATTGCAACAGATTGAATTTACAGTCTCATACAATTAAATTTGTGAAATTATTTCCTGGACTGTTATTTTCCATGCAAATACTATCTGTGTTGATTTGTTTAATAAAAAATGCCTGGAACTGATGGCCATGATCCAAAATTGTTAAGAATGATCTATACATTGCAAAACATTTAAGTCAGTGATAACTTGGTCTGGTACCAGTCTGAAATGGTGCTGATCTCAAAGACATGGCACCTTATTGTAATACCTGATAGAGCTTTAATGTGTAAAAAGTCTGTATTCCACAGGACATATAAATTATTAATGTGGGGTAATGCCTAGACTATTGGGATCACAAGTGTAAATTATTATAATAAATATCTTTTACCAAGTTAGTTTACTTTCCTTTTACTGTTTCATCCTTAACCGAAAAGCATACTGGCATTACCTGAACAGACATCATGAATTACAATTTTAACTATTTGAAGATCTTTTGAGAAACATCCTTTACCCAACTCGTTGTCTGTATTTGTTTCTTAGCTCTGTAGGCCTGTGTTTTATTTGGGAAAGCTAAGTATTATCTCCATACCAATATTAATACATAATTGTTACTGTTTGTCTAAGTTCACCCAGACTTGCAAACAGAGCCTGATATTTACAGGGTAAATGTTATTCCTTACAGAACATTTGGCACAAGTCATGACATCTAAAACTTATGCAGATATTAGGGTTGGATTGTGAGACTCTGAAAAGGTCTGAAAGGAGAGGTGAAAATCTGCATATTTGTGTCTGTGCTTGTATATTTAAATGCATGTATTCATATATTTATGTAAATATGTGTGTCTCTATATACCAACTCTAATTCTGTTTATTTCTGGTAAAGTAGAGATAAAATAGATGTTTTGCTGTCTTTATTGATTCCTGAGGTCACAAAGTAACTTTTTCTCTTCCTATTTTATGTTGGGTTTCTCCAGCTTTGATGAGGTATTTTAAGTATGTAATCAATTGCATAGTCTCAGATGTACATCCTTTTTCATCTGCATTTCTGTTTGATAGGTCTTTATTGGAGTAGCTGTCTCCCTCTTTACAAATATCTTTTGATCAAAGAAATGGAAGAGAGCTTTCATCCCCCCAGCCACCCTGCAGAAGTCCTACATGAAGTAGCCTCCTGTGGCCCACAAGTCTCTCATAGCAATAATCCAGTTAGGTAATAAACTCCAATCTTACCCTGTAGACCTTGCGCCAATGCTGATAATCTCCTTGGGTAATTAGGAGACTGGATGAGTCTTCATTTTTATAGACAAGATGCTGAGGGTCTGGCTAAGGCTTCTGTAGAATCCTCAGGCAACATCTGTTAGTGTTCTGCTAATACAGCTTGATCCTACAGATAGGCTTGAGAAGCTCAGCTCTCTATTTAGCCAATTCAGTCAAATTCAGGATAGTGGTGACAGAACACTGTGATCAGACAAAGTCTGAATTAAATGGTAGCTTATAAAAATTGGTTTGCGGCCCTCAGCCCAAATTTCACTGACAAAATGCCAATATCTTTAAAAAAAAAAAAAACTGCAAAAATACTGCTAACTGTAGATTTGGATCTAATCAAGAGTTTAAGGGCAAACAGGGTAGGCTTGTGTCTCATCCTTTAGGAAGTGCAGAGGAACGCACTTATTTTATCACCACCTGGACTGTCTGTCCTTAGAGCTATCAAATCAAATTTATATGACTGACTCTTCTTAAACCACCTTCCCATTAGGCATCACAAAATTTAAGCAGCAGTCCCTCCTCCTCCTTCTTGCATATCTGTGATTTTTAAGTGCTGTGTTCCCAGGAGGTTTCCCTAACTACAACATCTCATCTCTGCAAACAGCTGCTTCCTTTTTGCACAAGAGTTCTTGGAGGCTTGCTTCACTTATCAAAACTAAGCCACTGAAAAGCTGGGAAATAGCTAAGTTCTACTGGGAGATGAAATCCTATCGCAGATGGACAGATTTTGCTTAACCTATAAAATAATTCTGGAATAACTATTGTCTTGGCAAAATTCAGAAATGTAACAAAGTTTGATTGTTCTTGGCCCCTCCTGATTTGCTTACTTTGGGTTTATTTTTTGACCCTCAAGATGCACATGTTATTCCCATTACTGTTAACAGGAATTATATATACACATACATGTCTGAGAGAGCCTTGACCACTTACTTTTAGTGTTCCAAGGTCAGCTGAAGTCTGGACCTTTTACTTTCTCTCTGCTCCACTAATTGAGAAAAAAGCTTATGCAAGACTTCCTTGGGGAACACGGAGTCTGAGATTTTTACAGCCCACAGGGCTAAAATTCAAGTATGAACCACAGCTGTTTGGACAGGAGTCTTGGAGCTCTTCATTCTGAACTATAGTGACCTGCTCAGTCTCACCAAGACACGAAGCTCCAAGATCCCGGCATAGCTAGTGACTGGAATGGGAGATTTGCCTGGTTTGAGTATCTGGGTACAGTGAGCAATTTATACTTCTCTGGGATTTGCAAGTGGAAAGGCCATTTACACACGCACACACACACATACAAGTACATATTTATATACATTTGATGTTTGTGTATATGCATAGTTCATATGTGTGTGTGTGTGTGTATACATATATGGAGATTTCAATATATATTCACCATTCTAACAAGTAGACAGATGTTCTTGTTGAAGATGATGATGTTCAGTCTAGCCAGGTACAGGTATTTTAAGAAGTAAAACAAGAAGAAAAATAGAGCGTAGATAAACTTATCTTTTGATTTAAGTAGTGATAGACCTCCATTTCCCTAAGGATTTTCTTTGCTCAGCTGTATTCTGTCTTGGTTAAGGAATACTGCTGGGACGAATAAGCCTGGAGTTTGCCCATTGTGCACCATCACAATTCCAAAGATACGTGAAGTAGAAGAAAGAGAGTTTTGGGCTCACTTCAGGAGGTGACATGTAGCAGGATTTCTTCTACAGCTCTGCAGGTAGCCGGTGTTGCAAGTTCAGATGCCTCCGTTACACATCATGACACAGTCACAGCAGAGAGCGCAGACCGAACCAGAACGGCAGAGCTGCTCCCGTCACCCAGTGGGACTCAGCCGCTCTCCTGGGGCAGAGCTGGGAGAACTCCAGTGAACTAGACCGTGATCCTGCCTACTTGTGCCCGCACAAGCACTTTGAAGTTAAATATCATGTTTAGAAATACATATAAAAAGTCTGCCCAATGGTTTCACTACAGCTACACAAATATTTAGTCTTGCACCAGTGAGGACCCTGCACATGATATTCTAGATCATAGTTTATCCGTTTAAATGGATTGACAGTCCACTTTCCAGTAACCATTATGACTTGCATGAAGTGATAACCTTGGTAGAGAGTGCTTGGCTGACTCTTTTTCCCTATGTCAGTAATGGATCTTCTCATAGCTGCTTATATTTAGAATTCAATTCCATTATTTTCAAAAAAAAATGTATTCTACTATTAAATACAGATTGTAGCATGCAAAGTGAAGCATACCTTGCTCCATTTTGTGCCTGGCCTTTCACATTCATTTTACTATTGCAAAACTACATAAAATATTATGGAAAAACTGGAGAAAATACAACTTCTTATTTAGTGATATAATGCATGTCAGTCTTTGTGCAGCCCAGGTCATTAAAATTCCAATATTCATGCTTACTTTAAAACATAGTATGTGAAGGCTATGTAAATTTGGGGTTTTTTTTTTGTATCTTTGGAAACTGGTAATTGTTTATGCTTTGCTACTTTTTTTGGTTTGCATTAAAATCCCACATGAAAAACAAATTTTTCTCTAGGAACAAAATGTTGCTTTTTTGGATCTGAATTCTAATTATTTGTGTAGTATGTCTGCCTCTTTTCAGTTGGGTAATGCAAAGTGTATAAAATCCAGATGGATAGTGCATGATGCTGGAGCCAGCCCTGCCTAATGAGCCACGTCACTCGATTAAAGGAAGCCTATAAGAACTTAAGTAAAAAAAGACAAACGCAACAAGATTGTAAGAACAGTAAACTGGGTACAGTATGGGATTCCACCATAGCTCTGACATTGCTTTTCTTTTGCTGGTTGACCTTTCTGCACCTTACTAAGAACTAATCTGTTATTATTTTTAAATTAAACATTCATGGGATTTTGTGATTAATGCCCTAAATACAGCAGGTGGAAAATACATGATAAGCAGGGAAGTGAAGAAATTCATCATCAGATGTCAGGCCATAAGGACCACAGTTTCAGGGCAACAGGATTTTTGAAGGAAATCAGCTGAGAGAAATGTAGCACAAGTCTATTCCCAACATGAACCATAGTACTGCAGCCCCATTCTCTTTGTATGGATTTCATCTGTGACCATACAGACTTTCAGAGGGCAAGAAAGCACATTTTCTGGCTATTACTCACAGGTCTTGCAGTGTGTAAAAGCTCTTAAATATCCCAGGAGTTTCACCAATCTGAGGGTAAGATTTTCTGAGAGGTCTAATGCAACCCATGGAAAAAGCCTGAATGCATCCCAGGCAGCCCTTGCAGGGGGATGAAGCTACATCTGGAATCCTTAAGGACACTGTAGGAATGTTTCTTATTCTTTGTTTGTTATTTTGAATGTGTGCTCACCCTCTTTCTCTTTTTGTCTTCCTTTGTTATTTGTGCAATAAAATAGGCATATAAAGTAAGTCATCTGGAATTGTGCAATTCCTTCTGCTAGGAAGCTGGAAAAGCCCCTCTCCTGTGCAGAAGAAAAAGTAAGGACTCATCTTAACCATTGAGAAATTAGAGAATTACAGGATTTGTCTTTGGGTTATATTTATATAGCAAAGCACTGAGGCAGATAATTGTGCTTCTCACTCTTAAAAACTCTGCTTTTATTCTCTCCAAGGTGTTATGTTTATTTAAAACTCGAGAAATAATTCGTACATTTTAAAATAGAGCATGCAAAATACATTAAAAAGACTTAGTGTCAAAGTTGTTTTTTCTGCCAGCGGGTGCAGAGAAGGAAAAGGAAATGAGTAAGTAGAGAGGAGCGTCTTTATAGCCACATGGCTAGTGAATTTTTCTATTTATTCTTTGGGGGAAAAGCAAAGTAGCTGAAATGCTGCTGGTTGGATAGGTGCCGGTACTATTTTTATTGGCAGGCAGCTCTGAGTGGCTGAAAGGTGGTCATTAACACCCTGACACAAAGTGCTGACAGGGCGATTATAAGATTAACACCCCATGTTATATTAACAGTGTCAAAACCTCCTCTTAGCTGTCAGTGAAAACTAATGACACGAAGGAAAACATTATAGACATACTGAGATTTTTAACGTTAAAATACCATCTGGGTATCAACTTTTCCAAATTGGACTTAATGTCTAGATGACCTACTGAAGGCCAATAAAATGAAAGAACATACTTTAAATTACAGTTTCACAGGGGTCAGAAAACGAATGCAGGACTTAAAGCACAACGGTTGCACTTAATTTCTGTCAACAATTTTTAGATCTGATTTCCGCAGAAATAAGCCCTTCACAACTGCTGCTGCTAGAGCTTTGGTCTGGTATCCCAGAAACTCTGGATTTTCGCTTAGGACTTGATAGATTTGACAAGCGGAGCTTTTCTGGGCAATGTTGTTGATGATACACACAGTAAAATATGTTCCCGATCTTCCTGTGCATTCACTGCTTATCTCAGACAGTACTAGAATCTGAGCTGTGAAGTTCTGGGAACGTAAGGCCCCATCTGCCTTTCACTGTGTTTCTGTCCGCTGGAATAGGGAGTAGGTGTTCACTGGTAAGGCTGCTAGCACAGGTTCAGCTGAAGTATACTGCATGCTGCCGTATCCAGTTTGATTGAATAAAACAGTAATGTCAATTTCATATTTGAGAACTGAAATGGTGCTAAATTTTCTTGGCTGCTCCATGCTGCCTCTGAGGGCTGTAGCAAGTCAGGTGCCGTAACACGGAGCCCCCGTCTATGGGCAGGGCCCGTGTAGCTATGACAGCTCCCAAAACACCTCAGCTTTAATAAAAGTACATGTAATTAGCTTAAAACTTGTTACAATGAGTAAAACTTCATCTGAAAAGTTGAAATGTCTCAGAAAAAGATCCAACAGCAATAATACTTAATAACAAAACAAGAATAAAGGATGGATTTTTTACTGCTGTTTAGTTTAGGGGCTATTGGAAGACAACACAAAAAATCACAAATTTTATCAGAGTTTCTCTTAAATGAGCGATATGTCTGCAGGCAATGAGGTATTTATTATAATAACTGATGAACATTACCAAAGGGAGGGAGTTTCCAATAAATAGAAGTCTAGTTATAGGATGCTGGAACAATCTATTAAAGTTTTTGTATGGGTTTGTTTATTACAGTATCTGTGTTGGCTGAAACCAGTCTCCAGGGCAATCTTGAACTTTCAGGTCATCTATGGAATGTAGCATTTTCCTATGAATAGCTTTTTTACTTCAAAGAATGTAAAATATTACTTAATTCAGAGAAAATGATGTTTCATTGTGTTTTATCAAAGTTATTCAGCTTGTCACACTGAGAAGAGTCTCAGAGTATTTTCTGAAGTTTTAGGGTCCCTTGTAGAATTTTTGTCTTTTCTGAATATTTGAGTGATTGCCAAAAGAGGGAAGAATCAAGAAATGCTGCTGTGATATTTCAGTATTCAGTGATCTAACATAATAAGACAAGGTGACAGTCAAGTAATGAGAATTTACATGGATACTTAAATAAAATATAAAGGTAGCTGAATGGCATTATATTACTTTGCATTGACTTTAGTGATAAAATGCCTAACTACACACTTTAGCTATTTAGTAAAGGTATATATCTTTCTGCTTTATTTTAGCTTTATAAATGGCCCTAAATTACTTTGTGGGGATCCTATACCCTCTTTATGTACCTCTGGCAGCAAGCAAAAGTAGGAGCTAGCTGCTATTACCCTGTTTTATGGGGCTAGAAGGTTGCACCAAAGGGACAAGTCCTGGCCAAAGGGACTCTGTCTGCTTGGTGAGATAGAGATGAGCTCCTCAACAGTAGCTTATGCTAGAAAGTATAAAGAAAGGATTATTAGCTTGGTAGGGCTAAAGGCAATGATCAATACACTATGAGGCTTTGCTAGCTCTGAGCTCTGAATGGGAGCAGAGCAACAGGCTGTATCTGCTAATCCTGATCCCTTTCTTCCTGCACATCTTCTGTGTGACAGGAGAGATCATGGGTCAAACTCTGCCCTAACCCCAGTCCTTCCTTCACAGTTGCAAATCAAGATGCGCTTTAGCAAAGCCTGCCTGGCAGTCAACAAAAAGCTGTGATACAATGAAAGCCACCAAACAGTTAATAAACTATGAAATCATGTGTAGACACGAAAGTGGGAGGAGAACTACCTAAGACCTTATTTACAAGCGAGTGAAGACATAAAAGATGACCTTTTGTGACCACTAAGTTGACAGCTTCATTGGGAGACACTTATGGCAGACCATGAACAGACTCCTGTCAATCAGGCCGAAGTGCCGGCAACTTTACTGTAGTCATTTCCAAGGCTCAGTGAATGAGGTAGCTTTTTGTTTGTTTGATTTGTTTTGTTTTGGTGAATGGCCCTTAGTATTAGATTGCCTGGACGGTATCTGATGTATTTGAACATAAAGAACAAAATTTATGTGCACACTCCTCATCGAAGACTCATGCTACTGCAAGCACTGTGCAGACTGGTCTGAAAAAAAAAGTGTAATTTTAAAATGGCCACTGTAACTGTGGCATAATTATGTGACAAAGAGCAAATCATTTTAGTGTTTTTGTAAAAATAAAATGTATATAGTATCTTTGCCTCAGACAAACTACTGAGTGGCATATTCTCATCCACATTCAGAAACATTCCAAATTCTCCATTCCAATGGAGAACAACATTCCAGTGCTTCTCCAAAAGAAGCAGGTATCTATTGCTGGGCACGCATTTACTCTCTGAAGTGAAGAACATGAGCAGATCCAGTAGATGTTTATTTCTTGAGTATTTTGGAGCATTATGTGTGTTTGTGTTTTCCATCTGCCTTCCAGGAACGGTGCTTCATCTGTCCCATTGCGATAGCAATATCTAGAGTTGGAAAGTTACGAGAGATGCTCACAGAGGAGGACAAAGCAAGGCCATAGCCCAGCAGACAAGCTGCAACGTGAATGGGAAGATGTGTCTTGGGGGGCGCTGACCTGGGGGCTGTGTGAGCCGCAGGTGCAGAGAACGTCACTCATGACACATTCTGAGTTTCCCCAAATGGCGGCACGGGATAGATCAGCAATATTCCTAGGAAGAAATAGGACTAAATATTGGTGACGTGTGGGAAAAGAAGCAGAAAGTAGGTGTTCTGCATACCTCGTACCCAGACATCATGAAGGACGTACTCGTATCAGCTAGTGACATACTGTCCAACAAAGGTATTGAATTGTTTTTGATGTATTTTATTCTTTAAAGCTGGTAAAAACTTTGCCTTAGAAATGTTGGTCTCTGTTACACAAGATCACCTTCTACACCAAAAAAGCAGAGGGAGGAGGAAGTAGAATGGATCTAACAGTTGCATTTTAACACAGCAAACTGCTGTCTATCAGTGTGTCCCCACACATCAAACTCTCTTCCTTTGTGTGTCACTAGCATAAGACATATGTCATATTATAAACACTAAGGCATTTGTAAAACGGTACACAATGAAACTTTCTACTTTGCCATCTCTTTCAAAAACACTTCAGTGCACTAGCAATCTGGAATCTGATTTTTATAATTGATTTAGGTGAATCTTTTTTCTTTATAACCTCTTTGCTTCCCAGGCTATTTTAAGCACATAGCCAGAATGCCCGCAATGCACTTTTTATCCTAAAAGAAGGTCAGTGACATCATTGCAAATTGCAATAGCAAAAAGAAAACAAAAGAATTCCATCCTAGGCTATTATAGTTTTGAGATGAGTCAATACCGGACAAACTACTGAATGGTGACTGCTGTCAGCAGCTCCCTGTTGCCAAAAGAGTATTACCTTCACAGATCCAGAGTGGGAAGTTTACATCACCAACAAAATCCCACCAGTATCGACAGATGAGATTCAGGCGCTGTCCCCAGGGCTGCTCGGAGGCACAGGAATGCTGGCCCGCACCGCCCGAGATCAACACGAAACATGAACGTAGGTACGTGCCCAAACGCTTTGTCATTCCCTCACTGTAACTGGAAATCCGGGCTGTATAGTTGGCAAAATGTTTCTGTGCTTCAGGAAAGAGAAAAGGTGAAATGGCCATGGTGGCTCTGTGGGCTTCATCGCTGTTGCTATTTGTTTATTGTTGTTAAGATTTATGGCTGTTTAGAACAAAACGAGCACTGGTTTTGAAAGGTTGCTTAATGAAAGGAACAAGTTTCAACTTTATTCTCTGCTTTCATGCAATCAGAGGTTATGTTTATTTAGAAAGCTAACATTTATACAGATTATGCACCCTCAGTGATTGTATGCCAAAAAATACATGACTAAAATGGGTCTTTCCATCACTTGCTCAGTTTTTGACCTATGATTGTTTTTACAGGAACTGTATCTTTTAAGCAATAGCCTCTGGTAGAGTAAGGGGAAAGCACAGCAACTTGTGCAATAATTTGGAAACAGTGGCTTGAGCAAAAGGATATGCAAAATGCTTTTGAATCACTAGATTCTCCAGAATAACCCAAATATTATTTGACTAGGATAAGGGCCATCAAGCAAAGCTGGATGATAGTGGGGAAGGTCAACAGCTAGGGAAGTCATTTTTTTGTTTGGTTGTTTTTTTCAGTCTTCAGTCTTTCTGTCTTTACAGAGACTTTTAATTGATCAAGCCACCCAAGAGAATTTTCCAAGTATTGAAACTAACAAAATAAGAATTCCTAGAGCTGGAAAATTGAGCTAAAACGTAGATGAATAATTATTCACCTACTTTTATTGACTGAAGTTGTCAATTATTTTCTTTTGGTGTATGTGCTGCTTATTTGCCTGCATTTGAAAATATCTGAAATATTGCTGTTTTGTAAGTGCACATGATCCTAAGAAAGCAATGTTTGCCTTAGGTTAGTATGCAATCCATATTTTAAACTCATTTATAAAAGCACTAATAGCAAAAATGGAAGACTGACTATTATGCTTAAGAGGATTTACCTGGACACGGTCTTTCTTTTAGCAGATTTTCTTTAAATTTAAATATCCATCATGAAAAATATAATGTTTATCATTGAGAAAACAGAAACATAATTGAGGGAAACGGCTCTAGAGTTTGCTAGAGGGCATTTTTTTCTTGGAAAGATTCTCAGTTGAGTATCTTTCTTAGGAGATAATGATTCTCCTATGGAAACATTCAGCAAATTAAGAATGCACAAAAAAAGAAATGTCTGTCTGCTCTTCAATATTTTTCCAGTAACAAAGTCTAAGGATGTGATTTTTTTCCCCCACTTTCTCACACTTTCTCAATATTTTCCGACTGACAAAATAATCAGTGTTACTTTGTGTTCTTTCCTGCATTTAGAAAGAAAGTATGTTTAAAAGAAGGCAAAAGTCCTATTTGAAAAGAGTGCTAGCATTTTGCTGTTTTGACTTCCTGCCGGAGTAAAGAGTAGGATTAAATTATTTTTCATAATTACACAATGAAAAAGTCATGACTACAGGAAAATTTCTCCTCTGAAACATCTTCCCAAGCTAATATCAGAAGCATATTTTTAATTTGCAGTTATTTTCAGCTCACCTTTATGCAGCAGTCTTTATTTCAGCCAATCTATCATACAGTCACAGTTAATTAACAGATTCTCGGTATTTTGCTTTAAATAGAGCTCTCCAGACTGATTTGCATCAGCAAAGTGCTCATTAAGAAGGATTAAGCACCACTGCCGCATGCGGGAGAGCCATGCTTGCCACCACGCTCCTTGCTCGCATTGACAGTGACGACCCAGGCATCACAATCAGCAGGGTTTTTTTTTCTTCTAGTGTGTAAGGAAACAGAAAACTCTTATAACAGAGCGCAAATTGCCCCCTTGAGCAGGTGAGTAAATAATGATCATTGGCTCGTTCCCTGCACGCTGCTGACACCAGCGTTGGCGCGCGTGGCACAACACGTGCTGCCATACGGGTGCGGGAAGGGGCACCGGGGTGGTCCCCGCTCCAGCGGGAGGGGATGAAGGCGATGGCAGCACCAGTGGCTGCTCCTCCAGCCTCAGGGCTTCCCAGTTTCTGCTGCTCTTTCTCGAAGGCACATTTTTCTGTGGGATTTAAGTACTTAACTCCCTTTCACATCTTTAAAATTCTCCATGGTGCCACAGGCTGATGATGGTCCATCTGCTCATGGCTGCTTGGACACTGGCAAGGAAGTCTGAAGCCCAACAGTTGTGGAGGATGGGAAGAGGGTAGATGGCTAAGAACAGTCCTCACAGTCTTTGGCTAGAGTCTTCACCAAAAACAGGAGAACTCCAAACTCAGTCTAACTGCTCTCCGTCTTTTATATTTACATAAGTGCAAAAGCAGGCTTCTTGCATATTTGCTACTTTTTGGGCCTATATAATGATGATATGATAAAAATAATTGTGCAAATTAAGGATGTTTTTAATGATGCTATTTATTTTGGCTGCACATACAGAAGACTTGACATCAGCTTATTATTGACCCATTGACTTATTAGTTTTGTCCCTCTGCTGCAGGGAAAAGGAGTAGGCCTGGAAAGGAACTTGGAGAGGAAAACGTTATGACTTACATCAAATTACTAAGCTGCTCATATTTGTACGAGGTGACCACTCTCATTTATTACTACTTTTAAATAAGTGCTGCAATTAACTTGTTGCCACTGTAAATGAAAACTTCCCACTTTCAATATATTTCTGATCATCTGCAATCCAACGAAGTTTACCAAACTGGTTGGAGGGTTTAGCAGCCTTTCATCCTGTAATTACATGTTGTGTCTTGAGAATTAATGTTAAAGCTGGGGATGGTAGATCCTCAGAAGACTTAGTATATAACTGAAATGTATAAGACTCTCTTTATTCAGAAAATCTGCCTGGAAAGCTCATAAGATTAGGCTTTCCTGCAAGATTTTCTTTACTTCCTACCTGAAGACGGCTGGAAATTTGAGAAGAGTCTTTCTGTTCCAGCTAAAGCGACTGGGTGCCAAGGTATTAGGAGGCTGAAAGAGAGGCAAGGGGAGGAAAAGGGAGTTAGGCTTTTTCTTAGGAAATTCAGATTTATCTTGTGTTTTGGGAAGAAGTTAGGATTTGCTTTTATTTTGTCTGAGTAAATGTGTTCCCTTTTGTTTTGTCTAAACTATCTGGCTGTAGTACAGCACGGACTTGATTTCCCCGAGAAGTCACATTGAATTAATGGGTCTATTCACAAAGCGCAGATTTAAGCCGGTTTGTAAGTCCTTGCAAGAGCTAATCTGCTCAGTGCACCTCTGGGCAGGCACGCGGGGAACTTCTGCATTTCACAGAAGACCACATCAGGCTGCAGTAGTCCAGACGCGCCTGCTTTGTACTTGAACCTTAGCTGTTCTTCCAGGATATTTTTTCATCCAGGCAATATTAAGTTATCCCTACGTAGGATGATACATTTTCCAAAAGGGGAGATTTCATTTCCCCTTGCTTTGTGTTATGAAGCCAGTTTCTGCTCAATTTCTGAAGTATGTGAGTTGACTTGATTATCTCTAGCCACAGTTTGATACTGGCTAGTTCCAAAGGTCACTGGAAAGTCCTAGGCACAAAACACAGCATGACAGGTAAAGCATCTCACGAACACCAGCAGCAATACACACATCTCTCTCTGCAGAGGTGCCACACACCGCAGGAGCACATGTGCAGGTACCCGGGCAGTGTGGGTCAGCAGAGACACGGACGGGTCCCTCGTGTGCCTGTCCCAAGCAGGAGAACCGCATGCACAGTGGTTGAGGGTGTTGCAAGTGCAAGATTTAAGAAGGAGAATGGGAAGCTAATTGCAGACAATTCATAAAAGAAAGGCACCAAACCTCAGATATTGCTTGGTTCCAGTGTGATTGTGGCCTAAATAGCACACAGAATGATTTCTACTAGCTCTTCGCTGCCCCTCTTCCCCAAAGCAGTAGTGGGTGCAGTGCTTTTCAGGCAAAGGAGGCACACACTTTTTGTTCCCTGTCCTGTAGCGCTTTGCCTCTTGAAACCAGACCTTGCTGAGGTGTCCCACATCTGACAGCCATGGCCAAGGCTCTTTCATTAGAGCAGTTCTGTCCTATACTGTGCTACCAAGAATAAACAGTGTATTGAGCATAAGTGCCAAAAGAGAAAAAAAAATCCCTCCCTTTCATTTTTTTTCTTTCCTTGCAAGGCCAAACATGCTGTCTTTGGAAAGATTTCAATCCTGCTTTAATTCATTAAAAAAGTGAAACAAAATCACCATTTACATCCTTGACAGCTGGCAGGTTTTATGTGTTCTTACTGCTCCTGCCAAGTCAAGAAAAGTTTTCATTCAGCTCTGTCATGGATCTTTGGAGTGCTGGAAGTGTGAGAGATGTCAGGATGTACTCATAACAATGACATACAGAACCTGAAGGCAGGAACGTATTATGCTAATGTACTGGTGTAAAGGAAGTTACAATTCTACTTTTTACTAAAACAAAAAAAGAAAACAAACAAAAAAAAAGGGAGGGGGGATGGAGGGGAGGAAAAGCCACAACAACATCAGAGAACATACCAGTCCCAAAAGAGGGAGCATTGTGCTTTCTACAAAGTCATCTCACATGTTCCAGAGGCTTTCTGTTAATCAGGTTGCATTCCAGCATGTATTAGAGAAAGAAAAAAAAAAAAAAGTAGATTTTTTTTTTGCTTAGCGTTTCTTGATTCCTGATTCCTATTGCTTCTTGGAAAGCAGAATGGTTTTTCAGTTCATGTCCTGGGAAGGGCCTCCAAAGTGCTACAGGCAGATGTACCACTGCCATAGGCCCTCCTATTGGCACTGAGAAGGGTGCATTGGTTCTCTAGTAGGAGCAGTTTGCCTTCCTGTGTGATTTTTGCAAAATGTGGCACAAAAAGGCACTGACCAGTAACATTACAGTGATTCAAATACCATAATAAGCAATACTGTGCTTGAGCAGGGGATCAGATGGACCAGATGATCTCCAGTGGTCCCTCTGAACCTCAACCATTCTGTGGAAAAAAAGCACAAAAATATATATATCTTCTGCAGGCATTTCACATCCCTAGGAAGACAATAGCAGAAAGAAAAAGTCTTCCAACTAATAAACAAGCACTTGTGTAGCAGATGTGGGGTGTGATGCAAAACCCCAACATTTTATGCCACGACGTATGTAGACCACAGAGGGTAGCACGTTACACAGGATTTATGCCTGGCACGTGTACAATCCATCACTGACATCCCGGCTGCATACACACAGCCTATTTTTTTGTCAGGAAGTAGTTGTATAGAAAAGTTTGGCAGTTGGTTGGAAACTGTGGCGTTAGGTAAATTTAACTTGACTGTGGTTCAACAAAATCTTAGTTGCCACGTTATGATGGGGACATAGATATATTTGAAATTGGACCTGCTGATACTGCATTTCCTTGTCTCCCTGCCCATCCCAAGGAAATGCAAGTGTAAGTTAACTCCATCTAGGCACAAGTGTAAGGAGCAGAACTTTCCAATTCAACCTGGTACAGTTGTTTTCATTAGACAGAAACATTCTGAAAGCATATCCTGTGATATAATTGCAGTGCACCATTGCTATCATTTCTGGAGGCATTTGGGAGGGAGCTCTTGCAGATTTTGGAGCTGAAACCTCACTTATGAAGGACACATGCCAGATCATTATTCTTGGCTTTCAGATAGAAAATAGCTTATGGGCATAAGATGCTATTTACTGCCTACAGTATATTTCAAAGAATAGCTATCTTGTCAATCACGTACTCTTTGTATTACTTGACTAGGTCATTTTAATTTTGCTGTGGTTAGTTATTTTAAAATCAGTGTTATTCTATGATCAGCTACCCCTTATCTATGGTGGTGAGAATAGCTTGGGGTTGCAACTGAAAGACCACAAATATGACTAGTCTTGGCTCTGAAACTCTGAGACCCATAGGCACAGTCTTTTCTTACAAAATGCAATCATTATGGCATGCATGTAGCCCTAAGCTATTTCACTTATTAAGCCAACAACTGCTTAAAATGGCAAGCTGCTCTTGGAAAAATCAACTTGCTGATTTTTGCCTGTACAAGATCCTTTTTGATACACATAAATTTTTAGAAAATCTAAGCCTAGGGCAATTGTCTACCTCTGAGATACAGTTACAACAAGATAATAAGTAGACTCTCAGTTTCATTTCTGTGCTCATCTTTACCCACAGTATATGGTTACAAGAGGCAGAAATTATTTGTTCTGCACAAGAAGTTTTTTTTTTTTTTAAAAAAAGCCAGTGGAAAAGCAGCTTGCACACCTATCTCTTGTGAGGAAGAACATGAGAAATATTAGCCTGAGGGAACAGGCATATGGTATCTTTTACCAAGACTGGTTCTGGGAATCACTGACATAGGTCTTAATAAAGTTAGACCTAACCCAGGCCAGGACTCACTGAAGAAATTTCGGTTACACTGCTGTGACTGAGCAGACACTAATCTCTACAAAAGGAATCCAGAGAGTTGCTCCTCTCTCTCAACACGAAGAGTCATGACAGTGTCTCCCCAAAGCAGGAAACACAAAGGTGGAAAATACAGCACCACTGTGTCAGGATGATGGTGATGGGATTACACTAACAGAACGTAACGATCTCTCAGTTTCTTGTTGTAAAAAAGGTATATATATATATGTATTTTGTAATCTTTATATGTACTTTGAATCCCTGCTAGGAAGAGTGAGTCTCATGCGAAAACATTTCTTCAGAACTACTTCTAGAGGAAGTGATGGGTTGTGGCTTTCTTGGTAGCCCAATCCAAGGGACTGGGAGAAATGCTCACATCCTGGTTACGAACTTAAATTCTACTACAAATGGACGGTCAGAGCCTTCCTGTAAAGAGAGCTCTAAACAGTGATGACCCAGCCCCAGGTACAAACACGACCTTTCGAGCAATGCTGGCTCTAGCAGATAGCGCCTCATTCCCGACAACAGTCCTGCGTTCCCGATGCCGGAATCGGCTTGGTGCTCCCCTTGCCCGGGAGGCTGGAGTGCTGTCGCCAGGTGCTGGCCGGGTTTGGAGGGATGGAGCGCCCTCCCTGCGCCTTCATGTGCGGATGGACACGTGCGCAGGGCTGGCAGCCGCGGAGATCCTGGAAATTGGAAGTAAGGTTATTTTTATTACAGAGATGATGTGAAACTGTTTGTTTTATTAGGTACCTTTTCAAATCATTTAATTATCCTATTAGTTGTTTTCTTAGGTTGTAGTCTAAGGGCACAATTTTGTGACTGAATGAAACCTTGTCTCTTGCCAGGTTCATTGTACGAACACCCTGAAGCCATCTCTTCCTTAAATGCATATCCAGAAGTGGGCTGGATGTGTATGGGAAGCGGAAAGATGCTTTGGAAACAAAGGGAGCTCTTACTGAAGTTCTGTTTTTTGAGAGTTTTGTTCAGACATTTGCATTTTGTAAAATAGCTAATGATTCTTTGGAGACGGAAAAAAAAAAAAAAAAAAAAAAAGAATGCCGACCAAATGACTCAACAGCTGATTCCAATCAGTAGAAGTTTGCTTCAGCCATATCAAGGTAAATATCAAAAACTGCAAAATTTTGTGATTGCACAACTGGAAAGGTTCTGCTTTTCCACATTAAATATAATGGAATATTGGGCCTGCCAAAAACTGTATCTCAACACAATATAAATGGAGCAGTTGCAAAAATAATTAACCTGTGGAACGTATAGCTGCAGGGTTAGAGAGGAATTATATTGGGCTATAGAGAAACTGGGAAACTGAACGGTTATCCCGCATGAGTTTTTGGCATTCTGAAGTTCTTATCTCTCTGGATCAGGGAGCTAAAAGATGAAATGGCACTAGAATTACAAAATATTTCTAGAAGGGAAAAATGCAACCTTTAAGAATGCAATCTACTGTTGAATACCCCTCTACACCAAAATTACGTTTAAAATTTTCCTTCTTCCAAACAAAGTATCACATAGTATTACTAGAGTCAACACTCTGGTCATAGTACAACTGCTTTTATGGAACCTGTGTTTTAAAGTTGAAATATTTTTTCTCTCAAAAGTACGATCACTCTTTCCTTTTCCCCTCCTCAGGCACATCACACTGGCAGGAAACGTGCCTCCATGGCTCTGATCTGTGGCCGCCCTCTCCGTCTGCTGCAGTGGTCCTGGATTTCCAGGGAAAATATGGCTGAGCATCTCTGCAATTTACTTACAATGTGTCCGTCTTTTTGCATCAAGTTCACGCTTCCCAGGCAGTCCCTGAGGATCATGCTTCACACTCTTCTTTGGAAGAACAAGTAAGACCAAATAAATCTAACACACTTTGGGATGTTCATTGTTGCAGTGCGATTTCTTAAGTACCTTGCTAGCTGTTTTATGACAACAAAAGTCTTAAGTGCAAAGGCGGAAACCCTTGCAACAGACCAAGAAACCCACTCTAGCTATTCTAAACATCTATTCTGTGCAGAGACAGATTCAAACTTCCTCCTTGAGTGAGGTTGTCTGTTGCATGTTCTGGTACAAAGAAAAGACCTATAGGAAAACCGAGAAAATTAAAGACTTAAAATGGAAACAATGACAGTTTCTTAGCTAAATGATAAGACTTTTGTTAACAGATTGCCAAAGAAGTTACTCATTGATATGTAAAAATGGCAAGTGGACAAACTATCAGAAAAAAACTGCACTGTGAGAAACAGGGTTTTAATTACATTTTTAAAATAACAGTGGCTGATTATCTAAGGATCAGAATGGGAATTTAAGTGGCAAAAGGGAAGGATTTTTCTCTTCCTCAGTTTCCCACCATGAATAAAGGGCAAATTACGAAGACAAAGAGCAGGGCAAGAGTTTACAGAAATGCAGAGTCAAGCTTACCTGTGGCCCACCTCCACACCAATCTTGTTTACCCATCAACACCTCAAGAGCAATTTCTTCTTCATTCACATTCCTCAACAGCAGCCTTTATTATATGGTGTACCACATCCTCACAATAATTAGCACTTCACTGGCAGGCTAAGTATCATTTTTCAAAAGGGCTGCAATTAACAAAATAAAACAAATCCCTTTTTAGTTCAAGCAGCAATGCTTCTTTCACGCTCTTCAAAGCGGTGGTGTCAGATTGTTGCTTTCCTCTTGCAGCTTGCTGTAAACTAGCAACAATGGAAATATTTTCCAATGTGCGACGGTTTTCACTTGCCTAATGCCTTTCACCTGAATATTTTGAAGCACTTAGCGAAAGCAAAGGGTGGGGAAGGATATTGATTTTCTTTGATTTTCTTCAGTTCATATGGGGAGTTGCAGGCAAAGAGGTGGTAAGAAATTTGCCTCAGGTTACAGAATGACTCACCAACAGAGTCAATAAACCCTATTTTTCTTGAGTTTCTGATTATTCTATTCACAAGATAATCCAGCAAATACGATGATTTCATCTGAATGTGAAATTTGGTAATGTGTGTTTCTTGGAAAAAAAAAAAGTGCTGTTTGTGTTGGGGAAACATCCTGGTTTCCTCACTGTGTTGATGTAGTAATTTACCAATCATCTGCCCCACATTTGGGACGGGTGCCCACGGCAGGCTGGAGTCAGGGTGCTGAGCGACTCCCACAGAGTCACCCTCTCGAAGAACCGCGCAGCTCGTGCACGAATGCGAGCGGGATGGAAGGGGCACCGTGCGGCTGGGAACCATCCAGGTCTTCCTGGGAACGAGCAGACCACAGCCTCAGCACTTGGTACCATTTGGTGGACTTGTTCCCAGTGTTATTTTCAATCTGTGAAGAAAATCCTTAATAACGATGGCGTAAAGACTTACTTACTTACTTCCCTGTTTTGGTGGGGGGGGGGGGGGGGCGGACAGTGAAAAAGACTGACTTTAAGTTTTATGTTTAAAAGACAGCTTAGTCCTTAAAACACCCAAACTGAAATAGTTCTACAAAATATATAGACTGGAAATAAGTCTCTATCAACCCTGAGATCCTCACAGTGCATTTTTTCCTAAGCAAGATTTTTCTGGCAGAACCGATATTTTCTAGGGGAAAATGCCACCCTAGGGATAAACATCAGCACAAGAGGCCTTGCTGCATCATGAGCCCCCGTTCCATGGTGAGCCCCTGCTCCCGGCTGCCTCCTCAGTGTCCTCCCATCCTTTCCACAGGGAGGTACCATGGCAGCGGCCTCTTAGACCCGTCCTCTGACGGCTGCTAAACGCCTCCTTGTGCCACAGGAAGCATGATTAGCACCCGGGAAGAGGATTATGATATTTCTATCTTGCGTAGGAAGTTGGTGTTGCTGCCCACCTTGGCAATAGCTGCAGCTTTCAGGGATGGCAGCTTCTGTGGCACAGCTGGGATTGAATCAGCCCTGTCGCACAAATCTCTGGGCTTCACTTCTATAACCAAGTTTTTTGTCTGAAAAATAGAGGGGGATCTAGGAGCGCCATCACAAAGGGCTGAGGGCTGTCCTGGAGGTATCTCCCCTGCAGGCACTACCCCTCTGCAAAGGCCAGAGTTTAGTTTGGGTCCAAAGAAAACTGCTGGTCTGGAAACAACGGCGCATTCCCGACCGGGCGCCCATCGCCCCGCTCCCAGCTGCGCCCTGCACTGATCCGGTGTTGCACAAAGAAGCGTAAACAAAGGTTAGCTGCGAAATTACTGGTGCAGCTCCGTGCGCGCGTTGCGGCTGTGCGCAGGCGCTTGAAGGCAGCCCTGGGTCGGAGGCAGCTCCGCGCTTTGTGGAGCCGCTCCCCACCGCTCCGCTTTCCAAATAAGCCCAAGAAAATGTAACGTCTGAGGATGAATTCTAAGAGTATTTGCCATCAGATTTCAAAAATAAGACATGTTTGCATAAAACCTAAAAATGATGCTGCCTTATGCAGAATCCATAGATGCAGCCCAATGGATATTCTGCATGTAAATTATGTATTAACAGGAAAAAATATACAATGATATGTGCAATATTAGCTGTCCCTAAGGCAGGCTGGCATGAAGAAACCTTGCGACCAGAGCACACTTCATCCTTGCAGGCCCAGGTGCTGGGCGCAGGCTGGTTGTGCACGGAACCCTCCCATCGCGGGAGCTGCGTTTATGCAGACACAAATTCCGAACATCTAGGTTTCAAGTCTGAATGTGCTAGTCCGGTACTGTACTGTGGCTGCCCTCCTTGCACTGCACTGAAGGTTACTGAAGATTTCAGACAGGAACATGTAGATGAGGCACATACTTAGGGACATGGTTTAGCAGGCAGGGTGGTGATAGGGTTATGGTTGGACTCAATCACCTTAAAGGTCTTTTCCAACTATAATGATTTTATGATTCTATGAATCTTCTATTATTAAAAATATTTGAAAAATAATAATTACTTCACAGTAACACTTGTGAAGCGACACTTGTAAATCTCGTATGACCTGTGGAAATGGCTGAAGAAATAAACAGCTGTATATAAAACAGGTGAAAAAAAACCCCACACAGCTTGTAGCCTGCCTCCATCCAGGAGAACTGGAAGACTTAAACCACAGACTCCAGAAGGCGCAGGTAGGGATAACTTCCTGATCACCCATAGCAAAAAAATGGTGTTTATTAAAAAGAAAGAATACTTCAAATCATCCCTCACCTGAGCTTGTTACAGCTTGACTGCGAGGATCAGTAAGACACACTTGGCTGTTAGGAAGACTGCTGTCTTTTGTGTGTATCATAAAACATATCAACGAGGGAAGGTAGGACACATGCATCTCACAGTCTGTTAGGGATGCCAGGCACACTCCTGCCATTGCAAAGGCAAAGAACTTCAGTGTGCAACCAAAGTATAGTCACAAGACAGCATGAGAAAAAAGGTATTTCAGTTTATAAATATTGGTTTTGAGCATGCTCACAGTCTTTGGTGATTTACTCAAGGATACAAAAAAACATAATGAGACTTTTTTGCTCTGGCTAACATTTTAAAGTCAGAACAGCTTTGGAAAAGGGAAAGAGGATTCTGTAAATCAATCAGGTGCGTCATCTGTAAAACTGATGCACCTCTTTCAAATGCAGATCCCCTGTTAGTGAAAGCATAGACATCAGTGTGTGTGCGCGCTGCCTTCCCAGAGCCGCGGACAGGTTTGTAAGGATGACTAGAATACAAATATTTCTGTAGTAAATTCTTCATGTTTAGTACTCAAGTTTTCCCATGTACACATCCTGCAAATAAAAACCTTCCTGAGATGAGTCCGTCAGACGGCAGGTGTGTGTGCGGAGTGACTTGCTTGCCTTTCCAGTCCCTCTGAGAAACAGACCCCAGAAGTGCGTGTTCCTGTTCGCTTTTCACACTGACAATTGCCAGAGCTCGGGTTACAAGTACATCAAGTCCTGTTAAGAGGGCCAAAGAGTAAAAGCTGCTTCCAAGCCCGTGTGGACTGTCCAAAAAGACTCACTGCTCCCTGTCTGTGCTGCGCTTGCCCCAGCGTACCCGTTCCTCCTCATGAGGAGCAGGAAAACCACACTGTGGAGCTGATCCCTGCAGGGAGGGGAGGTGAGCCTTCTCCACTGCAGGTATCTCACAGAAAGTGCCTTGCAGGGATCCCTCCTATACATAAATACAGGGAATCCAGCCTCCAACCTGCTCCTCTGGCAGCCCTGCTCACAAATGGGGAGGGTTTGCAAGAAGGATCCCTCTGCTTCATGGGTTTCACTAGACCATCCCCTTGACAACAGGATTCATTTAAGACTGAGTTCAGCTTTAGAAATTATTTTCAGGAATAACAACGTAGCATATAATGGGCACCAATTCTCCAAAACTGTAATGAAAGAGTCAGCAGACATCCTATGTAAAATCACTCATAGGAAAACCATGCTTTTCCAAGACTGAGTGCAAGTCATTTAGAGAAAACCTTCAAGAAAGTAACAGAAGCACTTACATTTAATTAAGGAGAGAACACCTCAAATTATTTCATCTCTAATACAACGTGAAGAATAGATTCCTACTCTTGTTTCCTTTAAAGTCACCTAAGCCACATCAGTCTTGACATGAAAAAAAAAAAACCGTCCCCCCCCCCCCCCCCCCACACACACACACTTTTTTGTTATTTTTTATTTGATGCCTGTTTAACTTAAAAATACATTGGGAAAGATATCAGTTCACTTCTGTCAAATTAACATGTTGAACTTTAATATTAAGCAAGCACAGTAATTCCTGTCAAACCTAATGTGTTAATAAGAACATGGTTATATACTCCTGCTCTCTGCCATTTCGAGTTAATTAGAGTACAAGCCTTAACAGCAAGTGACACTTTGGGCGCAATAGCCATCAGTTAAACCAGCGCTCATGTGAAACACCTCATTTAATTTAAAATTGTGGTATTATGTAATGGCCAGCTGATAATTTAATGATGTTTAATGATGTAAAAGACAGCCGTGACACGATGAAGGGGATATTCATGAGGTGCCTCTGTTTTGGCTCCTTCCTTGCTCCTTACGTGACTCTCCGTAGCGGCGCGGAGGAAGGTCCAGCCAGTGGAGGCACCGGCTTTCCTCGCTGCGGAGAGCAGCAGCAGCATCCCACCACCACCCTGCGAGTACGGGCTTTATTCTGAATGTTTCCAGCCATTAATCACAATTCCTTTCACTATTGTACCTCAGTTTGTGCCTTCCCCCAGTTTATTTCCTCTATTCTGCTGAGAGACCTTTGCTTACTTTCACCTTTTCCTTTATATCACCCATTAGTCAGCCAGCTCCTCCGGTCGTGTGGGCTTTTCACGTGAGGGTGAGAAAGCAGGCATTAAGAAACCGAGGAAAATATGAATGCAAAACCACAGGGCAAGTGCAGCCTCTGAACTCTTACTTAACTTAGTTCCATGTATCTTAACATAAACTCACGGTTAAATATTGTCACTTTTGCGCTGGCTGGCTCATGGTGCACTGAACTCTCCGCACATTTTTTTAAAGTGTAACCTAAAAGAGTCAAGAATTTGCTGTTCCACCTACTGAGGATATTCAATAAAAACACATCTACCTGTGAAATTTTATGGGGCACTTGACTGTTGCTCATCAGTGCATAAAGTACTAGATCTTAAGCATTTTAAGCACTACCGGAATCATAGGACTGGCTTTTCACATTGTAATTACTAATGCACCATTATTGTCAGTGTCCTTAATGGGTGATTTTCAGGTTATCGAACACTACTTTTGCCTTTTGCAAAGCCCCCTTTTCCATGATGTCTTCCAGCAATGTCCGTGTTCCCCTCTGGCCACCCCAGCTCAGCTGCCTTTGAGCTTTGCAGTTCCTTAGCCCAGGAGAGCAGATTTAGCTGTATAAAATATCTATTTACCTTGTAGAAATGGCCATATCAACTTAGAAATGTTTTTCACTAGTAATTCCTCAACTTTTCCATGCTTGTGTGCATTGATACGTATACATGTATATGCACACACACCTGTACGTAGGAAAAAAACCACACATATATATGCTGGAATATAAACACAAGCATTAACGTTCAAAATGGAGTTTGTAAGAGATAGGAAACGGTAGATTCAGATGCTCATTCAAGCCAAAATTAACATGAGGAATATGCAGCAAAGAAGAGTTAAGCGGGAAACTTGCTTGTGATTCAGATATGATTCATTTCGAACATAAAGTCTTTTCCCCCTTTTCTCTCTCTGCAACAGAAGATGTAGTAGGACGTACTATCTCCTTCCTTTTCCTGTTCTGTATTTTTTTCTCCATTTCCTTAAGTTTGGAAAAGCTGGAGTGGAGAGAATGGGAATTTTTCAACAGCTGGAGAGATGCTGAAGAGCCCAGTGAAAAAGCTAAGCTCCATGCCATGCCACATGTCGCTTCGAAGTCCATAGCATTAAGGAACAAAAAAAAAAGGAAGATGATAGGAAATAATGATAATGAGGATAAATCGACACTATTTTGAATATTGCCAAATACAAGTAATTTCAATTGCGCAGAGCACTTCACAAGAATTCTCATTCCTCTTCTTTTGTCAAACTTTTAAGACACACATGAAGAAAAAAATTGGCTTGTACAAGTGTGTCTCATTGGAAATGTTAAGCAATGTTAATGATAACATTGTCCAGTGCCTTTATAAAAACGCAGGCCAAGAGACACACAGGCCAGAACCTGGAATCCAAAGCACCTCTCAGCTTTCAGAAAGATTTGACACTCTCGGAGCATAAGTACGCACAAGAAAAAAAGCACACCTGATTCCTTTCTGTCCGCACTGACTCTTACTTCATGCACGGTCAGTGCCCTGCAAGCTGCATGTGGAGGAGGATCCTTGCCCCACGGGGTCTGGAGGTCTGGAGGCTTCGACTTGCTCTCCCTCCTCGAGCTTGACAAATGCAGTGGGTACAGGCAGATTTGGGAAGCAGATGCACTAAATCATCAGTTGTAGCAATCACTGGGCCTAGAAAGACAAATGACATTTAGCCCATTTTTACCATGTGGCAGAATGGAAAAAGTGTGACATGACGAGCGAGAGAGAAAGAGACCTTTTGCACATTTGAAACACCCCCATTTTAATGTTAAAAATCAGGAACTTTTATTGCATTTTTGCCTCAAATCTAGCAGAAAACTTCTTCAGATACATATTTTGTGCCAATTTTGAGATAGATATTCCATTTTGTGTTGGTTTTGGATGTGAGGCCAAAATTTGCCTAATCACGGAACCTGAGCCGCAGCTTTAAATCTGCAGAGGCAGAGGCAACCTGGTCTCCTGAAGGTTTTGAAACACTTTCAGCCCCTTGGAAGAAAAGTGCTCAAGCCTGTTTTATTGTTAGTCTCTTGGAGCAAGACAGGAATGCCACTGCTGGCTCCTAAGGACCAACCCAGCCCTGCCAGGTACGCGACTGCTTTGTGCACATCCCAACAAAGGTATTTACAGAAGAAGTGAGTTGCACCAAGTGGCACTTTCTTTCACTCCAAACAAAGATGTGAAGTTTATGTAGGTAAAATGCATAGCTCCACGTGTCATTTCTTTTTCCCCAGTGCATTTTCAGGCAAAATAACACGCTGAACCAAGGCTACAAGTTGCTCAGCAGAACATCTAGCTGCCATTAGTGCAGATATCCATCCTCCCGTGGAAATGGTCCCCATCAGTCATGGCTCTCAGTATAATTCAATGGCAGATAAAACAAAGCAGCACTTTCACAACTGCAGCGGGGATGAAAAACGACACAGTCCAGGAACATGACAAGTAACAGGCCCGCGGGGTGAAGTTCTGACTGGCTTTAACTGGAAAGCTTGTTTTTTCTTGAGCAGACATGTTTGCCAACTTCAAATGGCACTTACTATTTTTGGTAAAGTTGTTGTAAGCCCTCACACATGCCTCGTCCAGCACCAGTTCAATAGTATATGATAATCATTTGGTATTAAATGCTGGCAACGGAGCCAGAAGGTTTCCTTCATTCATCCTCCTACCCCTGCCAAGGCAATCAAATTAATTCTGTTAACAGCCTGCCAAGTCAACTAGACCTCTAAACTGTCCCATCTCAAAAATGAAATCGAGACATTCATATCAAATCGTACTGTTTCCCCACCGAGCGCGATCGCTGGCACGCGGCCAGCCGGAATGACTGCTATCATCATGCGATGCCATGCGATGGCTCTAATGAGCTGACATTTCCTGTTGCTAAATTGCCATGTCCGCAAGCCAAAGCAAATAGTGTTCAACCTCTTCAGAAACCAGACGATGGTGCCTGACTTCTCCTTTGGCCGGCTGTTTCCTCCCTTGCAGCTTTTCAGTGTCCAACCTGCCCGTTGAGACCAGTGTGATCCCGAGCCCACGTGTGCCCGTCGATGTGGGCAGCTCTGTGCTTCAGGAGTGGTCACGTGTAGAAAAATCGCAGGCAGTTCAGAGCAGAAAAATAATCAATCATTCATGTTTCATGATATATACTCTTAGTTTCTTTTTCTTTTCTTTTTTTTTTTTTTTTTGCCACCCGCACACAGGAGGCCACTAGCTACAGGGTAATGTAATTTTTCTATGTTCTTGTTTGTTATGCTAGGATGGAGTTGGCAAAGGGATTTTATCCAGCTGCATTAAGTTGCATATTAAGACTACAGACTGAAGAGGGGCCTGTTCCCAAGCAGCTTCAGCTTTCTTCAGAGCCTTCGCTTTTGCTCTCCAAATGGTAGATGGATTTCATGTACCTCATGCTGTACTTGCAGACTTTTTCCTAATCCACTCACTGATAGTCTTGGCTATCCTCCATCAACTTAACTATTAGGCCCTAAAAGTCTGTTATACATTTTATAGAGTTGGGGAAGCTTGTTTTTCTAGCATGCCGGCTATTTGCAAAGGGCTGACATTTACCTTTAAAACTTTCATCCGTTCAGTTCAGTTTGCTCTCTTTTTCACAGACACATTGCATGTTAGTGACTAATAAATAATAAAAAAAAATATACATCCTACCTTTTCCTTTGAAAAGGAACAGAGTCAAGGACTGAAAAACGTACAAAACAAAGCGCTTCCTCTGACAGTAATGTGCAACATGCAGCAATGACAGTGACAAATCCTGGCTTCACCTATACTGGCAGGAACTGAACGCGCCTTTATAATTTCCAAATAGCTACACAATAAGCTAAAGTGAGTTTCCTCTTCTTTTCTTTAGAGATGAATTAGGTGACAAGGAAAGAAGGGAAGAGGGAAAACAAACGCCAGGATTATGAACTCCAGTTTTTGGTAATTTAAGAAGGTTTCAAAACAGGCTGTTTTTCAAAACAGAATGCGAATAAGATCGTATTGCCTCAAAAAAATCTCATAAGAAGATTTCTTACCATGTCTTACCAAAGATATGTCCCATAAATTAATCTACCTCTTCCCTGAGAGATCTGGGATACAGAAGTCAGTACACTATAGTTCAATACAAGCACTAATAATTACAGCATATATTCCTTATAATTTTGAAAGCATCCTCATTCTCTCTTCCCACATTAGTATGACAAAAATTACCAGGGAGGTTTGGGGTAGGGATAAAATTAATGAAGGAAATAGGTAAAGCCATGGCTGAATAAACAAATTTGTATTGCACAGATTTTAACCAGCCATTTGGCATTATCTGATGCTTTTCTATCTATTGATCCATTTCTTTTAACCTGTCAGATCATCAAAAGGCCAAAAACAGCCAGATACAACCATTACTCTTTCAGGTTTGTCTTTAAAAAGCTTTATGTTACAAAAACATAGTGTAAATATACTGGCACATCAGGTATACAGCATAAATAAGAATGCAGGGTCAAGTAAATCAGGATATATAAAAAAGATCAGCCTCAGATCTCAACAGAGAGCTTAAAATCAGTTCAAGATGAGCTTTCTTAACCTGGTCAGTCCTAAGAAGAAGATTGGACTGTAAGAATAAACTTGTATGTGAAATTCAAAGCACTCCGATGTTGAATAGTTTGGAATATAACAATGGAAATATAACAAGGATACAGCATTACATACAGTATTAACTTGATGGTTAGCATATCTGTCTCCAGACCCAAGCTGGAAAGGGCTTAAGACCTTACGTAAAATATTACTGAGTATTTTGAACCTGTCACATTATTTTGTGCGTGTTTAGCTCAAGCTCTGGACGAAAGTTGGCTCGAGTGCCAGCACGAGCGCTGCAGTGGAGGGACGTGGAAGTGGTGCTGCTCAGCGTCTGCAAGACGCAGCCGTCCTTAAGAGTGCCAACATATGAGCTCAAGTCCCAAAAGGAGGTACCCAACTGAAAACTGCTTAAGCAGTTAATTGAAAACTAAGCTTACAAGCCTGAGGTAGACAAATAGGCAAACAAACCCTGGAAAACTCCCTACACACACCCCAAGTAAATCTATTCTGGACCAGGAACAAGATGCACTTTGCTGCGCTCTGTAGCTTTTCATGGAGTCCTTAAAGTACAGCAGCTGGAGGAGAGATTTGCCATTTAAAGCTTGTCTTTAGACTACAATATGTGGCTCATTTTCCACCTAGTTATATAATCCCATTATTCCTGTTTCAAAAGAAAGCTTCCCATTGTTATCACACCAAAAGTTCAAGGTTTTATTACATATAGTAAATTAGAAGTTGATATTACAAATCTTTTATTGGTGAAAAGACTATGCCATTTAGTTTTTAATAATCTAACAAATGGACTAGTATCACTATGGCAATCGGTTCTCAACGGGATAACAAGCAAATAATATTTTGAGATTGGCTTCAGTGTGGAAATAAGTTTTCATATAAAAGTAACATGTCTTGAATTCTGAAAAGCAATATTTGAAGTAGAGCAGGAATTATTTGCACTATATTATTGAGTTAATACAGACACAGACTTTTATAGCAAGTACATTATAATATATGTTACTCTCTGCTGAAACATTGCCTCCTTCTGACTCAGCAGCTGTGTTCACATTAATTGTGCATAATTACAAGACGTGATCTCTCTCTAACCACTGTTTTAAAAAAGAGAAGAAAATGTGCCAAATAAATGCTGACAGCATCAACCTTCTCTCATGAAGGATCCTTCATGAAGAAAGATTCATGTGATTTTTCCACTCCTATTTGCCCAGCATTTGCTTTCATTAGCAGTCACATGTAGACACACTGACATGTTGCTGGAAGGGAGAGCACATCTACAAGAACAAGGAAAAGAAGGGTACGTCCTGAGATGACAACGTATGTCAATTAATTAAGAGAACGTTAGGTCATTTCTGAATAGGCTCAGTGTCAAACTCATGCTTCCTCAAGACGCTGGCAGCATTTAGAGCATGTTGTTGATAATATAACTCCCGATCTCACTGACTTTGACAGCTCTGCAAGGGTATTTTGGAAGGATTTAGTGTTTTTGAATAGCTTATTTCACTAACCTGTGCAGAAATACTTTCCTTCAGCACAAGCATCAGTGGTTATTTTCTATACCAAATAAGGCCAAGGTAAAGAAAACCCAACTGCATATTTTTAAATATTTTATCTTTACACAAACCCGGGTTATGTAGAACACAGAGCCATATACATACTTCCACAGAGAAGGTAATAGTATCTGACAAAATCTTGAGAGCTGCCTAACTTGCATGTCAAATTTTTCAAGGAGGAATAGAAAAATCAAAAAAAACAGTCATAACAAAAGTGGTACTAAGGATAGGAAACACCTTGTCAGCCAAAAAGCTGCACATTACGCTCCTGTCTAGGGGTAGAGGAACCAAAGAAGACCTACAGCTTCTGCGCATTTTCTGCATTAGAGCAGAGTAACATTAGATGACCGCTTTTCACTGAAGTGCATGGAAGATCCATGGCTACCCAAGGTCCTGCAACAAGGGGCAGCGTCTAACTATTGATCCTGGAGGAGCTTTCCTAACTTACAAGGTGAGTGTGGTGGAAAAAGTGGAGGGGGAGAGCTGTTTCCTTCAACGCTGGCGCTCATTTCAACCAAAGCCTTTAAATGCTTGCTGATTATCACCCGAGGCCTCTTCCGCTTCTCAGGAAGTCACTGGAGACAGCTGTGTCCCCCTTCCACTGGGGTAAGAGTGGTTTCAGATGTTACTGTCTTCACATCCTGCCCTGCACCGTCCCACTAGATCTGGGATCCATTTGGAGCCCTGCACTTAGTCATTACATTAGTCATAGACGCCGAAAACATTCTGTTCCTCTTAGCCGTCCAAGCACTAAATCCCTGCCCTGGAGGATATGCAATAAATACAACCCTGTTGTGTGCTGAGAAAGCCGGGTTCGGCTGGGCAGCGCACGGAGCGCGTGGAGCGATTAATAAGCCCACATTAAACGCTTTTTAATGGTGCACTCCTGAAGCTGCGGGGGGCTACGCAGCCTCCCCACTGCTTTCAGGGTGCGGAAATGGAGCACCGAGACGCGCTGAGGCGGACTCTACCTCTGGCACGGAGCAGCTGTGCGTGTTTCATTCCTCACTCGTTGTGTTGACACTCATTTATACTCGGCAAACGTGGTTAAAAAAAAAAAAGACCAAAAATTGATTCCAAATGCCATCATAAAACATATTCTATTTTAATCGCTGCAAGCAGACACGGCCAAAAAGCAGTCTCCATAGCTTTGACCAAGCACAAACACTGAATGTGCTTTTCACTTCCAGGATTTTCTGTAGCCTTTGACAAATTTCTTTACTCATTGTTTGAAAATAAAGGATAAGCGCTGTGGTGAGACCTGCGAAAGGCAATCAAATTAAATGCCGTCCACATAAACCTGAGAAAAATCTGAAAAGTCAACAATGTCTCTATCAGAAATGTTACAACACTTCACTGTTTTAATTATTATAATGTTATAATACCTTCCTTAGCAACAGGGTATGGTTTGTTTAAGTCAAATAAATCTTTTAGAGGTTGACTTTGTGGTGATTCAGTGGATAATATAGTCAGATGCTTGTTAAACTACAAATAAAATTTAATCCCATTTCATTTCATACAGGACACCTGATTAGCTTGCCCAGCGAGTCATGTGTGAGAGGAGAGTGATTTGAAAACCAGAGTTGAATTACCTGGGAAAAATTACCAGAGACGAACAAAATCACTGTTGTAATAATTTGTTCTTCTATTTCAGCTGGGAAAGGCGGGGAATATTCCTGTCTTACACAGGCCTGCAGAAAGCAGTGTGCGCAAGTCACTCAACACACCAAGACTTGAGTCCAGACCGGGTTACCGTCTGCAAGCCCCAATTTCCAGGGCTGTGTACCCACCAGTCCACCACTAAAATGTCAGGGCCGGAGGTTTCTAAAGAAGCCTAGCTGGAAGCGTGTCCGTCTTCTGGTGGTGAACCCCGCTCCAGCCATTTCTGCAGTTTCCTGTGGGCACCATAGTCAGAGCTTTGTGCTTAACTGCATGAAGAGCAAAGAGCCCGAGTCACATTAGAAAAGAAAGCACTGGTTCCTCCAAAAGGCTATAAAAGCACATGTGATCAAATGTAACCAGTCAAGTCCTTCATTTCTGCAAGAGACCACTGGAAGGGAGGCATGAAGAGGCCGTCTGTACGGTGTTTCCTTCAGCAACGCGAGCATTGCCTTTCCCTCTACCAAGCACTAAAGAAAAGTTGAGAGATCGTCATGGTCTCACAGCAAGGAGCTTCTCTGTTAAAAGCACGAATAAGTCTTTGCTGTAAAATCCATACTGCCATATTCTGCTTCCTGCATTATCATCTGGAATTACAGTAAAATATGCTAAGAAGTTACCATGGTGGTTGCAATAACAAGTAGTTGCTTTTCTCTGTCTGGGAGCCATCTGATCTGTTTTGCATTCAAAACCCTTGCTGGAAGGAGTTATGGCTCTGTGGATATTATTGTGTTCTTAGTCATACATTTATTAGATACACAATATTTTCACAGGGTACTTCTAAGAACCATTATAAAGCACCTTAATGCTTTTATCTGCTTTAGCCAATCCTGTTCTTTGCTTTGGCAACTCTGCCTCCTGCTTTCCCTTTACCTTCCCCCTGTCAAATAGCAGAAAAATAATGATTTAATCCAGGAGGCAAGTGTTGAGAGCGCTAGCAGATGTGCTTTTGGTTCTGCACACTCTCACTGACTCAGGGCCTTACCCAAATCACCAGATGAAGTCAATGCAACTGATTTCATGGGTTCCAAAGGGGTCTGAATCAGGTCCCTTTCACCAAACTGAGGAAAACACTGTGCTCATTCTGCTCAGCAGGTTTTTGAAACAGCAATGGCCATGGGTACCTGCCCTCAACCTCCTTCCTGGGAGAGGCCATGAACAGGGTAGTGATGCACAAGGAAACAGCTAATGGTCCAGGCGCTCTTGTTATTCCAGAGTTGAAAAGGAGTCTTGGCTCTTTGTATTTCATAGTTGCTTAAAGTACTCCAAATTAGAAGAGGAAATGCCTGATCAACTTTTTTCCCACCTGCCTTTTCCTACCATGGGCTGGTACATGCTTTGCACAGATACCTGGGGATACACAAGGGTGTCCTTTTTCACTGAAGGGCTCCATTCAGCAGTTTTCGGGACTTGATATGGGAAGGAATTGTCCTTCTGGCCTGTGACAGCCACTCCATCACATGGGTGTTGGTGGGGCCCTGTGAGGCCCGGGTGAGAAGGGTGGGCTGCGGCTGGGAGGAGGTAGACCTGGTGGCCCCTCTGGTGGCTGGGAGTCCTGCAACCCTGCTCTGTCTTCCCTTTCTCTCCCCTTCCTTTTCTGCTGGAGCCTTCAAGGAAAATGAGATTTATGGAAGAGACTCCAAGGGCTGGCTGCTGAGCGCAGGTGCTAGTCAGTGCACACTCCTCTCTGCCGCAGCCCTCCCTCCCTTCTGCCCAGCTCAGCCCTCCCTTCCTTCTGCCCAGCTCCAGACTCACTCACCTCTTGGAAAAGACAACTCAGGTTACCAGGTACCCGTTTCCCCCCTCGCCCCGTCCCCCAAAGCACATGAGTGTATCCCTGAAAGTGCCAGGAACCTGCAGCTCCCTGCCGCTCACTCCTCTGCGCTTGGATAAAATCCTGTCAGCTTTCATGGTGCGGGAAGCTTGAATTGCAAACAAAAGTGATGCTAACTTTCCATGTGCAAGAAAGTGGTAGCTCTGGAAAAGCCCAACATCAATATCAATTTTAAGATGTCAGAATTTGCACAGTATCAAACTCAGATCAAATCTGGATCTTAGAAGCAGGAGCACCAGTCTTCCTAGGCATATTTCTGTGTCCAGACACTACTCATTGCATACAGACCATACAGCCTGCTGTGAGAAGTGAATTTGCACTGAAGTATATTGCAAATGCTGTAATAGGGTTGCTTATTGAGTATCACATCGTATCTTTGTATTTATAACATAATCATATTTGTTGCTAATAAGAGTACTTATATAAAACAACTTACTTATTTTAGCCAGTGGCAATCATTTGTAGTAAATGATTTCCACAGAGAATGGGGGAAAGTGAAAGAGATCTCAAAACAGCTTGGTCTGAATAGTTGTCATCCTGTAAAATATTTCAAGCAATAAATTAATGAAAGCACACAAACATGTGTTTTTTTCCTAATGTTGATATGAAAAAATGAGCTCAGAAATAAAGGTCTTGCATGCCAGGCATCAGCCAAGAGTGACTTGCTGGAGGTCCGCTGGTAGCTGACTAAAAACGTTCCTCACTTGCAGCAACACACACAGTGCTGTTATAAACACTTCCAAGTTGACAGGTACAGGAGCCATATAAAAACAAGTCCATCTTTAAGGTTGTTTCTTGGCCTGGCCTCTGTCGTGATGTCTCACCTACACTATATCCAGTGACTCATCACTCAATTATTGCGGCTGTTGTTCTGCTCCAGATTGCTTAGAGGAAGGGAAGTATTGATACAGATACTGCAGAAGATTAAAATAACTGTGTCAGTGATGCCTTATAAAAGCTTTGCTGTGTGGAGTCCGACGGCTCCGTGATTACTTTGCTTTGAAATCACTTGGGCAACATGTTGTTCGAACAGGACATTTCGTCTTTGCAAATGGAAATTCAGTGGCAGGAGATTACTATCGACAAGGAATATGTTCTTTAAAGAAAAGCTGACAGGTGAAGGCAGGCTTTTTCTATTATGATTTGTAAAACAAGGTGTTTACATACTTGTAAACTTGCCATATATTATATACACATACATATATACAGGTGTACATGTAGGACAGCAATGAACCTCTCAGCAAAGGCCACCAGGAAGACAGACAGGTGGCTCCAGGCCTCCCAGAGTTGCGGACCTCTCTCCTCCCACCGGCACACAGAGTTGTTTGGGGAAAGCCTGAACCTTCATCATTGTGTTAGTAGTTAAGATATTCTATATGAAAAATAAAAGCAGTAAGAACTCACCAAGCTGTATATTCCTCCTCTTCAGGCAAAAAAGAAGAGTCAACTATCTGGATTATCAACTCTGAAGGGAGGTATTTGTAATTTAGCAGTGTGGCCAAAGTTTGTAGACAGCTCAATCAATGCAAACCTCCAAGGAAAAAGGAAAACTGAAAGAAAGAATAAAGGATATAAGGGGAATCTAAATCCCATTTGGTAAGCTGTATCTTAAAATAAAAATCTGTGTTACGTATCCTTGGTGAATCATAGGACTGTTGAGCTCTCAGATAAAGCATATTTTGCCTTCTGAATGTGAAGGAAAGCAGACTTCCTAAGTAATGAAGATAACTTAGTATATTAAATACTCAGCTGAGAATACAAGAAAAACTGAAAACCATGCAGGATCTCTGCACTTCTGCTTTCCTTATTATGAGGCTGGCAAAATTGGCCTTGGCCATTTTTTTTGTTTTATGAAGTGAATACTCCTGTCCCCTAATTCCCTGTGCCATTTGCTGATGCACACAAACCCCAAATCTGCATTCAGGTACACACAGCCCTACTCCCCCGCTCTCGTATGCTATTTAATTAAGAGTTTCTGAGTGGAAACCACACACTGCTCCCCAGATTAGGGTGGCTCTGCGCGAGCCCGCTGCCCTGTCACGTGCAAGGCCAGGTGACCTCCTGAAACCCCGTCCCAGCGCTCTTGCACACCGTGAGCGACCACGGTGGGTAAACCTACAGGCACCTCTGCTGCAAAAGGAGCCCGTTTTGCACCAGTGCGTGGGAGGAGCAGGCTCCGTGCGCCGGGAAATGCCTCTCGCCTCCGGCATGAGGGCTGGAGGGGGGCCAGCCTCGCCGTGCTCACTGCTGCAGCGGGAAGGAGCTGCCAGCCAGCAATTAGCCATCCCGCCAGGAACGGGAAGGACTGCTGGGAAGCGTAAATGGGGTCACTGTTTAGATGTGAGTTGAAGGAGGAAGTAGTGCTGGTTGTAATTTCTTTTTTCTAGGAGCTACCTAGGTAGGAATGATCTCAGGGAGAGCCACGGGACTGGGCTTAGGGAGACCTTGAAAACTGCAGGATGGTTATGCAGGAGGCTGCAGGGATCCGCCTCGCCGCTGTTGTACGCGCATAACCGTGCAGTAGTGAGCTCCGCGGCATAACAAATAACATCAAATAATTTATTGCATGTTACATACTGGGTTTAATCTTGGGTTGCTTCTGTTACAGTGACGGATTTTCTATTTTATTTATTTATTTATTTTTGGTGGCATTCAAATATCAACTAGTGTCCACCTAAACCACATTTAAGGACCTCTCTTTGTGGTTTTTGAAGGGATAGGCAGTTTTCCAAGTGTTGTGAAAGTAAATTCATAAGTGATCCTCAAGGTAGTTGTCACAAGCATGAAACTAAGAAAAACAGAGATGAATACTGGCTTTAGGAAGGCATTTGTATGCACATGCTCCAGCAAGGGTATATGGCTCTGGAAGCACTTGTACCCATCTGTCCCCAGGAAACACAACGGGTTTCACAGGAGGTGAAGGGAATAAAGAGCTACCAGAACACAAGTACAACATTTCCTGAGTTCTTGTAAACTGCAAATGCTCGTCAATTAATAATTCTGAAATGGAACTACATTAGGCAAGAGGACAATGACAAAGCTTGTTCCTTGCAACACTGTCCGATATGCTTCATTGCAACTGCAAATTTGAAATTAGTCCCTTAAATATACCCACTATTTCCCTGCTGGAGCTAACAACTATGTGTAATTTGGCTGGTTCATCTAACCACTGAATTAAAGGGAAAAACAGACATGCTGTGGGGTGCAAAAATTATTAGTGATGACATGTATCACATTTGGAACAGCGGGGCCGAATGACAACACAGCATGAAGAGGAAATTATCTCTGACATATCCTTCACTTTCTTTAATGGCATATCATTTCTGGTCCAAATTATGTAAGGACCTCAAGTGCTATTTGACAGTACATGAAGGAGACATCCATAAAAATTCGCCAGTTTTGTCTTAGATAAATAGATACAGTTTCTTTCATAATCTGTACACTTCTCTGCACTTTGGAGAATACTGCTAGAACTAAGGAAACATTCTTTAACTCTCAAGCAATTGGCAGGTTTTAAAGAATCATTGTATGCGTTCAAGCTCGAGCGATAAATCTGGATGCGAGTTCCTGGCGTGATCAATGGGAAACAATTAAATGAGCCACTTTGGATGGAATCACAATTAAGCCTTATTGGGGTTCGAAAGTTTGGATTTACAATGTCTTTCACTCACCATTTTTCACTTTTGTAATCCTCTGGCAGCAAAGGAGCTGAAAGTACTATGAGGAAAATTGTGGGAGATTCGCATACTTTCTGGAGGGCACATTGACAGTCTCAGGAGAAACTTCCTTATTTTAAGACTATATTCCTCAAGTTGAAGAGTATGAAGTACAAGTCAAGGAGCTGCTGTACTTTGGTGGTACTTTGCCTTTTCCCAGCAGACAAAAGAAAATGTCTGAGGTTCAGTCATGTTTTCCCTGAGGCAGGCCACAGCAGAGACTAAACAATTCCCATCCTTGCAAATGCTCAGAGAAAAAAAAAAATGATGTTGCCTCTAAAAGAAAGACTAATGCACAGGACTGTAGCTTTGATAACCACTGCATACAGCAGCTCTATGCTCTCTGCCCCTATGCACTGTGCAAGAAGGAGTGTACACTGGCCAGGACAGGAAAGAATGCATTGGGAACGTTGATTATGATGTTCTAAAATACTTACAATTATACCTAAAATAGTTAACTTGATGAGTTAATGTAAATATTTTACAATGTTTTTCTTTGGCTCTTTATAGTAAGGTACACTCAAGACCTAAAATTTTAGTGGTCCTAGATTTCACTCTAACTAACATGAATGGACTGAAGGCAGAAATCCACGAAAGGGACTGAAATAGTAAGTTGCACTGTCAGATAAATGGGACTTGTCTGTATGTTTGGACTTCAATTTTTGTCCATCTTCTGCATGTTCACCACAGCCTTGAAGGGACATCACAGACTTCCATATCTGAGCTTTTCATCTGCATCCTATCCAGATCGCTAATCCCCATGCACTTGTGTAAGCTGATTCTCCTCATAGTAGACTTCTTCCTTTCTTACACGGATTAGGCAGTAGAAACTCTCTTGTTAGACTTGAGAGTAACTATGCATTTGTTTGGAATTTGGGCCAATGTCTTCATAAATAACGTAAATATCAAAGAATGCAAACTATTGTGCAGTGGCAACACCCATTACCTCCAGCCCTGGCAAGAGTTATATTATATAAACATTTATGTAATACGAAGATTCCATTAATTTAGATAATAAAGATTAATATACTAATCTAAAATCACATACTCCTAAAGAGAGTTTGAATGGTTTTTTTTTTTTTTTTTCATTAGATCCCGGGAAAAAACAAACAAACAAGCAAAAAAAAAATCTATGTTCAAATGTCTCAAGAAGAGATTTGCTTTCTGTTTGACTCAGGCTTCAAAATGAGGCCTATCAGGAGCTTTTTTTCTTATCTGCCGTACTCCACGGTTCGTCTATGATATTTCAGCACCACACAGCATTGAATTCAGCACTATTAAGCATGTGTGCAATGACATGCTGTGGACGTGTGCTCACGTGCTTGGAACTGGGCACTATCTCACTACCTCCCAGAATCACCATTTAAAAAACATGCGATATGGAAAGGGCATGGACTTAGTCTTCCACCTTAAGTCTGCCAGTACCTTAAGCAATGTCCAAAACCTGCATCTGGTTTAGCTATCTGGAAGTAGTCCAGCATGCTTTATTATCCAGGCAGATAACAAGTTATATATATATTAATAAAGAATTTCAGTAATATCCTTTACAAATGGCAAGTACACACTCATCTGGTTTCCCAGCTAAAGCCCGAGAACGCATTGCTTCGAATTTCACAGAACCATTATAAAAAAACACCCAGCACTTTCCCTTAGCTTCCTTCAGCGAATTGCAGCACTGAAGATCACCGTAATCCCTCTTCAAAACTGATTTTATTGCCCAGGTCTACAAAAAACATCATGCCACATTGAAAATTCATGCCTGATAGAGTCTGCATTTTGATAGTCTTTGTCACTCCGGGGCAACTTACAAAATGCAGTGCACCTGGCAAGCTTGAGGAGCAGCAGTACAGCGACAAAGATTGGTTATTAAATAATTTTCCGAATTAAATCCCAGGCCATTCAATTTCATCCTGAGTTTCCTCCTTGGCCTTACAACTACTGTAGTCACGGGAGTGTTGGCTGCTTTCTCTTGGAAACAAATCCATTGGCCATTGCTGGAGACCAAGCATCTAAATTAGCTTCTCCCTCAGCTTCGCACCAAAGAACAGGCCCCCTGGAAGTTTACTGAAGTGCACACTGTAAACTTCTGAAGAAACTATACACCTTCTGTTGTACTTCCATTACCAGAATTAAGCTTATGGAAATTGTATTTAGGAGTGTATCAGTTATCTTTGCTTGTAACATTATCAGCTGTTATTAAAGGTAATAGGTAAGAGGTGAGCATAGCGAGAAGGTGATAGCTCCGACTGACATCTTTACTGGCACGGGATCATGAAGTGGTTCATGAAGCTTTCTAGCGATGGCCCAAACAACAGTCAGGGCTGGCTCCATGATGTCTTGCCAAGAGTGCTGTAATCTCCTCCAAAAACGCTTCAGCAAGAGTCAGTGACACAAGAGCTTTCCTGGAGCTCATGCTGTTGCATCAGCAGATAGGCAAAGGCACATGTGTACGTACACATGCTTCAAGGGAAAGCAGCAGAGCTTTCGTTTGAGCATCAGAGCATCTGGATGGCACTTGGGAACTGTCTGTCTGCCCGGGCTCTCCCCCTGCGTGCAGGGGAAGCATTTTGGAGAGTGCTTAATTCAGGGGGTAAAAGAGCCAGCGTCTTTAGAGGTGACTGATGCAGGCGTGCTACCCTGTGTTGAGCAGCAGGCACTCTGTTGTCAGAATATTTATTTAAGTCGAGACAATTGAAATTAATGGGTTTGTGCAAGTCTGAGGCTGGAGTAAATTTTCATTCAAGTCCAAGAAGCAAGGATGGGCCCTGAGTTTCGGATGACCCTTGTTCTCTCATCGACTGTATGATTTGCCTTTTCTGCAACCTTCAAGTTTCAAAAACAGTATAATCATCTGCCTGCTGTCTCACAGGCAAATTGTTAGCTTGGCCAGTCTAGCAGATCACCAGCCCCAGAGATGTTTTAAGACAAAGTCCAAGCTATACGTACAAGATAGAGGGCACTTCACAAAGCAAGACCAGCTCATTGCTCAGTCTAAAGCCACCCGCGGAGTGTCAGTCTACAGGAATCAATTCACACACATTTTAATCAACTTGTAACTTACACTGGGTATGTGGGAATAGTTAAATTTATAGAGTTTGGAGTCTGGCCCACTAAACACTGTCTATACTATTTTAACACTTTTGGAAACCTACGTTCAAATTTGCCTTGGGTCACGATTGAAATGAATACTTGTAGTCCTAGTGAAATACCCAGCAAAGATCCACCAGTGTAGCGCAGAAGCCAAACAACAGTGTCCCCGCATGGTTTTTGGGGATGACTCTGCAGCTGAAGGGCTGTCAGGCGGGAGGCAGATGCTCCAGAGCAGGGAGCGTCGACTGCAGCGTGCTCGGCTCAGCTCTGTGCCGCTAGCTACAACCTTCCAGACAAACAACCCTCACCAGGCATGCGGGAGCAGAAACGCACCTATGATCAGCTGAGGTGGGACCTGGTTTGCTGAACTGAGCTTTGGTACCAACTGCTCATTTGGACATTTGCTAAATGTCTGCAGGTTGCTCTTACCAACCATGTAGAATTTTTGAGGTTTTGTTTTCTCTCTCTCTCTCTCTTTTTTTTTTTTTTAGTGTACTTTTCCAGGGCTCTGTTGGAGCGCACTTGGCTGATAGCATCGGAACTCGCGCAGCAACATTAAGCTCCCTGCCTATGCAGGTACTGCGGAAGCTAGAGACAGGGATTTTGCCAGTCGGGACAGGAATGTTTATTTAAGTGTAAGAGAACCAGATCCGTGGCTGCTGTATCTGCAACGAGTCCCAGAGGGGTACCCAAGGCAAAACCTTCTCTCCTTCACCATGCCCCATGAAGGGGAAAAAAAGGCTTCCTGGAAAATGCAGTCCCCATGCTGAAACCACATTTTCGGGGTTTCCAAAAGAGCAGGAGACAGCGTGCATGCCTCGGGTTGCCCAATGGCATGCAGGCCTGTGCGCTGAATGTCGGCACGAGAATTTGCTGAAGTAATTACTGCAATTATCTTGTTGTCCCAGCAACTGCACAACACACGTTCGGGCCTCCGTGAGTCACTCGGAGCAGCGGTTCGAGCAGGGAGGGAAGGCAGGGCCTGCGCACAAGGCTCCGCGCGGGGATGGCCCTGGTGGCCATCACCAGCCTCATGCTGTCCTGCACTCCGGGGCTGCATCCGGAGCAGCGTCACTATACTGCAGTTGTGCCTGTTCTTTCTGTGGACGCTCAAGAGTGCAGCTGAGCAGAGATGGATAAATGGTTCTATTAAGAGGGTCTTCAAAATACCTCAATGCTTAGCCTGAACAACTTATTTTATGTTAATACCAAAAAAGGTGAAAATACCATTTTAATACTAATTTTAATTTTAAAATAATTAATAATAAAAATTATAATAATAAAATAATGCTAAATTTAATTTTTAATTTTAATACTAATTTTATATTCTACTATTTTATATTCTATTACTAATTAGTATTTTCATACTAATATACACTACATACACTCTATATGTACACTATATGTGTACACATATCCATATGCATATATGCATTAAAATATTCTGATTAGACAGGCCAAATTTCTTATTGTCCTATCTTAATTACATAGCAACTGCAAATATGCAGGAAGAGCAACAAAACTGATTCAAAGTTTCTGGGAAAGTTTGTATTAAGATGACGAGTAAGAAAAACATTTTATGTATTCAGCAAAGGAATTCAGTAACAGGAAGCATAACAGAAATGTATAAACCAAAGCTCACGATAACAAATGCTGATCTGGGATTCTCCATCCTTTTCTTTTTTTTTTTTTTTGCACTTCTAGAAGGAGAAGACCTTAAAGTAAAACAAAACTAAAGGGAGAATGCACAAGATGTAAATTTTCATTGCATACTCTCCTCTCTTGCCACGTACAACCTCTTCAGCAGGCTATGAAGAAGACAAAGTTTTTGGACCACTAATATTTACTACACTTGCCAAAACAGCAGCTTAACTGGTAAATCAAAGCTCATGCATCAGGGCACAAACTCACCAAGTAGGAAATGGCCACAAAAAGAGTCTCCCACGGGGTTGGATAAGTCACTGTCAAGTCACTCTCATACACTGCAGGGTTTCTGCCCCAAATGCCGGCGATGCCCGGTGTGCCCTCCGGGGAGGATTCAGGGTGAGAGGAGCATGTGTCCGGCTAGCCCAGTGTCTTGGGAGAATCTCTTGGGAGAACCTCTTCTCCTGACGCAAAAGCATTAGGACCTTTGAAAAAAATTCCATGAAGCTGGTACTAGAGAAAGCAAGGAGTGAACCTAAGGAGGTGCTAAGCAGGTAGCAGCAGAGATCTGGAAAACTAGCTGTATCATAGCAGCAGCTACAGGCTACAACAGCAACAACATTTCATCACGTAATCACAACAAATTATTTTTAATCGCAAACAGGCAGGACTCATAATGAATTTTATAAAGTAAATCTAATGAGAACCCCAGCAACTCCCAGCTGATGAATTACTTCAGAGGACAGGGGAATACCTCTAGGTCAATTTACACACTTTGGCAGCAACACGCAAGCCAAGTGGGGATATCCAGAAGGAAATAAGGTCACAAATTGGCAGGGGCGGCAGCTGCTTTTACCAGTTTAAACAAGATTCAGTTGTTGAAAATCTACAGCTTACAGGTCAAATCAGCAACTCATAGACCAAACTATGAATCTGCAATGTTATTTCCATCTGAACATATGGATATGGAAGCTGGAAACCCCTCCGAGACACACAGACAGGGATCTTAGAGCTTTTGTAAGAAAATGCCTCTGAAATAATAAATGGAATGAAAAATATTAAATAGAATGGATTTATAACAAATGTCAAGAGCTATCACAGAGCACAGTAACTCCTTATCTCTAGAAAATAAAATGGATGCCTTGGGACACATGCTGGGAGTGAGGACAAACATCTGCCATGTTACATGCATCGTGGGACAACTGGAAGAAAATGTTGAAAAGACTTAGAGTAGGAGTGCACCAGACTCTGCAGGACACACAAGAGCAGCCAACGGCTGGACATGCGCAACAGTGTGGCCTGCAGCCCCTGAAGCTTGATGAAGGGCACAGTCTGAGCGAAGACTCTTACAAAATATCTGTTGAACGATCAATCCATCTAGCTACCCATCTATCTCGTGGCACAAGACAACACAATCTACCACACAGGACCTGGTAGTCTAGACAACTATTTAGGAGGCCATTCCCATTCTGTCTCCCACCTGTTATGAATGACTTTATCATCCTTGGCTGTTACGTTGCTGATAGCAAGCAGGGCTTCTTGTATGGTTGTGGGCTATGCCTTAACATAGACTCCTGAGGTTTTAGGGGCAGTACCTGGAAAAATTACAGATTTTCTTTTTTTCAGTGAAAGAGTCTCAAAGTTACTGTCCACTGAGCTTCCTGTCCCGTGTAAAGCAGTTTCCTGGCTGCTGTTCGTGGAGACATATAAATCCAGGCTAGCTGAACGCAAGGTATATAAAGCACAGGGAACTCTGCCGCGCACAGAATGTGACGGGTGGGATCTTGACGGATTTAAACTGTCACTATCGATCAGAGCTAGTGAAAAGGCTGCTTTCCAGGTGGCACAAACAAGCTCTGCTTGGAAATCCTCTCCTCGCATAGCTTCTTGTCGTTGTGGGAAAACATTCTTTTTCCTCTCCAATCTGGATGGCGGGCTATTCCAGATGTTATGAGCAATCCACCATACTGGACTGGAAGCACAAGCAGCATGAGGTATGCAGAAGGGAACAAGAGGGAAAATAATGCATTACTGGAACAGCTCTGGCCACTTTAGGAAGAACACCAGTAATCTAATGAAAATACTGACATTTATGGGAATCCACAGACAGAGTTAGACATAGCTGTGGTCTCCGCTACTGTATCAGTTTTCATAACCCTTAATTTCTGTTTACCTTCCAAAACAAACTACTGCAACTAATATGTTTATAATAACAAAGGAGGAGACAGACAAATTCAAGTAAAGAAGTCTACAAAATTCACACTTTTCCCAGATGGAATGCTTAATTAGGTTCATATTTTTTTTTCTGTCCCTGATCTGAAGGAAAAGCTGGGAAAAATGAATGGGGACCCCTGACTATCTCTGGTATAACTTCATTAAAAATGATGTACTTGAGCAAGGGATTCATTGTCCTTTGCTAATCATGCAGTTGACAGCTAACTAATCAGGACTTTAATATTCATATATAAAAACATACATATACATACATACACATACGAGAGTGTCATGTGAGAATGTGACACGTGGGTTATTCTCAAGGCAGAGATTGTGAATGGTGCCCTGAATGAGCCTGGTAATTGGTATCCTGGGGACGATCTCCTCAGCTCTTGTGGGTTGTCGTTGCACTGGTGCTGACAGAGCGCAGACAAGCCTGGGAGGAGGAGGGAGACAGCTTGCTCAGTGAAAGTTCTGTGACTATTTTGCAACTGAAAACTGTCCCAAATCTGAGGGGTTGTCCTTCAGGAAGAATGCATTTGCACTACAAAAAAATGCCATCCTGAAAACAACAGTGCTCTGCTGCTTTACAAGGGTGACTCAGACTGATGGGTATTGCAAGAAAGCCAGTCTCATGTATGCATTCTCTCCGATCCCTTAATCTCATTTCCCCCCCCTCCCCCAAACTTATTTTTGTATGTTCTCTTAATTACTCAGCAAGGAAGGCCATCCCCAGCATGTTGCAGTGTTAATCAATTCAGCTTATTATATTGTCTTCTCTTGCTCTGTGAACAAAACATTAACAAATGTTACCTTATTTAATCTACTGGTGGTGAAGACATCTTCGTCTTTGTGTCTACGATGCTTAAAAGTCTGGTTGTTATGCAGTGATAAGTGTATGCCGCACTCTCATCAAAGGCTCTTGTAGCTTTTTATCTCCCCAGTGACACTCAACCAGCCCAATGCTCTTCTGTGATACTACTGAAGAGGTGATTTCTTAAAGATATGACATGGATCTTCCAGTAATGAAGTAATGCTTATTACTTCTGGGTCAAAAAAAATTGTCAGGAGAACACCTTTTAAAGACAAGACATTCTCATCTCTTCGTCCAAAAAAGCGGTATACCATTTCAGTAGAGCTTTGTAAATCACGTTTTTTCAGCGTATTCCTTCAAAGCATTGCTTTTTTTTCCAAACAAGTGACCAAGTAAATTAATAAAAACAGTCAAACCCAAGCCAAACAGTGAAGATTTCCTTAGCTAAAAATTGAAGGATCCAAAGTGAAGTTGGCATTCATGGTAACACTTTGCATTGCTAGAAGAGAGTAACTGACATGCAAAACCATCATGAAGTAGACATGCATTTCTTTCTAACAACATTTCTTCCGAATTTTAAATTACAGGGTGTACACAAAAGATTTCTCCAGGTTCAGTACAGAGCACAAAGGGAAATATTGACTTTGGAAATGTAACTCTCTTTCACTACAGTAAATATTGTTTTATACAGCATATTCACTGTTGTCTCAAGTCAGCTATTGTTTGAAGACTACTTTGCAATGCTGACAAATACTACATTTCCCCTTTACTTCTAAACAAACTTGTCTGCTCTTTGCAGATCTTAGGCACTTAGTCTTGCGGTCAGAGTTAAAGCTACCACCTAGGCACTGGGATCAATCTCTCATTCTACAAGCAGGCGAGCTAAATGTTCAAATAAAAACTGCTCTAAACTAGGCCAGCAATGCTTAGATTCAGGAAAGGACCAAGCTGTTCTGATGTAGTCGACTTCAAGAAAAAGGACAGTAGAAAATATGTATTTATCCTTTTATCAAATTTGAGGAAGGGATTTGATTTAAAGAGCTTTATAAATTACGTAGCAGAGATGCTAAAAAGGTGCTGCATTTGTGATACAACAGCTTTAAAGGAATTGTGATAGCATTTTAAATCAAAAGATTTTATACAATTCCACATGAAGCTTTTACTGAAAGAATATAGCACTATGAGAATTTTATAACTGCAAAGGGATTCAAATTAAACATTCATAAACCCAGAATATCTCCACACCTTCTCCTGACTTGTGTTGAGTTGTGTTTGAATGACTAACGCTGTGCACAGCTAAAGACACTAGGATTTATTTAGGTGTTCTGCTCCGAGGCAGGAATCTCCGAGTCTGGAAAGCATTTAGGTCTCACAAAAGGATATGAGAAAACATTCCTGACAAAGCCTCCGTGCTCCCACTTGATTTTAATTTTGAAGTTGCATATTGCAAGCTGCTGCGCTCTGCGAGCAAGCCTGGGAGGGCGAGTGGTGCACGCTCCCGCTCTCGGCTCTCTCTCCCTCTTGCTGGGCTACAGAGGGCCCTGCCTGCCTCACGAGCACCCCTCACACCACACTGCGTATCTGGAAAATCACTAACAGGCAAATATAAGGAGAGTCTGTTTCTTAAATCTGTTTTTGAAACTTCCTGTGATACTTTTTTTTTTTTTTTCGGAGTTTATCCCATGACCAATTTGGGATGTTAATGATTTGCATTTTGGAAACCGATCTTGCTGGTTATTTATGTGCTATATCTCTATTTCAGTTATGCATTCAGCAGCTGGGATCCATATGGAAATTTTAGTCATTTCAACTCAGTGAAGACTTCTGCAGATAACGGGTAGGAAATATGATCTTTTTTTTGCCTATTTGGGTTCCTAATCATATCATTTTGAAAGAGAAGTATACGTGGAACAGGATTTCATGAGATTATAATCTAGTATATCAATTTCAACCAGCAAGCATACATACAAATGCTTCATTTTAGCATTGTGAGCAGGAATTAATGAAACTGAAGGCTGGACCAGAGGCCTGAGGAAGTTGATCTTGAGCAAGACCTTCTTCCTGTAGGAACTTCCTTCTCTTCCACTTTCTTTCTTCCATCAGAATCCATCCTGCTTTGCAAGTGGCTCATGAAGAGGCCTGCGATCTACAGGACTGATGTGGATGCAGAAATGAGGCTCTGTTTGCTTTTAATACCTAAGCTAAAATTCACTGGCAGCTTTATTTTGGTGGCAAATAATACAGTGATCCGCTGTACGTACAATCTAATGAAGATCACTGAGATCCAATGGAGACCTGAAGATCCAAGCCACCAAAGAAGCATCCCACCACAAACACCGACCCAGGCTTGCTATGACAAATTACGAGAATCCCAAAAGCACACTGGATGTCCTACGCAAAGGGGAAGGGAGCAAAGAAATAAACCTTGTACTGGAAAGCTAATCATCCTTGGAAGGTTGCAACAAGAGATAGGATGAAAGGAGACAGATAATATGAGAGACAGGAAGAAAAAGATTTAGACATACAAGACCCTGAGGTAATTTAGTGATCATGTCTTTGCTGGGAAGGGAGGAAAAGTGTATATTTTTACTGATTCGGTAAGGCTAAATTTCAGTTCCGTGAGAGGGGCCAACATGGGGTATGCATAAGGGCCTTAGTAAAACATAAGTACTTCTTAGGGGTTTGAACTGCCCTGGGATGGATTTCACCCACATGAGTGAAGTTATACACAGGCTCTGCTGAGAAGAACAGGATCTTTCTGTAACTATCAACAAGGAGCAGTGCGGCAAGCTAAACCAAACAGACATCGGAAGAAATAGATATATATATTTATATAAATGTATGTATATTTCCATTCTAGAATCATTTAATCTCAGATATCATAAAGGTTGATTTCTTGCAGAGTTGGAATATTTTATTTCAGTTAAATAACCAGGCTCTTCCAATCCCCCTGTAACCTTCAAATCCAATTTTAGACAGCGTTATCAGGACAACGGGATCCCAAGCCTTCCTGACCCAACTCAGAATTTGGTCAGCAGAAGATGCAGGGGATAGTAAGAAGTGAAGCAGACTCTGTTTGATTTTCTTTTTACCTCAGGAATGTAAATGAATTTAAGTTTCCAGCAAAGTATCAAACATCTGTATATTCCACTTCCTCGAGAAGCTGACAAAATAAATTCAGCAGTAAAAGCAAGAAGAAAATGAGTCTGACAGATTCATTCTCGTCTGGGCATCCTTTCATGACTTACTCTTTGCCAAGCCATGATTGCAAAAGCAATTCCTTACACCCTTGAATAAATGCCATAGAGCTGTTCCAACAAGTACAACCAGATAAGTCGATATAGGGGTGCTGTATTTAATATAGCTGATAGTTGTGTGCAGAAGAGGCACAAATACCACCATGACAAGTCCAAGGCAGCACTGGAGCTGGCAGGAAAAGCAATTACAGAGCTACAGTGAGGCAGTGGAAAGAGAATGATGGAGAACTTGAAAATGAAATATATATATATACATGGTAGAATTTCAATCGAATAACCATCTCCCACCTGCTATGCCCCATAGAAGAGGAATGAATTGTGCAAAACCTCCTCAGTGAGACAGGAGGAATATGAAAACTATAACCTAATGTTACAAAACTTTCGATGACATGTGGAAAATCCATGTATTAGTAGAGAATATAGCTAGGTTTGTTGGGTTTCAGATGTAAAGAAAATGAACGGCATGTCAGCTTTATTAAAACTGTACAACAAGCAAAGATTTTAGGCCAGTTTACCACAAACAGTCGTTAGATGCTGCCAAAACAAAATCTGTAACATCCTCACATATCCCGCATTTTAAAACCGTAAGTTCTTCTGAAAAATGCAAGTCTGAGGATTCTGAACTTCCTTAACAGCAGTGCTCAGGAACAAATGCTTTATTTCCCAAATACTTCTGCTTTCAGAAACAGAGACTACTGAATCCAGATGGGCAAATGTTTTCATTTGGCACCCCAAGCCAGGCTCGTGCTCACACACCAGCCATCCCCACTGTCCTGTGTCTGTGGCCCCCTGGCCCATGGGAATCTTCCTTCTCTTCTGCCCACAACATCAGGGCACTCCAAGGCACCACGTACACCACTGTCCTGCCCCTGGCGGCAAAGTGAGCGGTGGGGTGCCCCAGAAGCACCTTTCTTCCCAGCACCTGGCTACACCATGGCCGGGGCTCTCGTTCTTCAGAGGTGCTAAGGAAGGGTAAGAAGGAAGAGAGGCTTGCCCAGTTTCACAGAGACCATCAGACCACAGACACATGGAGCCAAGAGGAGGAATCCTAAGAGAAAAGGGAGTTTGGAGCACATGTTACCATCCTGATATCATTGAATGGTTAGCTATTGCAAAACCAGAAGTCTTCTGACTAAGAAAGAATCTGGCAAATCAAATAATCTGACCTAATAGAAGCTTATTAAGCAAATTTTACATCATCATTAAGACAAGCAGGTCACATGCCAGCCCTGGTGAGCGATACACCCCTAGGAATGAGCTAGGACTCTTAAGATGCAAAATTACTTTCATTGTGGCAACTGTCCCAGCTCCCATGCCTAGTCTGTGCATGCACGAGTGCCTATTCTTCTGTGAAGGCACAGAAGGCCCATGGAGCCAGCTTGGCCGCTGGTTCAGATCATTGTCTCCTCACTACCACAGCTGACTCCAGTGAGGAGGAACCAGAGAGCTGGAGGCCAAGCGATGACGAGGAGCCAGCCTCTCCAGCAAGGGCAGTTTGCCATGTCCTGCCCCAGCCAACCTGCCTCCTCTGGGGCAACACGGGGGTCTGTGTTTCCCGTAGGAAGAAATGCCCAGGTCTGAACAACCCCCTCAGAGGGGAAACTGGCTGCTGCAGTGACACCCCTCTGAGGCTCTGCCTTTGATGGCAGCAAGTCCAGTTTCCGTGACCAGCATCACAGATTATTTGGACACCTGAATGTAAGCGGCTGTTTTGAAATTTTGAAACTAGAGGTTTTCATGGGGTTTTAAGCAAATCCAGTCCTTCTCACCGTGCCAGAAGAGTTTAAGGCAAATAACATTACTGTCACTAACAGCAGCTCACCACAGTGAGGATCCTTTTCTATCCAGGGATGGAGTATTTGGCCTTGAGTGTTTTTTACTACAGGCTTAACTACAAGAATATGTTACCTTCTTTTTAGATAGCTATTGATTTTTTTTTTATATACCAATGAAGAAGAACCAATTGGAAGAACCAATGCTGGATGCATACTACTTCACCATGGCCTATCCTGTCTAAACAGAAAATGAGGTGTTTTCACACCCTCAGGATCTGCCAGAACAGTATTTTTCCCTTCAGGGTAGCTTTAAATGGTCTGTCCACCTGACTTTTAAAGGGCCCAAGTGGCAGTATTTTCTACTCCTCCTCAGCACATTATTCCAGAGCTTCACAATTTTCACCACTTGAAAGTTGTTCTCAGAAGTCAATCCACATCTTACTTCATCTAAGTTTTCACAATGTATGCAGAGATTTAGGAGGAGGGATCTTAAGTCCTGATATAAGCAGATATTGTGAAAAAAATGGGACTATGACAGAGAAGTTCAAGGAAGTCACTGCTGCTTTGTTCATGGGGCAGAATGAGGACAACAAGGATACAAAATCTGCGACACTCAACAACTTCATTTCGGGATTTTCATTGTTCTATACCTTACCTAACTAAGGAAGATAAGGTATCCTGCACAAATTTTAGCACAGGAAAATCTTCTTGCCCTTCAGAGTCTTTCTAGAAATATCCACCCTTGTTAGAGCACCTGTGTTTTAACCTGCATATTAGTTTATTTGTTCAGGTGGCAAGTCTGCCAAACACAATGCATTTCATCACGCTTTCCTGCAGACAGAGGAGGGAAGGGAAGGGAGCGGAAGATGTTCATGCTGATTTGCAGTTTGGTCCATAAATCATTTTGTCATCTAGGATGCACATGATAGGAGCAAGAGAAACATCAAAGCAGTAAGCCAAATCATCCAACAAAGCTCAACTTATTCTCTTATTTAGCCGCAAGCATCTCTGTGATTTGCTTCAAGTTCACTGATTAATTTATTAATCTAGTATTACTGCCCTATTTCTTTGACAGAGCAGAGAATTTATATGATCCACTGTGTTATGTAATTCTTTCATTTTAGTGCATGTGGAAATGAGCTCCAGCAGCACTAAAACTCACAGTGGAAAAAAAAAAAAAAAAAAAAGAATTACAATTGCTCTTTTAGACTATAAGGAGCATTTGCCTATGACATGAATCAACTACCTGTGAATGAGGAGCCTAATGCCGGTGCAGGACTCACGGCCTGGCTTGGCTCTGCATTCCCCTGCAAGGGTCTTTTTTTTCCCGGGTGTGCACATGCAGCTCTGTTTGAAATGAAATACATGATGACTGGCTTTGCACAGGTCTGTGTATAGGCTTCTGCAGAGGGTCACGAATGAAGAATCCATTGGTGACCCTCTGCAGAAGTTGCTACCTGGAAACTGGTATCTGGAGTGTAATTTCCAGCAAAATGAGTTGCCTTATGCATCTTGTGACCACTTCTGTTCTGTAACTCATGGGCTTCTAGAGGAAAAGACCTTAGGTTGGTATATTACAGGTTCCTGCTTAAGTGAGTTCAGTCAGGGTACTCAGATATACTCCTGCTTGGCAAAGCCAGTATGTGAATGTAAGGGACAAGTAAAATACTGTTGAAACAGTTGTGACTCAGCAGGTGATTTTAGCCTGGGTTAGACGTAGAGGTGGCGTTTATGCGCTGAGGAGGGCACGCTGCAAGGCCCCTGCCCTGCCAGGCACCGCCGTGGTTTGTGCTGCAGCCAGGCAAGGCGGCGAGACGCGATGCTGAACCCTGGCACATGCTGCAGCCCTGCCGGGGAACACGGCCTTGCTGCTGCCTGCCAACCCCGCATTCACGTAGGAAATCATTAAATTAGAGCCAAGTATATTGCTGAAAAAAAAATGAAGGACCTGGAAGGCCAGCCGAATGGTTGCCAGACAGGTTTGAACCGTAGGCTATTCAGCATCCGATAAATACTTCTGTTCTGTGTTGGATAAATGTCCTAATAAAAGATTGCACCATTAAAATGGAAATATATACGAAGTTTATGGTCTGTGCACTGGGGAGAGGATGCCTACCAAAAGGTCTCCATGCACCCACGCTTAGCATGAGCTAAAAAGCGGATGCTGAATCTCAGCATAACCCAAGGATCATCTTCCTTTAGACTCGGGTACAGATGATTCAGTCAGTCAATGAGAAGCAGCCAACATCACCGGGGTGAAGAAGAAAATCACTGGGTAGCATAAAGCCAGTTTGCTGAACACGTTTGCCTCCATATCACTGAATCTCACCTGCACACACAATTTCTTTTTGCACGGGCAGTTCCATAGCATCGAGTTTACAAAGCTCAAAGACTAGTGGAATAAAAAAAAAAAAAAAAAAAGAAAAAAAAAAAAGAAAGAAAGAAAGAAAAAAAGCCTTTTTGCAAAGTAATTTGAACTCCAAAGTGAATTTGGATTTAATGATGTTTGCAGGCCAGTTGTGTTCATTTTCCCTGTGCATTTCAGCACTCCTGCTTCTTAATGAGAGTACATATGGAAAGTGAATTTCAGGTAATGGCTCACTTTGGGCATTATAGTTGATTTTTATGCCTGCCCTTTGCAAATCTCATTATACTGATTAACTAGATAGATGGCAGAAGAACAAAAGTTTCCCATGAGAGAAAACCTGGTCTGGTGAAATCAATGAAAGTTTTGCCAGTGGCCGGGATTTCAGCCCATTTTTTGTAATGCAGCAAATAAGAGAGTTGCAAATTTCTAGTATCCATCTGCAAAAATAAGATTTCCTTTCAGAGGAAATTAAACAGTAGTGGGATAATGAGTACATCTGACTCCTCTACAATTTGCAAAGAGGAAAAACAAGAGTAGTTGTTTATTGTAGTATGAGCTATTGGCTCAGGCTAGAATTCCAAAACAGAATTACTTTGCCTGCTTAGTAGAGAATTTGAATGAATTAAATCTCTTCTAGAGACCTGGCCCTCTTAGTCAATCTAAAATTCCTAAGATGTGTAACTTATACTATGGCTCTTTTTGACGTTTGTAAAGTTGGCAGTTGAAAAAAAAAATGCCTTCTTCTCACATCACTTTTAAAAATCCCCGGAAAAAAAAATTGTGAGGAATTGGTGTGTTATTATTATGACACTAAGTTCCAAACTGACATTTAGGGAAAATGTGAAGTATTAGAGGTTCTGGAGGAATGGAGCTTGTGGAGGGGGGAAGAAAGTTTGCCTATTCCTTCTATTTTATTACTATCACTAAAAGAAGTAATTAAAATAATTGTTTTTTTTTCTTTCTATTTCTAGATCTAGCTTATTCCTGGATTAAATTTGCAATAGGTTTTGAGGTTATCTTATCCTATATACTCAAACTAAGATTATCTTATCATAAAAACTCAAATCAATTTCCTCTGTTAAAGTATTTCCTGTATATTGAGGTGTGTTTCAGACTTATTTCTTTGCACAGTCAATGGATTAAAAATAAATAATGTAGAACTTACAGAAAATACCTGGTCATTTAGTCACCGGTGACTTGCTTGGGTGCGATAAGTAACTACTAGAAGGCTTACGGCTTTCTCAGAGAAGCCTGTGCATAAAGTAGCTGCACATCTGAAAGCATGAAACTACTGATTTTTCATATAGAATTACTGTGCTAAGATTGGGCCTCACTTGCCAACAGCCACAAACCTAGAGCAACAACCAACAGGTCTGTGCAAATCTTCTACTCCCGTCCCCTTGCAGCATTGGGAAGCTGCGTTGCTGCCCCAGTAGTGCCCCTCGCCATGCAGGGCTGATGGAGCCCGTGCCAGTTTGGGTAATAAAAGGCTACAAATAGCAGCATTTAGAAGAGTGTGCACTTCCTAATTACATTTCGAGGCCTTGGACAACAGGACCAAAGATCAGTATTGACTGTAAACAGAGATTTCAGGTAGACTGCTCGATCTTTTTTTTCCCCAAAAAGCTATGTTTTTGAGTCAGGAAGATCGACAGTATGAAAAAAACAAATAATAGAAACAAATCTACAGAGCATGGAGTTGCTGGGCCAAATTGCCATCTTCAGGCTTCGTATCGCAGCGCTGCTTCCTAAAGTAGGGAAACAACACGGGCAACCTAGGCGCTTAGCACAGAAGTGCAATTCCTCATTTTATAATCTCTTTACTTTATTGGCTCTAGGGAGAAGGGGAATTATTCAGAGAGGAATTGTGTAAGTGCTGTCTTTGTCAAACATGTGCAAAATGAGAAATAAACATTTAAAACAGCTGAAGGGCAAAGAAGGCACTGCCAAAAAATGCTTGTTGGAAAGAAGAAAATTAAATTTAAACCAAGTGCTACTAGTATTGCAAAAGAACAAGAAACAGAACCTTCTTCTATATACAGCACAGGGACCGCAAGTTAAAACCGGGGAAAGGAGAGGAAGAAAGTGCCAGCCCTGACAGGGGAAATGGCACTGGAGGTGCTCTCTCACCTCGCAGTTATGTACTCCGACACCCCCTTGCACGCTCCTTCCCGGATGCCTCCTGCTGTTTCACCCGAAACACAAATACAAATGAACATTTGCAAAACAGAGCCTTGTTAGAACAGAACTGCCTGGCTCTGCTTTATACCAGGGGGAAGAGTCAGCCCAAATGTGAAGAAGCACAAGACTGAAAACTTATCGTCTATTTGCTAGCAAATTTCAGAGCCAAAAAAAATGAAACAGCAAGGTCTGAGAGATAAACAGTAAGACTCCAAAATAATTGTAGCACAGCCTACTGCAGGTCCCTGTATGTGTAGCTGAAGGGCGTATTTTCACAGATGCCTTCTGGAGGTATCTCTGCAACTGGGCACATGCCAGAATCACTGTCCTATGCCTTGAATTTCTCATGTGTGCCATGGATGTGGACACGCTGCCTGCACTTCCACAATGACCAGCTGACCTGAAAGTCAGACTGACCAATCTTTGTATAACTGCTTTTGCCCTTGCAAGTCAGTCTGGAAGGGTAGGCATTCAGGGACTGCAGAAAGTTTTTTGAGAAGATTAGGGTAGCTGCTGGAAAAGGAACAGGAATCTCTGGAAGATGTTCAGTGGTGTGGTGCCAGCAGAGCTCGCTTAAAGCCTGAGGTAATAACAACCATCTGTCTAAGTCATTTTCAGTGTTGTCAAGCACTGTAATTGTAGGTAATTTTGTGCCTGAGTGTTTGATTACCTCAAGACTTCAGAAGCCAGTTTTACACCTTTTACAGGACTAAGTTCACAGATTCTTTAAGACGGAGGTCACTTTCTAAGCAAAACCCCTGAGCATGTAGGATATGTTGGACTTGTTGCTTTTACAAAAGGGCATTAAACTGAATTTCTATGTTAAGTTAAAGGGTGGTAGCACAGTTGATGTCAAAGTGGATTATAAATAAATGAATTATAAATAAATAAATGAGAGGAGGAATGAAGGTCACCACTGTTTAGAGGCCAGAAGTTTGTCCAGGCAGATCTTTTACCCTAAGTCATGAGGAATGGGATTGACCCTGGATCCCTTTCCCCCTCTGTAGATCCCGCGCTTCCAAGTTCCAAAGCTTCACGGTAAATGGTGTGTGGGCATGAGCTACAAAGAGCACCTCTCTTGGGAGGAGGCATCTGCACTTGCTTTACGGCCTAAAATTTGCTCATCCCATCTGATTTTTTTCTTTCTATACTACTTCTGGGGATAGAGAATAGCCAAGATCTATTTCGTCCTGGCAGTCTTTTTGTTATGATTACAAAATATCGTAACATCTTGATCAGGGGAAAGAACATGGTGTTTAATTTCTCTCTCTTATTCTTTATAGAGATGGGTCAGAGCCATGAAGCTTGGATTCAGACCCAGCATTGGACATTTGCAGAGCTGAGGGTTGTTTAGATGTGGGCTTCCGGCTCAGGACTCTCTCTTAATGCTTTATACTATGCACTGCTAGACACATTTCAGATTTCGCAAAAAGACTAAGATATAAATCTAGGTTCAATATCCACGATGAGAACCTGGGGGAAGACATCTCCAAACACCATCTATTTAAACTACAGAGTGGATTTCAGCTGTTGTTTGCAGTCTTTGCATATGTTTTCAACGAGGATTTGACAACTAAACCTCTGCTAATTAAAATACTTGGAGTGGGGGGAGGAAAAGAGGGGAAGAAGAATTATGAACTAAAAAGACCAAAAGTTATTTCCAACTGCAAAACAGACATAAGATTTTAAGGGACCAGGTTATTCTACAAGCACTGAGAGAGGCCTCAAGCAGGAAGATGAGGGGATGGAGAAGCCCGAGACACAGAGAGGCTGCGGCGGGGAATGCAGAGCAGGAGGCAGCTCTGCTCTCCGTGGCAAACCACCCCTGGGATGGCAATCAGCTGCTCAGTTGCTGCTGCCTTTGGCAGAAGCCCGGAGGAAAAGGCAGCCTTTCAAGAGAGAAGCTGCAGAGAAGGAGCCGCTTCCTTCTTGCTGGTTGCACCTAGCGGGGACCTCCACCTGCATCAAGCTAAGGCAAAGGAGGACGTTCACATTCCCTGACTCATGCAGTGGGGTGGGGGCTTGGAGTGAGGGCAAGCTGGGAAAAAATAATAAAAAATAATAAAATAAAATAAAAAAGCCTTGGAAAACTATGGATAAAAGTAGGGAAGATGTTTCTTCTTCCAGGGTAAGGTGTAGCCAAAGAGGTGAGGAATGCCACACTGGAGGAAGCCAGAAAGACCCAAGGAAAGCAGTGGAGGGCAATATAGTAAAGAGTGGAGGAAGGGACAGATTCAAAAGGAGAACCGAAAGGAGGAAAAACATGCCTGTAGACAGAGGCAGGGAAAGGGAGTGACCCCTATAAAAAAAGGAATGAAAAACTAATAAATAAATGGAAGAGAAAATTGTAAGGAAAAGGTGTTGTGTGGCCAGTGCTGCCATGGAGGGGTGAGAGCGCATTGCGTAAGTTAGAAGAGAGATCCCAGGAGACTTTCCAAGACTCCCCAGGGATCAGTCCCACAGAAGAGCTTCTGCATTGCAAGAAAGTGATGGGAATCAGACCATGTCAGGCATTTACTCAAAACACATTGCAAAAATTTTTATGTTAATAAAATATATGTACATTTCAACCTCATTAAATGGCAAATTAGAAGTATAAATGGTGATATTCAGGAGAATATCAGGACAGGCATTGGGAACAGTCTGGTGTGAGGGAGACCACACCATCCCTTCATGGCTCTAGTTTTGGGAGGAGCACTTCAAATTCTATATCCAATTGTAAACTAAGCTATCCAAGCTTTGTCCCTTTACTAATACATGTCATATAATCAGGAAACGAGAATTATACAATCCGCCTCTGGCTTCTGTAGCTAAGCAAAACACTGCACAGGCTTACTGCAACAAACTAAGGAATTCCTTAGTAACCTGGAATGCAAATTAAATGAGACGGTTTCCCCTTTCTGATGATAGATGTTTTGCATGAAGAAAAAAATCCAGCTTTTGAACACACGATTATGTGGAATACCTCACCGAGCCATATTTAGCATGTTTTAAGATGATTCCAGTATCCTATTCAGACACTTAAAACCAAGACATAAGCTCATATTTTTTCCCTCTTTTTTTTTCCTGAAGTGAATGGATATATTACTATCTAGAGTTCTAATTCAGTTTATTTGTTGATTTATCCATTCCACCTCTTTAAAGAAAATAGAGCTAAAAGTTCTTCAAAAGCTGTGTTTGTGCTGGGGGAATATAGCTACAGACTCACATTATACACCCAGAACTCAGCTCCCTGGACTTGTGACACAAAAGTCACCTTCTGTTTTAAAGCCCCTATGCACTAATCAGCCCTGCCTAATTCCGACAGCAAATGCAATGCCTGGCAGATTAGCACACAGCACATTTTGTCCACACACACAAAACGAACATCAGCTTTTAAGTCTCTCCACTCTATAGCTTTACTCAGGGAGCTGGCTTTAGAAAGAAGAGAGAGGTCATTTTCAGGCATTCTTGCTGGTGCAGGATGCAATATTGCTGCTCTGCTGGCCCTGCCAGGCTCCTGGGACCTTCTTGCATCTGTGGGAGATGGGACTGGAGAGCCTTTGCTTCCAGCTCTCATCATGTCACCCAGGGGGTCAGGCACCCAGGGTGTCATCCCAGCTACTTCATTCCCTCCTGACTTCCTTCCTGCCTTCCTTCCCTCTCCTCCGCAGGGACCCAGGACCTGACGTCAATGGGAGTCTGATCAAAGGGGCCTGGATCGGACCCCACGGGCATTGCCACAAATAACTATTTATGGCAAATTGATGCAGCTCTGGGGAAATGTTCTGACTTTGAACAGAAACACAAATCTGATTTTAAACATCAGGTGCAGCAATCTTCTGCTCAGGTCCTGATCCAGGAAATCACTGAGTACTTACTTAACTTTAAGGATCTCGTTAAATCCTATGCTGTCCAACACGAGACCAAAATGAGAGCATTACACAAGTTCACGAGTCCTTGGTTTAAGTACATAATTAAAGGTAAGCATGTGGCTAAGTGTTTTGCTGAACAGGGAAGAAATTACTTGCGTGCTTAGATGCTGTGCTGAACCACGGAGACAGGGTCTGCTTTGTACACACCACGAGGAGGGAGCACAGGAAGCCTCTCCGCGGGCTGGAGGGCAAAGAGAGCACGAGACGGAGCAGGTCTGAGGAGCAACCAGTGAAACCGGTGAAATCTGGGGGACCTCAAAACCCGCTGCTGAGACATTAGCAACTGGAATGAGGGTGATATGCGTCTTCCTCATCAGTCTCAATGACTTCTGCAGATTTCCCCTCCTCTCCATGACCTTTCTAGAGCGGTGTGGCAGGGATGCTATGGCAAGTGTGGTCCAATGCAGAAGTGCTGTGAAGAAAAGTAGGTAGGAAAAGAAAACAAGATGGAAAAGAGTCTCTGATATTTTCTAAGAGCCTGCAGGCTCTTAGAAGAGCTTCTAAGAGCTTGTAGGTATCTCATTCCTGCTGCAAGCTGGGCAGAGTGCTCCTGACTTTAGGTATAAGGGTGCACCCCAAATTTGAGACTGTTTCTTGAGCTTTAGTAAATTACTGCTCAGAAAAGGAAGAGCACTGCAGCTGGACAGGAACTGCATATGATCTAAAATGACAGCAAAAAACTCTTTTAAAAGATAATCGGGAAATAAGCCTGTGTGGATGTGGCAGCTCCAGTAAGCCCGTTTCAAGGCAGCGGTTCATAACTGGAGTACCAGTGCCATCTGCTGACATGCCTGCTCCTGGTCTTCTAAAGCGAGTGATGCTCAACTCCAGGCTTGCCAGTCATGAAACGTGCTGGACTAGACACCACAGTTTGCATCCTGTTTAAGTGTGCTTTCATTTAGACACAACGTGCTGGACTTCAGAAACGGATCCACACTCACCTGGGAATGGGAGAGCTGCCTGACTTCCCCTGGCTGTTCCGCAGGGGCAGGCATGGGATAGTGGCCATGGGAGGGTGGTCTCAGCATGGGGATATTGCAACATCACCCCATGCACCTTCCCTCACAGTGCTATCTTGGGGCTCTTCCCTGCTTTTAAGAGATAAGAAAAATATGTCTATACTTGTTGCTTTCTCACAATTGGGAAAATCCTCCTATTACCTCCTCCACTCAAGACCCTGCTCTCTCTGTGTCCTTACCCCAAAGGCGAAAGAGAATTGCACACAATTTTGCCAATTCACCCCCTGCCAGCCCCACATCTTGCCTAATGCCCAGAGGTACTTGCCTTAAAGTGCTGTGCAATCAAATTTATTAGGCAGCTTTAGGGGCCGATACTTCCTCGCCTTTCACCACTTAGATTAATGCAGCTGCCATCTCTGATCTTGCTTTCACTACTAATATTTTGTCTTGAATGGGATGACTCTGTAGTCTCGCCATTCATGTGCTTGAGTCAGATTTTACATCAAAGATGTCCTGGGTTTTATACTGTCAGAAGCAATTTTGTCCCAGAAGAATGAAGTTTGTGATTATCCCAGGAGGAAACCTGTCAACTCAGCTGTATGTGGAAAAACTGCTGCCTACAAAAGCTTATACTGGACACCCTTTGGCAGACTGCCCTCAAAAAAAAAAAAAAAAAGAAAAAAATCAGTGTTACCTACATGAAAGACACTTTTTTTTTTTCCTTCCCGAAAGCACTTGTGTGTGTGCTGACTTACTGCTGGTTCATACAGCAAATTCAAATGAGAAGAAAGAGGGTAAGGAAGTGCTTCATGTTTTCATAAGCCGTCATTATTGCAATAAAGAGGTATGTATATATATGTGTGTGTGTGTGTATATATATATATATATATATATATATATATAAATAAGACAAGGCAAGGTGATGCTGGGTTTTGACGCCAGGGCGAGGGGCTCCGGCACACTCTCATGGACCTGACCAGGCTGCCTGTTGCACTGGACCACGCAAAAAACCTGCCTCCCCCACAAATGCACTGAGTACAAAGTGATTAGAAAATAATCACCCGCGGCATTTTATCCCAAGGGTGTGTGGCTGCAGTCCTGGCAGCATCTGTGCAAGTCACTTATCTCCTGAACTGCAGGTCAGGGAGTCTCAGCAGTTTCTTCCCAAGCATTTCTGAGCGTGTGGCACTTCCCATCCCGATAAATCAGCCTGGGTTTCAGTGGATCCAATGCAGTCATGTAGGAATCTAACTGCCTCTAACATCTCATTTGTTTAAAGAATCTTTTCCTTTTGGCTTTTTTTTTTTTTTAAAGCATCCCAGAAAAAAATACTGCCCATGAGCATAACTGGCTGGCGCTGGTTAACATGACATCTACGTAGCTTTGTAGTGAAAGGAAGCGTTCTGAAATGCTGTGTCCCAGAAATCAGACCCAAGGAGACAGGTTTGGGTTATGATTTAATGAAGCACTGAAGCAAGAACTTAATACCCACTGAGTTCAACGGGACCACAGTAGAAGCTCACAGTAAAGTACAGGCAGAATAGCAAGAAGTATGGGAACAGATGAAAAGAAATGTTAAAGACAGATAAAAAGAAGAAACCTGAGAGCAAAGTCAAAAGGTAAAGTGGGTAAGACAATTAGAAAATAATTATTTAGAAAATTCTACAATGGGAAAACTATAAGCTGTCATACTAGTCAGAATCACGGGTTCCTCCCTTGAAATGCATGCCTCCTAGGCTTAATCTAATATCGTGGTATTTCATACAACTTCAAAAAAGGCTCTGCTCCGGAATGACAGGACAGGGTATGTTCCTATTACTGGAAGTGGAGTTTTAGGCACCGAGTTTATCTCGTCAGAGTCGCTCAGCAGCAACACGAGTCCGGACGGGGGAGCGCGGCGACTCGTTGCCGGCGAGCGCGGGGCCAGGGTCTCCCGGGGCAGACTGCTGGGCACAGCGTGACCGTCTCAGCAGGCATTTCTGCTGTGTTTCTCCCACCTTTCAGTGCCGATGGCCGGGCTTTTGTTCTCCGATCCCAAGGAGATCCCCAAGGAGGAGCTCGCTCGAGGTGGTTTGGGCCAAAGCGGAGAGGCAGGTACGTACCTGCACGGCTCCTGCCACGCCAGCTCCACCCTGCAAATCGCACAGCTCTGTTTATGCCGCATTTTTCCGTGGCTCCAGACAGCCACAATTTTAATTGGACCGCTGATTGCCCGCCCCCCCCCCCTTTTTTTCCCTTCCATTTTATGATGCTAAGCTTGGCACTGAGAATGCAATTCAAATCACAATACCAAAATACACATCAGCTAATATAATAAATGGTCATTCACCTGATATTAGGCAACCTCCCATAAATAGTAAACCTCAGAGTGACAAGGGACTAATAGGAGACAAGTCTTCTGAAGACTCAGCATCCCTGGCAGGGAGTGAATAAAAGCAGGAGAGAAAGGGACAGACCCCATTTATGGTGCTTTACCCTCTTCATAAATCACCTCCTGGAGTGTCCTCCACACCTCCTCTCCTCCACTATGCACAGCAGCAGCAAGGAAGGTTTTGAGAAACAAAACCCTCCCTTCCTTCCCCCATATTTACGGTAGCAGGCGCACACCATCGCCCAAGCAGCTACCTACAAAACGTACTTCGGCCTTCTTCCTCCTTTCCCATTGCCTTTTTGGTGTCACTCACTACGAAGTCACTAAGCTACGCCTTGCTTCTCCAAGCAGTTTCTGCTGTTCGCGTAGTTGCAGGGTATGAATCACTGCCTATATTCATGTATGTAAATGTCAGGCTCTGAAACACTAAGCCTTTAAAGCCTCGGTCCCTCAGGATAGAGGCTGGGCCTCAAGCCCGCTCTGGAAAGCGCTCCCAAGACATTAGGTGTCTTACAGCTCAGAAAGTTGACCCCAGGGAAAGTTGGGTTGGGTTTCAAACTACATCTGTACTTTTTTTAATTGGCTCGGATGAGGCATATATATAGGCAGGGAATAACCTGGAGCCGGTGTGAACTCCACGGAGCACAGTGCAACAGCAGGCACCGCCGAGCCAAAATGCGCTGCCCGGTGTATCGGGTGGTTTCCTTCCAGCTGCCCTCGTTCCTGCTTGCTCCGAAGGTTACTTATGGATCAGGGAGCTCATCTTACGCTGTGTTGCTTTTCATATATTCTGCTAGCTCCCATCAGACTATTTCATAAAATACTCGTTTGTGTTCACTGACGGTCAACAGAAGAAATCATTTTCAAATAGCCTGAACATTGGATATCACTAAAATGATCCCAAATTAATTTTATAGGGGTTCTCATAGCTTTGATTCTACCTCTGCAGCAATACATACAATAGGAGATACCAAGTACTGTGTTACTTACTGAGGAAATGCTTTGGTTTGTACAGTACAGAATCGAAAGGAAGAGTGCAAAATAATGCACTAGACAAAACTTTCAAAGCATTTTTGTTTAAGGTAATTATCATCCCCATTTATGCCTATTAAATTACAAAGATTAATATTAAAGAACACGCAAAAACTGCCAGAAGGCAACACCTGAACTGTGTATGTTTAACACCCGTGCTGTTTCTAAAGTAACTGCTCACTCATCTCCTTAAAGCTGCTGAGATAATTGCAACATTTTTGTGTGGAGTTCATTTGAAATGGAAGAAAGCAGGGATTTCCTGCTCCCTAGCCTGGGAACGCTGGGCGGACTTTGATCCCGTGTTTACATACCGTATCTCTGATAAGGTATTGCCGTATAAGATTTTGTTCACCTAAGCACAGCGGGATGTTTGCTATGGTTACAGCTGCTCCAGCCTTTCCATTTGAATTTTGCACACACACAACTGTCATAATTTTATAGAGTCAAAAAGAATTCTTGATAAATAATATTTTAAGGTTTATATTGCTGGGTCAAACACATGCAATATAGTTCATAGGACAAGCAGTTGTCATTATGGGGGGGGGGAATCTTTTCCTCATGTCACAAGCAAAAATAATAAAATAAGTTAGATGAAGACAGATAAACTAATTTGGATTGATCCTTGCTGGCTTAAGGATTACACTGAATAAAAAAAAGAAAAAAAAAAGATTGAGAATTAAAAATGAGTCATCCAGGCACTAAAATACTAAGATACTCAGGGGGAGTTCTATCCCTCTTCTGGAAAAGTGGCGAGTTTTACCCCTCTTCTGGAAAAGCTCATATTGGGCAATATAATACTTATCCACAGCAGAAGCACACGACAGACCGCCTGAAAACAATTCCTATCTTTTTTTTTCCCTCCATCCATTTCTCCAGTATAGACGGTTTGCTCCCATGGCCAAACATTCCCAGTCCTCAGGCATGTCAGCAGCCATTTTGGTCTGTGAGACAGACCATAAAAATCCATGTCCTAACACGCTCCAAGTCTCCTTAAGCCAGTCCTGCTGGAAACCAATAATTTTGGCTGGTTCTCAGACCCTGCCAATGAAATGTAAACTTTAGAAGAGCAATAATTGATTTTTGAAGTCTTGTTAACAGCTGCTGCAAACCAAATTTAAGGAAAAAAAATAATAAAAAGAGAGAAACTTGGCATCTTCTGTCCCCCCACTTGAGCTGGAAACCTCAGCTATGAAAACAGGATGGATAATAAATAGCTCTGTCCAGCTTGCACAGGGACCAATATGATTAAAAAGATTAGCACATCACTCAGCATGTGCCTTTAGTTATTGGCTAATGACGAATAGCTTTGCATTTGGTTTTGTTAGGATGGTGTCTTATTTAAATGCCAGAACCCTATATTCCGGCTCACATCTGTCGATGCAATCTGCCCACAGTGTTTATTTATGCCGAGCTCCTCACACCTCACATCACAGATACAGGAAGAACAGCTGGATTCCTCACAAATTTCTGTATGCGATAAGAAAACCGAGTTCATCTGGAATTTGCTGTAAAACCCTGGCATTAGGATTTGGGTCCAGCCTTAGATCTGGCACTTCCATGATTCTCTTTTTAAGAGCAAACCAAAGGGGCTATGGCGTGTATAAAGCCGTGGTTAGCAGTGCGAGGCAGGTGTGTTTGTGGGGCATAACCACATGCCCTTGTGCCCCTCAACTCCATGCCCATGTGCGGCCCCGGAACGCATGAGATGACTCCTCTGGAGGAAGTTTATCTGCAAGCTCATGCAGAAGGAAAGGGTCCCGCACTGCTTCTATTGCGAGCAGCAACCTCGCCTGTAACAGCGGTCACAGCTTTTGCCAGCAGTGACTAACTCTACATGCCAGAGACACAAACTGCACCTTCCTCGTAGCTCCCTTTCCTAGGATTTCCATGGGCAGATAGGGAGAAGAAAAGGGGGGGGGGTGTCACCTCTTCAACTGCTCGTTTCCAAGCTGTCATCAGTTAGCAGTTTTTCTTCCTACCAGATGACCAGGCAGGGCTGAAATTACAGAGCCGCCACGGCGGCGGGTGACACGCTTGGCCCTTGGGAGCGCGCAGGTATGTGACCTTCCTTCCAAGCATCCCCGCCGTCACCTCCCCGCCCCGTCCCTGGGGCTCATTCCAGCCTGCTCACAAATCAGAGGGAAGCGGCAGCCGCGGATCAGACCACATAAATCACCAGCGAGCGAGCCAAGCGCCGCGGCGGGCACGGCCGGGCCGCACGGCACTGTGTGAACGCAAGGTCATGGGCACGGGGGCTCCGGGTCGCCCTTCGCCTGGCCAGCAGCCGTGTCTGCAGGGGGAAGGAGCCATCCTTGGCACTGGGGACACAGGAGCACCTCTAGGAAGCTCATCTCAGTGGTCCCTGTGATGCTGAGGCTTTACAGGCCCATCATCTCCAAAAAATCAGGCCTCTTCTATCGCCATGCTTGAACACGGACGCCTCAATCTGCGTACACTGGTTTATTACTCCGAGTCAAATCCCTCATGTGTTCCCAAAGTATAACAAGCTTAAATTATTTCCATTTCTTCTTCTGATCTGCACAGCTCTGTTTTAAGAGGCTGAATATTGTTTATAATGGACGCTCAACCACTGACTCTGGTGATTGAAAACTGTACTAGTGGACTCCACAGTACCCACGAGTGGCAGCAGGTCACACAATATAACGATAACAGCCTCATTTTATGGACTGTGTTTTGCTGTCATGATATACTAATTTATACATTTATTTCAGACCATGTTGTTTTATGTTCCCTGACGATATTTCAGGAAATTCTACAACATTAATTCATGTTATTCATTAATGCAGCACATTTATTTCCCCTTTAAGTCTTATGCATTTTACCCATTAATGGAGCTGGGAAAAAAGATTTTCAACAGCTTCCCTGGCATTAAATAAAACTGCAGAGCCCCTGGGTACATGCCTTTTCTCTTGAATCTCTGGGACTTTGGAGTATCAGAAACTCATCCAGCATTTGCAGGGTGAACACTCTCAGGAAAAGGTCACCAAAATGTGAATTTTGTATGTAATGAGTTTCATTTTGCTCATAATGCTGTGGCCAAGAAAATTTTTTCATCATTTCAGTTCCTAATTAGGTCAAGACTAGATGATGAAATAATATAATACTAAGAAAGAAGCACTTGCCATGTTATTCCCAGACTAGCTAAAGTAATTAAATGTTTGAAATCTCTTATATCAGATTTCCAAACGAGGGAAGTTTGCTCAGTTACAGACCACATGACATTTACTTGCTACTACCAACAAACAGCTACTATTTACAAATGTTTTTATCTGTTGCTAACAAATACAGCTTTTTATAAATACCGCCTATAGCAAAATATCAGACGCCAGGATGGAAGACTGTTTTGTTGAATCAAAGGCAAAAGGAAAAAAATATATATATCTCCATAACCGAACAGCACCAACTTGGGCAGTCTGCTATGTACAAAGGCTGGCTTTTCTCCAGATGAAGGGTAACTGTCTGCATACAACTGTCTAGGACAGAGCTGAGAGAGCTTACCTGCTCCCACCTCCTTAGGGGGTAGTGATTACATTAATCTCTGGAAATCTGACATCAGAGAGAAATGAAGTCATCCTAGAGAAGCTAAATTTAAGGGTCATAAAGTCTTTTAGGTTTAAGAGAAACTTAGTTTGAAGTCAGAATGTAATGTTAACTGAAGTCTCCTTTCTAGTCTCACTCTATAGAGCTATTGGCACTGTTAGCACAGCACAAAATACTTCCCACACATTGTAAAAACTGTTCTAGGTATCATTTGTTTTTTGGTATCTACAGCACAACCTCCTGCTAAATTTTTATTACAAAATGGTTGAAGTCCATCAGACAGAGGAAAAAAAAAAAAAAAAGACATATATGAGCTGCAGAAGCCAGTCATATGCCTCAAATGGTTGAAGTGGTCACCTTTGCTGCTGGTCAGCATGACTATCCATCACATTTTCTATCGGGGAGGAATTCTGACAGGTTTATGCGTGACACTCTGTTGCCCTGGAAATTCTGTAATTAGATGCTGCGCAATCAGTTGCCTCCCACTGGCAACCGGTCTGCCTTAAATCTGCCATCACGCTTCAAGAAGCAGCCTCCGGGAGGTCAGCGCCTCCGCAAGCCACGAACCTGGCACCTGTGGGATTCACCCCAACACGTGCTGCCACCTTGGTAAAGGCCCTGTCCCAAAACGTGCGAGAAAGCCACAGAGCAGGGCCAAGCTTGCGTCCCGTAGCACTTCCGCAGTGTGGAAGTGGGGAACTGGAGAAAAGCTTTTTCTCCAGTAACTCAAAGCAAGCAGGGCCCCCTGCTACCACCATCCAACCCACCAGGAGAATTCCTCACTCACCCCATGTGGACTTGACTACAAATCCTATATGAAAACGTGTAATATTGAATAGCAGGGTGTTTCTTCAAAATCATTTGACGAGAATTGAGTCTAAAATATTATTTGAATGAAACACTCCTAATTCATATGTGCTACTGTGCCCTCCAGCAGAAAGTTTCTGCTTGGTTTTGTTGGAACAAAAATATTGTGCAGCAGCATTTGAAGCAGCTGGAAATACACAAAGTGAAACTTAAGGAAACATAACAATAAAACATAATAATGCCTAAGAAAGTAATCAAACATATTACATTGAAGCAGTACGCTGGAAAAGCTTTTTGTCATTACCATATTTATAACCAGTCTTCTGATTATTTCTAACATGTCACTTACAGCAAAGATGCATTACATAACAGAGAGGTATTGCTAAAGACAAACACACATGCAATCCCCAGGACTGCCATGAAATTTCAAAGGTGGTTGCCTAATTAAAATACTATAATGCTTTTAATAATGTATTTCTTGGAGCTGGTTTTTATGTGCTCAAATACAGATAGGCTTCTCTGCTAAAAATGTGTGAAAGAGAAAACAAACCTTCCACATGAACGTGGTGCTCATGGCACATCAGCCAGAAGAATACAAATGTACAGTGAGGGGAATGAGTTGCAATTGTGAAGCTTGCGTTAAAGAGGGTTGAGCTTTTCCTCCTCCCTCAAAAATGCTTTTTTATTGGAGTGTTTAAAGTAAAAAACAAGCTGGCAAAGACTAGTCACATCACCTAGGTCCTGCTCAGGCTACTACTCTCCCCTGACACCAATCCACGTAGCTCATGTTGCAACACAAGACCCCTCCTCGCCAAGACAGAAACACTAGTGTTTAGCAGGCTCAAATTGCAACACAGAAGTGGAAAGAAGATAACAGATATGTGTTCTCTTATTATTGCTGTTTCTTTCTCAAATTACATCAGCAGAATGACTGAAACTCCCCAGAAATTAAAGATTTCTCCGTACCATCAAAATTAATTGCATATTTTTTCATTTCCTTTATAACTACAGGACATTTCCTTCATAGCTACAGGACGCTTTTCTCAGTCATATTAGATGACAACCAGTTGTTACTGCTTTGCAGACGTGTTTTGAACATGTGACTACACTCTTCTTCATTTTATGGTATTTAGCTCCTCCAACAACCCAGCTCAGCATCTCTAATCTCTGTAAACCATGCTATATTGCATTTTACAGAACATTCTTTACCGGACACTAAAATACTTGGGGATTCATATTTTGTTTTCTTCCCCTAATGTGGTCAAGGCAATATCTCAAGAAAGAAATATCTTACAGTTTGGAGAAAATAAGCTTCTGGTCATATAAGGCTTTCTTCATCATTTTGGATAAACAATAGAAGAATTAAAATAGTAATATATCTGAGGAAGACCTTATGCAGTCACTGGCCCTCATTAGCATTCAGAGTAATTCTCAATCTCTAAGTTAATAAGTTAATAACTTTTTTTATATATATATATAGTGTTAAATAGAGGAGAAGTCACTTGTTCCAGTCATCAATCTTTCATTACAGCCATGTTTCAAAATCCTTCTTTGTCATATCAGCAGCAAGGGTCAATTGAGACCACTTCCATTCTTTCCCATTAATAAAACGAGTAGAGGATTAGATTACTGAGATCAGCCAAGTAGTTACGGCGAAGTGTGAGAACCAACATAAATGAGTGCTAATTAGCTACCTTGTTTGTCATTTGGCAGTTGAAAACCATGACCTCTATTTAGCAAAAGCTCAAGCCATCGGAGAGCAAATTCAAAGACCATGAAAATTTGGGTATGGGTAAGCCTGAGACAGAGAAATTTAAGAGCAGAGGGAAATGACAAAAATAAGTGCATGGTTTGTCATATGAAACTGTAGCCCCGAGTCTAGAATGCCCTGTTACTTGATTAAGAGCTTAGGGACTAGACAGCACTGGCTGAAATTTATCATCCAACAGAAAATCTCTGGTTTGAATTGAAAGTACAAAATATGAAAGTTTTCCCACTTTAAACCAAAAGCCCATACAACTCAGATTTTTGAGGTCTATGATGTTCAACAAATGGTTGAAGAAAAGTAGACACTTGCAAAAAAAATGCTAAATACAAATGTCCTGGTACAAAGGAATTCAATAGAATTTTTAACCAACTCCAGAGGAAAACCAAAGCAACAACCCCAGCAACATAGCTAATACATCTCTACAAAAACATGCCTACTGTTTTGCACCTTAAACACTGAAGCATTTTGCTGCAGCATAAAGCATAAAAGGGGGAAGTAGCTGAGTTATGACAGGATTTTTGATGTAGGTCATATATTAAAATGCTTGTGCAATCATCCCCCTCTCACGTCCTCTCGGGGAAAGTGCAGTTCAGTCCCTTGCCCTCCTGTGCCCACTGCTTCATCCAGGGCAATGATCTGCTTCGCCCTTCCGTAGGGCTGCTCGCTACCCTCCCCACCTACAGCAATCACCTTCTGCCTTACCACTTCCCACTGGAACTGAAGCTCCGGGGTTAGCAGGGGGAAATAAATCTCTGTCAGGTTTTCTAGCAAACTCCTCAAATTTCAGCCTAGGGAAATAACAAAAATTTTTGGATTCTACTCAACATCATAAATTCAGCGTTTTAACCTAGGGTTTTTACCCAGTTTAAAAGTTTTCTCCGCGTGGTGATCACATTTCACAGACTGTTACGGGCACTGATAACCCCAACTGCGTGGCTTCTTCCTTCCCCTGTAAACAACTTGCCCTCTCACTTTTTACCTCCTGTGCTGCCTCCCTCTTCTGAAGGGCTGGTGCAGGAGGGGTCTGTTATCAAAGATTTAATTTGAACAAGGGCAAAACACTGATGCCATTTTTCATTTCTATCCAACCTAAACGGAGTATTCCTGCTGCGCCAAGCTCCCTGGAAGCCAGAGCGGGCAGACCGTGCTGGCTTTTCCCCATGACACCCTGTTTTTTCCTTTTTCCTAAGGTGAATTATCCAAATTCGAGTACTTCTGTGCCCTCTAGTGGCAGAATCATTTAGTGACGCAAAATTATCGGGGCCTTGATTACCGAGGCAAGTTCAACACAGGGCCTAGTGCGTTGTGAACCAGTTTGCCTTTACGGCTCAAAAACCTGCATTTCGGCTACTGATGCAGGAAGGACTGGAGCATCAGCTGAGCCTGAGCAGTACAGACACCGGTGCCGTGCCAGGAGCGGGGAATCCTGCTGGCGCAGAGTGTGGGGCTGGGCATGCTACCCAGAGCACTACGTGGATAGCAGCAAGCTGCAAGACTCCCCTTCCCATCCAAGCTCCCACCGATCACCACGGAGGTGGTCATGCAGTCCAAAGACACCTTATATAAAACTGTTATATAAAACTCTTGCAGATGCCAGCATCCTGTATCTGTCAGGATACCAGTATCTGCTGAGCCCCTGCTGCCTTGGGCCTGAGGAAGCAACTGAGCTGCACTTTAAATGCAAAATTCAGGCGACGGGCACAGCAATGAGGACTTTTTTTTCTTTCATGCATATACTTCCTGAACTCAATTCCTAGAGAGAAGCAAGAGTAATCTGAGGAGATGTTGTGGCTACGGCTCCTTTTGTGGTGTTCGACAGCACTCCCTTTGCCGTCACGGGGTGGCCAAGTAGTTGACTGCATTGCAACACGCAGTCGAGGCTGCAGTCACAGACAGCTCAGGTTGTGCACTTCCTACTGCCCAGCTAGTGGGCTGACAGGAAAAAAAGCAGGAATGACAGCGGGAAAAGGGTACAAGTCATGTGTGACCTAATTAAAAGCCTAGTTTCAATCAATCTGATCACCTGAAACTCAATTTTGATATTGGAGCATCCTAATAGAACGTGCTATTTGGGTTGCTGTGGCTTCTTTGATCCTTAAAAACCTCGGAAGGAATCACAAGGAGGTTTCCTGGGATTTCACATGAAAATGTTTGCTCCTTCACTTGTGAACAGAGGAATTGCCATGCCACAGGGTCTAGCTATGCGGATTTCATGGGGAGCTCCTACCAAATGCAGAACAGATGAGAAAGAACCAATTAACAAGCAAGTATGATCCTGATTTTGATCAGATTACCAGGCATAAGAAAGGAAGGAAGGAAAAGAGTAGGGGACCTGACCCATGAGTAGCGTGGTCCCTGAACCAGGCCTCATGATGTGCTGCAGGAACCAGAGCTGGGTGCCATCTCCCTGCGGACCTGCAGGAGTGATTCAAACCCAGCCTTCAGAACACGTGGTGTCTGCATGGAAACATGTGGAAACACGGGCTGGCAAAGGAGGTTATGATATAGTATTTTAATCAAAACACTGCTCACAACACCATTTAAGGAGTGTTTGCAAGTGGGGATATTAGTTAATAACCCAGGTTTCTGAGAGGGAACTTAAGTTAGTGTTTAAGCAGGGATCTCCTTTAAATTTTTTGCTGCTGTCACCTGAATGCTGGTGGAAGGGTCTGGCACTGTAAACTCGAAGGAATAAATCAAAATTCTTGTTGTTTACTATCTAAGAACATAAAATTGGAGGCTATACCGGTTAATTCTTTTGTACTGGTTAATTCTCTTATATAATTCCTATACAGCCAGTTTCTATTCTTGACTTACTTTACATTCTCATCTGATGGATGCAAGAATGATATATCTGCAAAGAAATCTTAGAGGGCAATGCAACAAGGTCTATATGTGTCCACACAGCCTTGAGGTTTGCGTTAGGCAGCAAGAATTTTTCCTGTGGAAATGCCTGCCAGACTACAGGCTTCATAAAGGCTTTACATTGCTTTTCTCAAATAAGTACTACAGCATTCTGCAGTAGCAATCTCAAAAAACAAGTCATTTCACTAGTATAGTATCTGTACGGAAATCCAATGCCTTTAAATCAGCATATAGCTATGAGGCTTTAAAGGAAAATAAACTAATTCAGTGCTCTGCATTACGCAGAGTATCAAGGTGCCAGCTCTGAAGCCAGGTTCTGCTTTCTGGTCTCTGTCCCCGTCCCTGGCGAGCAGACCCCACTAGATGGCATCCATGCCCTGTGTCCCTGCGGGCTCCCGGCCTGTGTCGGGATTTTGTCCGTTGCTGGGCTTGGGAACTAAAAGACCCAATAGACATTTGGGGGGCTTAATATCCTGGTGCCTTTTATATGAAGGTATTCACACTTTTTTTTTTTAACTTTTTTTTTTTTAACTTTTTTTTTAAAGTAAGGTTTTAGCTTTTTAAATACATATTTTTTTAAATTAGAAATTATTTGACTGTGTAGCTCAATGCATAAGTGGACCTCAAATGATTTTTAGCACAGTAAGAGTTCTGTAACAGAATAAATAAAAAACCCTGTAGATTCCAGACAGCTTTAATCATCTATGCATTCTCTAATTTAAGGTCTTTAATGGCACAAGTAGAGTTGGGTTCACATTAGCTACAGAACAATCAACCAGTCAAATATCAAGACTTATGGAAAGGTGACATTTTTGACAGTTTCATGACTCATCAAAGCTTTGGTCACTGCACTGCCTGCTCCACTCACCCTCCTCTGCCACAGCCTCAAATTATTTTAAGGAATGTTAAATGAGTGTCTAAAAAACAAACAAAACAAACTTACTTCTGAATAACAGTATTTAAAATACTTCATAAAAATGTATTTCTTCTGCATTATAGTTGCAACAGAATTGCTTTCAGCCTTTCCTCTGGTGCTCAAGTTATAGCTGAATAATAATTTTTGTTTATGAAGAAGTTGGCTTTGACTTGGGTACAAACACTATAAAACAGGAGTTGCTGCAAATTAGTGAGAACCATTGTCTAACTGTCCACAGAAAAGTTACATTGCTTGGCATTAGCAAAATGAGAATATCAGCTTTTCATCAGCTTTCATATATTTTTTCCCTTGACATTCTTTTCATATATTTTCATTTTGCATCTGCACAGCACTCCCCTTGTTTTCCACCGAATTTCCACCCTCTGTTTCCTTACTGAAGGTGGTAGGGAGTTACAGAGGGCAGGCTGATCAGCTGAAAGCTAAATTGGAGACTCAACAACCATCTCATATTTATTTTGGAAATGCTAAACATGATAACCAAGAAGCAGCTTGTAATAACCAAGGAACAGATCGTTCCGATGGCCTGCTTATCAGGCTGAGTTGACAAAGGTTTGTTTAAAGTTTTCTCTATGTTTGCAAATCTAGAGCTTCAGGGTTGAAGGTGAAAGTAAAATTTTCCTTGGCCTGCCAGATCTGCCTCTTTAAGGTCAAAACTAGGGCTAACACAGGCATAAGATGATGGACAAAGACGACTTCCGGGGATAGGAAAGAAAAAACCAAACTGTTCTGTAATTTTCGCCTTTTGGTTACATTCCTAGATAATTTCTGGGGCAGGGGTGAGAGACACACCGAGACTGCTTGAAGACCCAAGTTCTCCTAAACCATCCTTCAAGAAACTGTAGTAAAGATAAGCCTTCAGATAAGCCTTAAATATAAGCAAATAACTAAATGGTGAGTGAGATTCCAAAATGCATTAGATTCCTAATGTCAGAAAGAAACTAGATTTAGGAAGTAGATGGGAAACATCTCTTATTCTGTCAGAGCAGAAGTAGCAGGCAGACACTGGATGCAAGGAAGCCCACCCTACGAGGAAGAGCCTGCGTCTCAGGAGGTGGCCACATTTAGTGTTCTCCACGGAGTGCACTTGGGAGTTTTATTGCACACGGGAGGAGGACCCCAGCTGCAAAGGAGTCTTCAGCTCAGGGGACATCAGCCTGCGCTGACAGGAAGCCCTGTGAGGGGTGGCCCTCTCGTGGGGTGGCATTTTCCTTCAAACCAACCAATCTTATCAAACCAACATGCAATTCAAATCCCCACCCCCACCAGACCAAGGGCCTGCTCAGTTTCTGTGCCCTAAGAGAGGCCCAAGCTACTTTTACCAGTCTCAATTTTGACAGTAAAATTAAACATTTACAGGATAGGCTTGACTAAATATAGAACTCTATGGGAAAGAAAACAATTTTCACTGGAGCAAAGAATACACAGAAGAAAAAAAAATAAGATAAAAGAATGCAAGGAAATAAAGAGGTAGTAAAAGTTACAAGAAGTAATAAAGCTTCACTAGAAGAAAATAATTACTGTAGCTCGTTTGCATGGCTATAATTTGTTGACAGAGCCAGGGCAAAATAAAGGCTGACTGCAGAAGAAAGAACAAAAACAAAAAGGCAAAAACCACACACCCAGGAGCCTATATTGAGACCAATTTTGGTAACCAAAGCTAAATTAAACCCTCTCTCCATTTTTCTATTGCATCAAAAGAGCCCTTTGCTTGCACCACTGTTGCCACCACAAAAGATAACATGACGCTGTGATCACAGGGACGGTTTGTACACCTGGTTGATATTCAAGACTGCTGTGAAATGCAAAGCCAAGCAAGTTTAGCCCTGTTTTAGGAATGGCTTTGCGTAGCTCTCATCACAGATTGAATCCACAACTACGAGCTAAACTGCATTTAAAACATTATAACTGTATCTATGACCTGCTGGAACAAATGTTCAAACGCTAATAAATTCAGTTTGAATAAATATGAGCAGTTGCAGTAAATTCTCTTCCTACTTTCAAAAACAATGTTTCCTCTAATTTCATTTAAAATAGAAAATCCTTTATCCCCCCAGCTGAGTACAAACAAACATCTGGAACTGCTGTGTTTTGGGTTTTGTTTATGTAATTATTCAGCGGATGGCCAGAGGGTTAGAAACTGCCAAATAATTCTAATCTTAGGAGTTTACATTAACTAATTTCCGTGGGATTTAGGATTCATTTGCCAAGTTTCAGACACGAGCAATGCTTTTGTGGTTGAGTTGTAACTCCTGGAAAGTACAGTCAATAAATGAAAATGCCAGACGCACATCCCTAATTTACGTTCAACCCCAAGTGTTATTTTGCTGGGTGAAGGGGTAACATGTAACCCAGAATGAGTTATACTGAATAGGAACTGGCAAACAGATTAAGTTACTTTATTGGTCACAGAGTCTTTGGAGGGAAAGACATGGAAGTGACTTCAACATGATCTTCTTTTTGGTCTCTGCTTTTACAGATAATTAAACTTCCATTTGAGTATTGCACTACCACTGCCAAAAAATCAGTTTACTTTGTCGGTTTTTTAAAACTCTGAATCTCTAAAGAAAGGGGACTTCTCAATCTTTAATGAAGAACTTAGGAATACCACATGCCTACTACTGCTTGGTGTGTTGAACCTAGTCACCTAAAAAACATTCAGCTACAAGTCTGCCTTGACAGAACGTAAAATATTGGAAAATTAAACACCTTTGAGAATAGAAGTAGCAATGGCAACCTTATGTAGATCCCATAAGATCTCAACCTACAGGCTTGGGAGAATAAGTCAATATTTGAAAATCCTTTCTCTAAAAGTTTGTCAGACATACATGATTTCTAGAGCCCCTTCCCGCCCGCCAAATCCAATTTATTTACTGTAGAGATAGATCATGAAAAAAACCATAATTTGATTTCAATTATTTGCATCTGGGTCTCTATTTACACCCATCCACACACATGTGGACATACATATGTATAAAAATCTGCAGAGGGAAGAACCAGAGTGTTGAGTCTAAGAAAGCATTCAAGGATTGCTTGTCCCAGTGATACTTCAGGCCTCACTTCCTTACAGAGAGTGATAACTGGGCTTTACGGTGTGGGAGGACTAATTAGGGATTTCTGGACTGATTGCTTCTGTCCCACAGGCTGTGAAATTGCATGTCAAAGTTGATATATTACTCTCACTTTTTATGACTAAGGTAGAGCACATTTCTTAGACATTTTCTGACTACTCCTATGATTTGACAGCTTTTTTTTTTAAACTTCAGGTAAGTTTGGAAATACTTAAAAGAAATGTTCTTCTCAATTTTATAAATAGGTGGTATGCAACTATATTTTTCTTGAATTGAGGATGCATTCACTTACAGTAATACTCCTTGCACAAGATTCCCCCAACTTATTTACAGTTTCAGCCACTGCTTTCCATTCCTTCCCTACACCTCCTTTCCCAGGCAAGAGAGGCTGAGAAAGTAAACTCTCCATATTGAATCCTGTTCTATAACTTATGTATTTTTCATTTGGAAGCTGTTCTAAAACCTTGGAGAACTTAAGCCACTGGGTATTTTCTTTTAATTTTGCCTGTATGTTTTACTTAGGTTCAAGAATTTTGATTGGACTACCAGACTTCCCACTGTGGCAACCTCTATAAAAGCAGAAGTTTCAATCTTGCAGAGAATTTAATTTCTTCATTTATATACATGTGAATGAATTTATACAGCTTTTGCCCCTGTTCTTGAACATCTTATATTTTAATCCTCAAGGAAAAAATACATCTCTACATAGAAAAGCTTGTAAAAATTAACATGGTTGTTTTTTCTCTCAATTACTGCAATTATGATTTTTCTTTTCCTAAGTATCCACTTATATCCTTTAATGTCTGAAGCGCACTATAATTAACAAACTGTCTTCTTTATTATAAGTGCTGCAGTGTGTTTAGGTTCAGTTTGTTTTGTCACTGACAAATCGTGTGGAATCATGACAAAACAGAAAGATTTCCACCAGGGGAAAAAAACAGCAATTTAAGTTTCCAATATACATTATTTAGATGTTTGTGATTTGGGGTTTCTGCTTGATTTAATTTTCCATATCTGGAGTGAAAAAAAATACCTTATTCTTTCAAGCTGATGCATTGAACCATGAGGTACAGAAGAGTGTACAGAGTTACTTTCTGGTTGCTTTCTTTTATCATCAGGCTATTCAGAAACAGGGAAGCTTCGTAGACTATGGCAATGAGTATGTTAATACAATAGCTATGAGAAAGTAAGAAATCAGTAATAACTACCCAACAGTATATTACCATGTGCTCACAACTTACTGATCTCATAGTGAAAAGCATTATTTTTGGATGTGACATCTTGGTAGGTGTTAAATATAGACTCCTATTTACATTTGCATCTGAAGTTATCAAATTGACACAGTTCTGAATAATTGTTAAAGAATAGCCTTAATACATGCTTACCAGACTTCAAATTAGCTGCAGTGAAGAGAATTAAAATGATTATTGTTTTATGGGCAAAATGTAACGATAAGAAGTATAAAAAGAAAACATTATGCTGCCTTTGATTCTTTAAGAAGTGTCTATTTTTTAATGCAGTATAGAGAGTTTTTAAAGTTTGCATTATTATTATGCAGCATCTATATGTAACATCACAAGAAATGATTTGTAGCCATTTATAAGTTAAAAGGAGATAAATGAAACTTATGTACTAGCTGGTTTAGTGCATTTTTGAAAATGAAGCCTTCCAAGAAGGTGATGAAGGAAAAAAGCTCATTCCATACAGTTCCTAAAATTAGTCGAGCAGAAAATTCTAATCTGAAGAAAAAACAGCTTTTAAGAAAGCACAGACTTGCATAATCTTCCAATAACCGTTTAAAAGAAAATCCCTGCATCTTATAACAATTTAGCAACATTGAAAGGGAAATGTAGACTGGGGAGAAATCATTTTAATAAATTCAAATTTGATTTCTCATTACAACATTTGTGAGCCTAAACTGGTGGCAGAGAATGGAAACTTTGGAATCAAAGAAAATAAATGGCTGCTGTTGGG
>JAWLRI010001005.1:495261-521204 GCA_034781795.1 Crypturellus tataupa
TTCCCCCCCCCCCCCCCCCTTTAACCTTATTGTAGCCTTTTGTTACATGATCCTACACTGATGTGTTGATTTCAGTGATAAAACTCCCATTTCAAATGCAGCAGAATTTCAGCCATATTCATCAGCACAACGCAAAGGAGACAGCACAGGAGACAGCATTATTATCGAGAGTCATGAATCTGTGAGAGCCCCAAGGTGTTAGGATAGGTTAAGAAGTCTAAAATGAGAGTTCAGGCTTATAAAACCCTAAATAAATGGTCGGTTTAAAAAGTATATTAATCACCGAATCACAGCCTTTACCTTCTGTGGGATCTACTGCTTGCTCAGCACTCGTAACTCCCTAGGCATATACCTATGCCCATGATCTCAGACTCTCTCTTGTGATTAATCGAGGTTGTTAGCTGAGAGCAAAGTCTTATCAGTTTTCTCACCATGACAGTGTGAGAGAAAGTCCAGAGACTAGCTGAAAGGAAATAAGGAATTTGTAAGGTATTAACGTAGAGGGATGAGCAATTATACCTGCTACAGACTAAGCCACGATCTTTTGAATGCAAGATATTTCTGTATAAGGCATTGGTTTCAGTGACCAATGAATATTTTGATGTCTTGTTTAGCTATGACCTAGTTTACCCTGTCGGATTTCTAAAGCATCTAAATTTGTCTTAAAAACAAACAAACAAAAAACTCCCAAGTTTTTGTTTTCTGGACTCCACTGTACTGCACCATCCTACAGTATGCAGTCGACTTCCCTAATCTTTATCTCCTTCCAGTGTTTGTGTAACAGTCATGTCTTCCATAGTTATCGCTCAGCTAAGCCATGTTAATCGTCTTTGATAAGTCTTTCCAGCCTTCCTGATTTTCATGGCTTTTCTCTGAATTCCATTCAGGTTATTCACACTTTTCACTGTAAAATTTATTTTCCTGAGAGCTCACATGCAGTGCTATTTAATGCGGGTTTAGGAAAAAGATCTCAGTAGTTTCTTAAATAATCAAAAAAGCAAAAACTGTCTTTCATATTCCAGAGTCAGAAAAATATTCTATCAAACATTCAGAAATGTTTGTGACCAAGCGCTGGTGAGGTATTCTGAAAGAGAGCTCCGTGAGAAGGAGATTTTGCTGGTTTGCTGCTGATACAGTATTAGTCTCCTGTGCATGCTAAAGGAAGACCAAAGCCAGCTAAAAACAATGGAAACAAAACAGCTAACCCTATTAAAATTTCTCAGCTGACTTCACCGAGTTGAATTCTAGGCTAAAGAGCTGTTTGAAAAATATTATGACAATGTTAAGTCTCCTTTGTACTTACTAATAATGCTATATGACTGGTGATTGGGATTGTTAGTGTTCAAGTGTTGAATTGGCTGTACGGGAATTTCTAAAACAAGTAATGAAAATGGAGGAAAATAAGCCATTTTGCAGTCACAGTTACAAGGAGAAACTTCAGAATGGGAAGGTATTTGGGCAGCTTTAAGGGGAAACATCTCCACAGCGCCAGAGCTGTGCACAGCTACTGAAATGCCCCTGCAGATGTAGGGGCAGACTTAGCACTAGCAGTTGAAAGGCAGTTGTTGCCCATTGCTCTTTACCCTCTCTGGAGGTGCCACACGGATCCGTGAGCTGCAGCGATGGAAGAAGAGACCGTGTGTCCTGCAGTCAGTGTGCAGGGGCACCCTGGTCCCTCAGACCACTGGCAGAACAGGCTCCGCAGCTACCAGGTGCTAAACCCAGCTGGGATCACCTGCGGGAGGCCTTGGGCCCACTAAGGCTAAAGGAAACAGCCCTTAGGAAGCCTCTGAGATCATGGAGAAGCAGGGAAAGAAAGATTCGAAAGGATTGGAATGGTGGGATACCCATCAGAAAACGGGCCTGCATTTCTGTTACTGACCCATTGCCAGTGCGGCTGGAGTTGCTAGGAGGCCACAGGAAGACTGTTCTGTGTGTACGCATACATGTATAGCAGCACATTACAGAAATGCTCGAATCCGGATGGGAAAAATCCCGTTCATTGCTCTGAGGCTATGCTCACCTACAGCTCCGCTTCTGCATTGCTGCAATAGACGCTGCACTCCTGGGATCGGGACACCTGCAGCCAAATACCAACAGGAAAACATTGTGCTGTGCTAACAGTGTTCATTTGATCAAGGGAAAGCAGTAGTGATGTTTTTTAGACACCACATGCTTTTATAGACCTTTTTCTCTTTTTGTTTTGGTTTTGAAAACCCATCAGTGAAAGAACCATGAAAGGGCAGTGAGTGTCTGTGTAGGTTCTAAGAGTAGATAAAGACAGCAGCACGTATATTGATGGCTAAGGTAAAAAGTTGTTATTTCCTACTAGGTTCAGTCACACCACATTGCCTTATTTATTTTTTTTTAAACATTGCAGCCTATATCATGATCAACTTTTCAATTTTCTGATTCTTCATTATAGAACAGGCAGATTAAAAAGCAGAGAGCTAAATGCATCCATTTGGCTAAAAATCCTTAAAAACTAAAAGCAGATGTTCAGATCCTGGATCCACTGATGATTTTCCATAATTTTGTTCAGAAGGATTTTCTCCAGTTTGTTGGTATTTGCTGTGCTGAACCTACGCCCTTTCCTCCCTCCTCCCACATAAATTCCCCAGGTACTAGAAAAAAATCAGAAAATTCTTTTCTTTCATATATTTACCAAACACACACACACACTTATGAGAATGTTTTGCTATATCAGAACAAGGAAAGCACACATTTTTCATCATGTGTACATGAGATCAAAGAACCAAATTGTTTCTTGTTTCTACAGCAGTAACTTGCAGAATCTGAAAGCCCTCTCACTTTTGGCTATAGAGAATTTAAACACTTGTATGCTGACACAAGTATACAGACAGGCATCTCTAACAGGTAAATAGGGAGCCCTCAAAAGTCATAAGAAACATGACCAAGGACATGACACTGTCTTGCTAGAAGAACTTTATATTTGGAGAAGGAAAGAAAAAGAGAAAGGGTGGGACATCTTTAAAAGCTGGCTCTCACAAAACAAAACAAACACCCCATACAGCCCGCAGGATGTTTGGATGATGCTGAAGAAGCAGTTTCCCATAAAGGAAAATTTTAAAGAATTTGACTGCAGTATTGCATAGTGAACCTGGTGTCTTCTGAGTAGCAGACACTTATCCAGCACAGCGCAATGTAGAGAGTCTGTCTCTCAGAAACAGGACGGCTGCAATGCAGGTTGTTTAGCCATCTCAGAAATAGCTTAGGCGTAGCACTAAACTGAGGCAGTTGTACAGGTCCAGTACTGGAACTGGGCTGAGCATAAGGGTGAGCTTAGCTGTGCAATCATACCAGTAGATGTCCCAACCTGCCTTTTTGTGGTGTTCACATTAAAATGAAAAAATAATCAGACGTAGACCCTTATTTATTGTCCACAAACAGTGGAAGTTTCTTCTAGTAGCACACACAAAGATTCAAATGCATCTTTTTTATGTGTTCTTTCAAGGAAAAGAATAAAAATTCTACTGTTATCTTAGGATTCTTTTTCTTCTCCTCAAAATATTTCAGTTTAGCATTTAGACCATTTAGAAGGAAAGGATAGCAGAAAAAATACAGTCCTAGCCTAGTAGTAGGCTCAGCACTATGCAGAAGGAAAAAAATAAACGCACAAATAAAAATAAAAGCTCAAACCCAGTGCCTGCAGGGATTCCCTGGCAAGCCCGAACAAGGAGCTTAAAGTGGCAATTGGGCCACACTAAGCTTTTGGACAAGTGTAGTTTTTATTCCAAATGAAGACATTGGAAAAATAGAACAAGTGTCTACCTGAATTTTCTATATGAAATTTGCTTCAAGAGACAGGAGTTACAGTGATTTAAATAGATGCAACTGGAGGGGCAAAGATTATGTGGTTACAACAACAGTGTGCTGACTTAAACAAATGCCCAGAAAGTGGACCTTTCTGGTCCTGGAAAGCATTCATTTTCAGTTACTATTTTAAACAGATAAAAAGAGACATATTTGAGAGACTGCCAGCTGCTGTTTCAACATTTGTTTCATATTGTTGTTGGCTGGAGCAGCAGCAAGTATCACAGCAATGATAAAGAAGAACAAATTTAGTCACTGTTTCCTAATTTGCCAAGTGAGAGTTTAATTGAATTACTTGAAATGCAGAGCAGCCAGTGCACCTTTTTACCCATTACCCTCCCCATAAAGTATTCAGCTGCAGCACATTCCAGTCTGAGCGTGGTGTTTGAAGGCTCATCAGACACTTTAGGCCAGGGCAGGTAGGCCCGGCCAAGCCACCTTGTGTAGTCTATCACAGGAAGCTAAGTGTGTTTATCAGGAGAATTAGGGAAGCTTTAGGGACCCTGAACATCTTCCAGAGCCTTCCTCCTGCTCCCCCTGCCATGGTGCAGGCAACTTGTCCATTCCTGGAAAAGCCAGGTCAACACCTTGCCCCACACATAGCACTCGTGCCCTCCATGCCTCCTCAATGCTGGCTTCCAGGACACATACAGATGTACTAGGATTTCCACCCCCTCTGCCCCCAGAAGCAGCACCTACCCCTGAGGAACCTTCCCTGCACACAGTTTTTGCAAATGTGAACACCAAGTGCCCTCAGCCCAATTTTTTGGCCCTGAGGATCTGGCAGGAGAGGTGAATCCTAAAAACATCTTTTTGAAACATGTCAGGTCATCTTGTGACTACAGAGAACCAGAGATCTTTTTTTCCTGTCCTGTTTTTATTTTGTTGTCATAGTACTGCAGCCTCAGAATGAAAACCTCTCCAAATTCTCTCCTCTCCAACTCTTAAAGGATTCTAAAGTCATTCCTTTTTAGGACAGAGTGAAGATTCACCACTGAAAACATCCTTCTTCCCACCTTGTTGCCTCAGGCAGATTGATAACTTCTACATTTAATGCCAGCCAAGCATTTTCTGGTATTTTTCCCCTGTTCTTCAATGCTTACTACACATTATCAAGGGAAGCCAATAAATAATGCCTTAGGCAAAGAGTTCTTACAGTAATTCCTTAATTTGCTAGCAGTCCAGAGTTATCTGGACATACAAAAGGAATTATTTTCTATCCACCAATTAGCAAACCAGAAGTTCAAAAGCCTCTGTGACTACATTAACACTGAGAATTCCTTAATCCATAAAAATTAATGGCGATTATGTTAAAGAGACTTAAATATTTAAATCCTTCACCACATTAGTCCCTCTCTTTTATGTGCAGGTAAGTCCGGCCGACGTCCTCGGGAGCCCTGTGCATGTGTGTGGCAGAGCCGACTAATCTCTTCAGAGGAGAAATTGGAGCTTTTTAACAGTTCTGCCCTGATGGCAGAAGGTGGCCGCTTGTTTTGTAGCTTTTGGTGACTGACTTCCCCCCGCCTCCCCAAGCCCCGCTGAAGCGCTTGCCATATGACCTGAACATAACAGCATAATTGGCTGCAAAATCCTAAAAGGAGCCATTTATTTTTGTTGTGGGTGGTGGCCATGGTTACCCATAACTAGAGCATGCAATCAAGTACAACAGACTTCTTAGCGGGGCCCGTCCGCCAGGCAGGAGTTTTGAGTTTTCAGTTTTGCTTGGATCAGAAATTTGGCTTTGCGACCACCTCGCGCCAGCCCTGGGCAAGGGCCCGAGGCCCCTCAGGTAGCCCCAGCGCACACAGACGCTGCCGGGGCTGCGCACCTTGCGCACACACACACCTCCTACAGATTGGGGTCACATCGAAACTTCTTTCTCTCAACAGAGTAACTTTAAATAGAGACATTGGCAGAAACAGAAGAGACTTAGAAGCACGCGTAATTACCCTGGATCATTAAAAAAACCCTTCCAAGACTTGCCAGAGCCCATGTACTGAGCAGTATCTGCCAAAGCTGAGGGTGGGAGCACTGCCACCCTCCCCTACTTCTCTTCCCAGCGCCTTAGCACATCTCCTATTTGGTTTCTCCAGAGGCCACAGAGGCTTTTGTGCAAATAACGAAGGGGCAGATTTTCTGCCAATACAGGGGTGAAGAACTACATTTACTCAGGCAGGTGAGGGCCAAATTCAGTGTAGCTGGCAATACACCTTTTATTTGAGAGGCTTGGTCTCCCAAAGCTCCCATCACTCTCGAGGCCATGTTTGTATTTATGCATTTCTGGGAGGGGTCCATTTTTCCTGCAGGGTGTCTCCCATCCATCTGGAGATGCATTTTTTTTTTTTTTTTTTTCTCTCCCACACAAGAGTTTGCAACAGCCAGACAAGATGTGTGTCGGGAACATAAGTTACCTGCTGGAGACATCCTAGGGAAGAGCTGACTTGTGTTTAGCATAAAACTGCCACAAGGGGTCAGTTTGAGCCTGGTGAATCCCACGGTGCAAATGAAGACCTGCTACTGCATCCAGCACGTGCATGAGCTTTGCCAACCCATAAGGCCAATAAAATTAGAATTAGGCCAGTAAACTGAATTTGAGCCTTCACAGCAGCTTAATTTTATGACTGGTTATCTTCAAAGGAAAGATGTTAGAAAACTAGTTAAAAAAATAAGAAAAAGCAATAACATGAACACTACAAGATTCTTTTTCAAGTGTTAGAGGAATTTCTAAAGCAGCTTTACTGATTCAGGTAGTGATATTTAAATATAGCCCAGGTAGTAGTAGTCACAGATGTAACAGCATCTTTTCCCAACAGACTGAAATAAACCTGCGGCTGAATTCTGCACCTTCATTTAGCACCTTCATAAACCCACAGTTGAATTCTGAGGTCTACATGAGGTATTATACACAGCAGCGGGAGAATGCAAAACACATCCCTGCCGAGGAAACTCAGAAGTATTTCCATTTCCTTGCTGTGTAGGAACACAGACTAGCCAACTACTCAGTTGGTAGAGTTAATGTGATTTAGATTTTGTTAATATTGTGTTTGAGCGTGTTCTAAATCAGCATAATACAAAATAGATTTTAACCCCTGGCAACATTAAAGTGGGCATTACACAGAAGATGTACTGCATACAAAACTCTTGGGAAAGCTCACAGAAACACTTGCAGGGCATTTTCACCAAGCAGAGGCTTTGCTAATAATCCGATGCTTACAAACCGATTTTCCTTTGGTGAAATAGATCCTTTTCTGGATTCCAGTAAAACATGACTTTGGGCTTATTCCATTGATACAATTAAACAAGTACTTATTAAATTTGTCTTACTTTAACTCTTCCATCTTTTAGCAACGATTACTCTAGAAGCTATTAAGATATTAAAAAAATCATATTTGATTTTGACAGAAACTTCCCAAATTCATGCAGCAAGCTGAGAACAATAGGGGAAAAAAAAGGCATTACCCAGCTCACATTTTGTTAAGGCCAAACTTCAGCCCATGGAAGCCCATGCCATCTTGTTTCTGCCTCAGAGAAAACCAGCAAGTCTCCAAGTATAAATATCAGACTGTTTTATAGTTTAATCACCAGAAAATGGCAGAAATTCAGGCAAGGACTTTTCATAGTGAGATCTGAATGGTTTGAACATCTGACTAGGAGATCACCTGCAGCTTTCATAATTTCATACCAAAGAAAGAGCAAGGTTAATATGTTCTTCTTTTAAAGCATTCAGTTTAAGAAATACATATTGAAGAAAAATGATGATGAAATCTCTTAGCCCTGGCTGATCACATAGTATGTGAATGTGGAGCACAGCCTGGTCTCTGGAAAGCAAATGGCTGATTAGTGGTGCCTGCCTTGCAATTACTAGCAAAGCAGTAAGCTACTTAGTCAAATAAACCAAAAATAAGATGCAGAGCAGCAGGGCATGATTCTCCATCTAATCCAGTGCTTTGCAGCTTTTATGAGATGTGCAGAAATAGGAGCTGGGATGTGGAATGCATAGGAGCCGGGGCTACACTAATCACTAATCCAGAATTGAACAGTCAGAGAACAAATGCGGATTGCTCCAGTAACAGTGGAGCTCAGGAAAATCCAATGGGATGATCTTATGAGTGTTAGCATGGCAATTAGCTTGCCTACATGGCAAATATCTTTCTGTGTGGATGAACAGCACAGCTCAACCAGTCACTCTGACCAAACGAAGCCACTCAATTCTCTTGCCCCACATTCGTATGACTCAAGTAAAACAAAAGTCTGGTAGGACAAGCCATTTTCTCCACCTTCTGCAAAGCAAAAGCCGTTATTGTAGTTCATTAAGGTCTGTAATAGCTCTACAAGCTTGTATACACTAGGCATTTCATGAATAACAAATTTTTGGCAGCTGACCAGTCATCTGAATATTTCAAGGCTTGGCAACATTTCAGCACAGCCTCCATAGCAAAGGAGGTACTTTTCTCTGTATTCCCTGAAGTGGTAGCTTATGGTTCAGTCAAATTCCTTCAACTGACCTTTCTTTGTATTTAAAATATCTATCTTTAAAATAATTTATCTTTTGTTTGTTTGTTTGTCAATTCCTGTTGCAGTTTGATGAAAATATCCCAGCCTGGGCTAGGGTCCTGCTTATAGCTCATACTGTTACCGAGTATTTCTCTTGTAGACACAGATTTGAAATGACCGATTAACAGTTACCTGCCATTCTGTGCAACAGCCCTAATTAGCCAGACTGAAGTGTTTATAGGAAACAAATTATATTCGTCCATTTGCATGAGAGAACATGCCCAGTCAGCATAACATGGCACTGGCAGCAAGACTCAAAGGTTTGACAAAAGGAAGAGGATTACTTAAGGGGCAGAGAGGAAATCTAATATTTAGCACAAAGAACCCCCAAGATGAGAAAATGTCTGAGTAAGGAAGAGTGCAAGATGTCACCACACAAGAATCCTCCACCATGGCTTCACTCAGCTAAGAGAAGTGGTCAATTGAAATAAAACTTACAGACTGCCACATAGAGCTTGCTCTACTAGCTGTAATACATTTTTCAATTTATTACATTTTTATAATATATACATTTTGTAAAATATTGAAAAGAGACAAAGCCCAGACTATAGCTAAATTTAGCACAAAGTAAACCTCTCACTTGCCAGAACCTTGCTGAGAAACGCACAAGATCCAAGAAAAGCAGAGTAATGCAGGCCATGCAATAATCTCACACTTTCATAAAGTGCCACCTCTGGCTTCTGGAGGCCAAAAATCTTTGCTAGTCATCACTGCAGGTCTTCCTTCAATGTCTATCCAGATATCCATTCAACTCCAACCTTTTATATCAAGGTAAGCGTGGTGTACAGGGGTCTCACAAGGTCTCCTTAGTAGATGCTCTGCAAACACATTAGAAAACAGCTCACAACATGCAGACCTCAGAATCCAAGATCCATCTGCACTTTTTTCAGTGATGCTGAAATGACTAAGGACGTAATTCAAACAGCTCCCCAGTGGGAGGCCTGGGACTTCCAAAAAGACAATAGGGTCAAGAGGAGGAAGTTTGAGGAGAAAACTTGTGGTTGGATTTAGAGACACCTACTATGAACAATTTTTTTTTTGCTTTCTCTCTTTTCTTTCCTCCCCCTCACCCCAGCTTAGATGCTAGTTTGGCTTAACAGAACTAAGCTGCTTTCCTCTTGAACCAAGAGGCAGTTTTGTAATAAAAAACTTTTGTAGCTTCCATGGAACCACAGCATTGACTAAAATCATTTCACTGTTGTTAAAAAATGCTAAAATAGAATTTTCATCATTTTTTCTGTCTTACGAAATGTTTATATAAAGGAACAAGATAAACTGTCACTTAGGACTGGAAATTCCCACAGTTGCTAAACTGAAAAACAGAGCAACAAGCTTTTCAATGTCATGCCTTGTACAGAAATATTTAAGAATTAACAGTCTCAAGTTTCTTGTGCATTTTGCTAAATATTGCAGTTGTTTTGGGTAGACCACTGAGAACACAGCTGTGCCAAGCCAACAAACAGTTGAGACCATTGTTGGTATTTTGGCAAAACTATCCTACAGAAAAGCATGAAAGCCATCTGCTTTGAAATTGCAGATTCAAACTTTAAAGCTTTGAGGGATGGAGTACACAAAAAAGGGGGGAGGGTGCAGAGCAAGAAAAAGGCTTTATACTGACATCTTTACACACACCAGTAAAAGCCCCTTGAGACCACTCAGAGAGGGATATACCAGGGCTCTGGGCAGTTATATGCCAGGGGAAAAGGCCATGTGCTCATGTTGAGGACATAGCTAACACAGAGTTGGAATGCAGTCTGGGAATACACCAAAACCTGGAAGTCTTAGACCTCGCCAATGACAATAGTCAGTCCTTTAAAGTAGTACAGGGTTGTTCAGTGTATTTACTGCTAAGAAAATGCAGCCTGGAACGCGCTGCACCACACTGCGTCATGTCCTGCAGTATTTTGCACATGCATCAGTGTCAGCGGATGTTCTTTGCAACGTTATAAAGACAAAAATACCCTGAAGAGCATACTTACCACACAAGCATAAAAAAGAACACAAATCCTCCAGCTAGAACATACCAGAAAGCATAGCCAAGCGTGCCTGGTGTGCAGCCATGCAGACTCACACTTGCTCTTCTTCAATCTGCTTTAAACAGACGTGAACTGCAGGATGGAGAGCCCACTGTGCGGGTGGCTCTTACAATGCTGTATGGAAATTGCCCATAGGGTTCCTGATAAACTACTGCTCATGGAGCTTAGGTCACTCGTGGATACATTGGTCTGATGATGAGACAGAAACACACGGGTACAGTAAGACTCCCAGCGCTGGCTGTGCCTTAACTAATGATAGCATCGTGGTACCAAGGGTCAGCTCTGTTACCAACTTCAGAAGCCAGGCTCTAGGTTCATCCCTCCCGCTGGAAAGCACTAACCCACACTGCAATAAGGAGTTTCAAGCATGTCCAGTTTCAACAGGTGATCCTTTCCTTCTGGCAGCAGGCTACTAGAAATGTCTGTGATGACTTAAGATGCTCTTGGCTTCCCCTGCAAAGATTTGTGGTGCTATTTCTAGCGGAGTTACCTCTTCCACACTTCATCTGCCAAAATAAATCATGCAAGGGCTGTTTGTCTGCTTCAGTGCCCTGTCTACCAGGGTAATGTGGGCTGCCACAGAAGGACTGCTGTGATTTTGTGACCACAGCGTAATACACATATCACTAATAGGGCCAGTGGATTATAGGCAATGCTGACGATACTTGCGGTTGGCAGAGATGCTACCGTCTTGATCATTATATAAAACACAGGTTAGACATAATAAAAACATCAAAAGTGAAGCAACGTGCTGCCAACATCCAAAGTGATAGGGAGTATACATTGGGGTTTTTGTTTGTTTGTTTTAAAGTAGTGGAGGCCAAGAAAACATGATACAATTTATGTTTAGAGACCTCCATATTCTGCAATTATGTTTGGTCTGGTAAAAAAACCACACTCCCTTCTTTCAAGCTGACAAAATGTTAAACACGGGGAATGCCACGCACAGGCAGTCTCAATGAAGCTATCTTTTCTGAAATGTAAAACATCATTAGGCACAGAAAATACTTTTATTTCTTCCTGTCTGCAGAAGCATATATAGTGAGTTGTTGAAATTACAAAAGGAAGAATAAACATATGTTGAATTACGCTTTAGAACCTCCTTATTCTATGTTGGTTGTGGCCTGCTTTTAGTTTCAGAAACTGTTGGCAGTGCCAGCCTGAATATCCTGCCTTTGCATAAAGATGGAGCTGGAGCCAGCAAGTTCATTAATCATGGTCTGTATTACTTTAAGTAGAACATGGACACAGTAAAATTGCTATGAAGTATTAGGTAATTTGCAAATACAAAAAATATGTACCTGTTGCTTTAGTTCCTTGTCATGAAATTAGGTTAGGCAATGTATTTTTAGAACTGCTGAAATACCTCCTTATAAACTTTAAAAAAAAATTGTCAGGAACTTGGAGCCAACAGATATAAATTATACAATATGTTACTTAAAATTATAGCAGTTCATGACATGTTATATTATTCTACAATAGCTGCATGTTATTTAATGAAATTGATTGCATCAGTAGCCTTGACTATGGGTCATATGAGCAGGAACTTCCACACTGCTGCAAGACTGCTGCTAGTAAAGGTGAACTACTTCATCACCTGTCAGAACAAAAAGCATTTTTCCAAGCATTTTATGTTTTCTTACATTTGGGCCCATTCTGTATATAGATATTTTCATGTTTAATGCCTAAAATCCAACTGGTTGTTGTTGACATTAGAGGATACAAGGCCATTGCCTGGGAAAAATAAGAAGCACTGAATGGATGAATTGCTGTGCTTCACTACAGCTAAATGTACTTATGGCTACAGACTGATTTAGCATACAGAGGGAAAAAAGGGGAAAAAAGGAAAAGAAATAGTAATGCAAGGAAAGCAATTAGACATTGATATCCAACTTATGTTTTAGTTCAGTTTATATTTCTGTTCTCTAGTTCACCAACTTCCAACAGATTCTGCTGGCTATGCAGGGAGATCTGAATGAGTTGGGTGGGAGACTGGCCAAATTAGTTATCCTTTTTTCACCCTGCTTCCACTCAGCTACTATCTACTGACATGCACTCACGAGGCAGCAAAGGGACACCTATGTGATAATTTCACAATCTAATGCAGGTAATTACCTATGAAAATAATTTAGATCTGTATCTTGTTTTTTCTGCATAGTTATAGCATACATCAGTAGCACTGCTTGACCATAAGAAGAAAATAATCATACTCAAATTTGCCCTTTAATCAACCAGCAGCATTTTCCCCTTCACATAAGGAAACTTCAGTATGGGTTTGGCTGGTGCTTTCAAGATAAAGAAGAAAATTACCCTGTAAATTTTCTGGCAAGTATGTAAGGAAAAACACTAAATTACATTTAAAATTGAAGTATAGTTGCTTCAGCATTTATTCTGCACTGTATTTTATGCAATAGTTGGGATTCTAAATGCCTTACTTTATGATGAAGAACATTCTTACAGTGTTTCTGGGACTACCATCCTGGAAAATGGAATACTGCCTGCATCTGTGCTGCAGTGAATTTGAGCCCAAGGGCCACCTACCATGGATATCTCTCTTTGTCCATGTGTGCAGCACAGGCCCCTTGGATGATTTTTGCCTGGTCTGATACAACCACAGTGGACCTTATCTGTAGAAATCTCAAGTGTCACCCTTACTGTATTTGTCTTGTGACATCCCTCATGTCTCTTCACAACACTTGCTTTGTTGCGTTTGTAGTGTGCAAAACAGTATGACCTTCTTTCTACGAAGAGCACACCTGACCGGCCAGCTTATCCACAGTTTCCCTTTGGCAAGAAGTGGAATGGAGATCTTAAGTCAGGCTTCTGGCCTCTCTGTCTTTTTCACTGCTCTCCTATTTGCTCACATCTCTCAGAACAGGTTGGACAAACAACACCAGCTTTATGTGCTTAGACCATCCAAGAGCGCATTCCTCCCTCAACTCTGCAACCTCTACAGCATCTCAGGTGCTGTCCTCACCTCTGATACCATTGCCTAGTACGTTCTCTTTTGGGGGCAATCTGATAGTCTGGGACACCCAGTGCTCAGCAATATCCAGGAGGAAAGAGGAGGCTCCCAGCTGGAAGGACCACAGTGGAAGCTTCCACATGCAAGGCAGTGTAGAGGGAGGGAGCACTAATGCTGCAGTCCTTCCCCACAGGGAGCACTGGGCTAGGAGACAAGCACACATTATTCCTGACAAGATCCTTTGCTCTCCTCACACCAGCAAGCCCTAGGGAGGGCACAGATCTTTACAGCTAGCCCTCAAGGAAAAGCAGTAACCAAATTTCAAAGAGTTCCTGCAAAGCTGCCTTTTAACCAGCACTCTCAGTCTTTTCTCTTTGTAGTATTAGTGGATGTGTATATCTATGTTAAAAGCCATGCCATTCCTCTATCAAACGCTCTCCTTTATCACTAATCATGCTAACTAACTGTGGATATTGTATGGGCCTGACAGGCTTGTTTATGTCAGGATAAGCAATCTATTCCATAGGTGTTATCCAGCCCTCAAGGACCTCTCAAAAATCCTTAAGGATGTAGACAGTTTGGAATTAGCAGATTTTGTACCTAGTGTCTAAAAGAAAACAAGATAGCCAAGAATAGAATCTAAGAGAGAGTAAAAGTCTCATAAAATCCCAATCTAACCACTGAGCAGAGACGATATAGATGTATTTCATTTTGAGGATTGGAACAAATTACTTGGATACAGTAGGATACAATTTGTACAGTACAGATTATCACAAACATGTCTTTTTTATTGTTGTTGTTTATCTTTAGAACTTAAACATTTTCTACTACAAATAGTGACACATCTGTGTTCTCAGTCCTTGTGTAAATGGATGTGTCACCTCTAAAAATGGAAACAGAAGCACAGAGAGGATAAACCACCAGAGTGACTTAAAGTCTACAGGGAAAAGACAGTGAAACCAGAATCCCAATGTAACACCTTTAGTGTCAAATATGCCTTCAATACACAACAAGGAAAGACTTCCATATGCTGAAACACAACAGTTGTCCTGCTGTATACAAATTTATCACTACTTTAATATATTCATATTGAGATGGGAAGTAGGAAGCTTCTACCTTTTACTTCCTCTTTTCTACAGCACTGAACTGTCAGCTGAATAGAAACTGCTTTACTTTTTATTCTTAATTTTAATGGCCATCACAGATATTTGACAACTCTTAGGTAAAGTCACTTCCTTCAGTCCATCCCTCAGTCTCTCCCTGTCCCCTCATCCCTTCCTTCTCAGGTATTTATGGACTGTCAATCCCAGCAGTATCCAGGCACAAACTGTCAACCGACCAACAGCCTGTGGCTTTCAGATACCACTGCAAGTTAAAGAGAAACAGCAGCATGTACCTCTGTGACCGTGATGATTTAAAGTATGGCATCCCCTCTAACAGTAGGTCCTGCTTTGCACATGAGGCCAAAGTGATCTATGCCAGACCTCCTGAGCCCTGTGCCTGCAGAAGAGGTGAAATCATCACTTTGCAAAGTACAAATGTAAGTAAATTACTGAAGCAAAGCCTAAATAGTTTTCCTACAGAGGGGAAGAATCTCTGATACTAATTAGGTTCCAATTTCATCATTGAGCTAATGGCAATTACCCTCATTTTGCCCCTCGGAGAGCAAAAAGCCAGAACCAGGACAAGGATATATGGTGCCTCTGCAGTACCCGGGTTTACAGAGCTGCACATCCATCTCCTGTGGAGCAAGGGCTGCCCAGGCCACTGGAGAGGCTGGGAGCAGCTGGATGCTCTCCGGACATAATCTGCATTGCTCAGTAATGTAAGAAATAAAACTCCTCTGGCACGCTTATCTAAACGCTCCCTGTTTTTCAAAGGTTGCGCCTCCTCCCTCTGCCACTCTCCTTGCCACATGGTTATTTGGTATTCAGCCCCTTTGTCTCCCTGATCAAGTGTATTCGCATAACTGATAGGGGACTATCCACCTTAAGCGCCAGCAATTAACATACAAAAAGCAGAACATATTTGGAGTGCCTTTTTGGTGGGAGGGAGGAGGGGGAGGAACATTAGTTCCAGGAAGACTTACCAAGAATGGTAGAATGACTTTGAACTAAATCAAGACACAGAGGTATTGATTTTTCCCCCCCCTCTTTAAAGTAGGAATCTAACCACTCCCCTAAAAAATAAACTAGAGGCATCCCTTGCAGAAGATGTAAAAACTGGCTTTCAGTATTTATTTCACACTTCAGTTGGATGCAGATATCAGTTCTGAAATACTGAGGCATGGTAATCACAATCTAATCAGTATTCTCATTTGCATTAAAGGATGTTCCTGCATTCAAAAGATCAAACTGTGTTTTTCATCTGTGAGTTTATTTGGTGCTCTAATATATTCTACTTTTTACCCATCTGTGATCATATTTCTACTGTGTGGAAAGTATCTGTAAACAGATGGTTCTACAAGGCTCCCCAAAACAGGCTCTATTTCTTCTTGATTCTTACAGGGAGTTATGTGAAACAAAGTATTTTCTTTTGACCCGTCTTGGGGAAATCTGTGCATGTGACATGTAAGTACCTGCAGTTTACGAGGTGCTCTTTGATTCTAAATGATTTGTCTCAGTGACCTTATTTACAACCCTTAAATTGGGCACTGCACTAAAAAGTCCTACCTTCCATTTACTCATTTTAAATACACCCCTTTGAGCTCCGAGTGTCCTGATAAGATCAGTTTACTGCTACTGTTAATCTCTTCCCATTGTCTGTATCTGTCAGATTTTTTACTTGGTGTCATACAATAATTTTTTGCCTTCTGAGCATCATTGTTCTGCTGCCAGGTCTAGGGATCACGGTAGATGAGCATCTCTTTCCACAGAGGGAAACTTTGAAATTTTATGAATCAGACAGAAGCGCCCCGTAGTTTCAGCACCCTCCCGTCCCCTCCTCCCCCTTTGCAGGCGCTCAGTGGCAGAGCCAAGGCCTTGCACTGAACTGTGCCTTTCCTCTGAGACGCTTATTCACTGCTGCGTGCAAAGACGGGATATCAGCCAGCTTTGCAATCACCTCTGCATCAACAGGCACATACAGGTTTCCCCAGAGAACAATTACAGCTTTCTAAAGAGGACTTACTAGCAAGAAAAACATACCTTGTTTGTTGATTCAAATGCCCACCAGAAACCTGGCTGTCCTAAAATAACACCCTGATGTACTGGTATGAAAGCTGACATGGACTTTATCGCACCGCTACGTATTTACCTTACAGGTTTGCAGTCTTGCAAGTGCCACAATGCTAAGAGTAACATTTACCTCTGCTAAGAGAGAGCTGCAGGAGGCAGAGGGGAGAGTACTGAGCACGGCTTACAGTAAACTGGTAAAGAAAGAGATTTGCGTCATGATTGCTCGGATTGGGAGGTTAATCCACTCAGTAGCAGTATTTACTTCACTTTTAAATTGTCAGCCAAGATGTCTCCTACATAGTTTACAAATGGAAAGAGACATTATGAAACAAGCTCAGACTTCTTTGCTTTGTTTTGCCATTTCTTCAGCTGTCAGAGAGGCAGTATGACTAGCAGACTACGTTTACTCTTTGCCAGGGGGTAGGAACCTGTCCACTGACACGAACTAGAAATGGCCTTAGCATGCAGGGTTTCCTTTCCCGTCTTCCATCCCCAAGAGCTCCCGGTTCCTCCGGACTGTGGATGCAGTTCGAGGTTGGGTGCAGTAACACCAGCTCATGCAGAGTCACCCCTCCTTGTCAGCAGTTACACAACATTGCACATACCAGGGTATCAGCATTTCAGAGGTTAATCTTCTGTACATAGCTTTATAAGAACTTATGTGCTTTTGAGATAACTGCAAAAATTCCTTTCCATAGCTGTAACTCAAGATCTCCATATCTACATTATTTATCAACCTCCTTCCACTCAGACACATCAGCGAGGGCACTGCTTTAATAGACGTGCAAGCACCAAAAGGAGTAGGAAGCAGACTTTAAAAGAGTGAAGCAGTAAACTTAGCTGTGGAAGGGCTACAGAACAAGCAATGTGATAGCTTCCCCCATTTATAAACATAATCCAAACTTACACACAAAAAATTGTAGCTACTTTTAAACTGTCTTAAATGTTTTGAAGAGCATCAAGTTTTTTTTATTCATTTTAAACTTTTATATACTTAAGATACTACTTTCAAATCTCTAGAGGATTCAGTTATCATTTGTTAGTTACTTTATGTAGATCATGTTACCCTGATCTTTTTTCAAAGCTCTGTAATTCCTGGATAAGAAATCTTTAAGGCAGCAAAGTCTTACCAAATAGCCCAAAAGAGGAATTCACCAAGTAAACATAAAACCAAGCTATCAGAGCAAAGCCTAAAAAGTAACCACAGTCCTTTTCAATCTTAGATTGTTTCTTAACTCTATATTTTTTTCTATATTATATTTAATCTAACTTCTTGGTTATAATTTTTGACTCCTAGAAGAGGAAACTAAAACTTGCTCATTAAAATCACTTCATTCAAGGTTTTCCATGAATTATTTCATCATTCTCATTACCACTCAAATGTCCCTCCTGATTAAACTTCAGAAAGACCAGAATAGGGTCCTTTGGTCATTACCATTTACCTTTCAAGAAGCCCAGAGACAAACAAGCAAAAAAAGAGGTTGCCACTAACCAACCTCTCCCAGAGACAGAGCAGAGGCTACTCACAGCATCACATCAGCTACCGCAGGCCAGAAGGTGCCCTGGAACCAGGGGGCTGCCCACCCTCCTGCTGTCCCTTATGACCTCCCTCCCATATCGTTACCAGCAGCTGAGGTCAGCTCCACGAGCCTCAGCTGAAAGAGTGAGCCGGGAAGCCCTAGTTTTGTTCTGTGGCAATTATCAACATATATTATCATGAGGAATTATGAGGAATTAACAAAACACATTATCTTTGCCATAAGGATTCTATAAGGTTTTATACAATCACTATGAAATCTTCTCTTTGTATGGGTGATTCATCTTGAAAACTTGCTTTGATTTTTTTTTCTTTATTTTTAGTGTGAAAGATGGTTTTCCTGATCTTGACATAATTAAATTGAGTTTTCCAGTCCAGGTGCTTTCACTGACTTGTGGCCTTACTTATTCAGTTTTTCCTTCTGAAATCCCAAACTCATTATAATTTAATTCCATTTAATTTAGACTGAATCAACATCTGATGGTTTGATCCAAAGTTACTTCTAATGGTGACAACTCAGTAATTTTTCACCAACCTCATGCAGTTCCCTTCCCAGACTAGATAATCACGTACACAATTACAGCTTTCTACATACTCAAACTTGCAAGAAGCTGTTCTCTGACAGCCCTACCCTCTTAATAAACATTTCTGCTGATAGAATACAATGAAGTTGGAAATAAGTTTTGACCTTTTTGCTAGATCATTACAGCACTCTACTAGGAGTTAAATGGCAACAAGACCTTTGATTCTCTTACTAAGCTGCAAACATATGTACCATTCAAGGCTAATAACCTGATAAGTGTGCATCTACTTTTTAGTAAAGATTCCTTTAATATATTTCAGTTTCACCTTAGTCCTGAATTTGCCTGTTTATGTATATGTGCATAAGGGCAATAATCTGAGTTCTTGTCCTTTGGATTTGAATCTTGTGCTGGATTGATTTTGAGGTCAAAGAAAATGCGGTCTCAATTTATGGATTCTCTGTAGTCTAGTGTGAACTTACATTGAATTAGACTTCTGTCTGTAACCCCATCACTCACATACATAAGAAACATAATGTGAGTCATTAGAGCTCTACCTCTAATAAATTTTCATCATGTCTACCACCAGGCATATAATCTAATGGGGTCTGAGAGGAAGAAATAGGATAGACAGCTTTACATGAACTTATTTCCATAGGAAACCGAGCTCCAAAACAAACAAAACTGTACTGGCCAGAATATTTTAATAGCATGTACTTTTGTTATGTCCCTCCAGAATACAGTCTGTAATGGAATCAGTGAGATGGATCAGTGTACAGCAACTCATCTCTTACAACTATTAAAAATCAGAGGTGAGAGAAAAACCAAGCATAGAGGATGGCTAATGGGGACCCTGCACGGTGGTGAGATGGGGATTTGTGTTAGCGTAACTGTGGTTTCTACTTGTAATTGTATTTGTGCTGTTCACTTAGAAGAGACTCGTAAAGCACTCCCTTATGGCTTTTCTGTACAGTTGGAGTGTCCCAGTCTCTCAGCTTCCAGCTGTTAGACATATGTGGTAACTAACGCAAGGGCTGTTAAAATGTACTTTCTATGCATGAAGGAGGAATTATGACACTTAGACTGTTCTCAGCTGGGCCTCTAAATTTGTAAGTGTGTGTGACTGTGTAAAAATGAGGCATATTACAGGAACTGCCCTATTCAGTATTCTTTATTCAAGCTTGGATGTTGCAAAAAATTATGAATATACATTTATGACATTAATGAAGGGTGAGGGGATGCACTGTCATAAGCTGGTAACAAAGTACAGGTATAAACAAGCCCAGCCAATTTATCTTGCAAGTGAGGCAACAGCACACACATAAAGAAACGTGTGTACTTAGGCATGAGAATGAGGAAATTAAAAAAAAATGAAAAAAAGAAAAAAGAAAAAAAGCAAATATTTGTTAAATGAGCTACTAAAATCAAGCAAAACCCTTTGCACTAACATTATATCTTTTTCCTTCAGAATAATACAATGCAACTTTTATTAAAAGTAAGGGACCTGGCCCAGATCTTTATTTCCCCGCCTCCTACAGCTGAGATGATTTCATTCAATAGCCAAACAATTCAATACCATTTGTGGCAGATACCTTGTACCAATAAGAAATTTTCAAGCTTTGTCTTCCCTGTAAGAAAAACTTTATATTACGTAATCTAAAGAAATATATATTATGTCAACTGAAATAAAAACAGGATAATTCTAATCTGTCAAAAGGACACCCTGTTCTTATAAAAATATGAAGCTTTGAGGTAGGCACAAATGTACAAGAAGCCCTAGCAAACTGAAGTTTAAATTCTGCAGAGTTTGTGGACTTGGTTCGGAATATAGCTGGGCTTCTGTGCCATGAAAATCGCAGGCATGCTTGAAGATATTTGAAAATTAACTCTGATATTTCTGGCAACAAAACTGAGAAGAAATGTCATCCGAACGTCCTATTCTTGCAGTATCCAGTTCCATTTTGCCAGAGACGTGCTGTACAGCAGACTTGGCTGGAGTTTGGTGGTGCTATTTTCTGAGTTAGCTAAATTTCTAAAGCTTTTAATATACAGTTGTTGCTATTTCAAACATTTTAAATTCAAAGAAAAGCAACTTGCTAGAGTTCACTATAGGTATTTACATTCTTAGATCTTAATGATCATTCTTAGCTATTAATGAGCTATATTAATATTTTTTTCACACTGAAAAGGCTAGCGAATGCAACAAGGGCTTTCCATAAAATATGACCTTTTAATTTCCTTTATTTTTTTAAAAATAAATGTTTTCATTGTTTTAGCAATTTTAAAATGAAACTTTGCTTTAAAACAGTATACAGATTTTTTTTAAAACCCCAGACCAGAGGAGACAGAGAATCTCATTTCCCAAACTGTAGGCTGCGTGTGTCCACAGGAAACGCAGTCATGGAGAGAGGCTTTCTCCATAGAAATTCAAAATAAATGGCAGGGAGAGCTGAGCTGAGTGCAACTAACATCTCAGTAGCTGGAAGCACAATATCTGGATGGATCCTCCAAAATGGGGAGATAAAAGAACAGCTGCTGCGGCCCAGGGGAAGCTGTGCAGCAATCCCTTCACTGAGACATGCTTCTCACTTCCCAAATCCTGGGAATGACTAAGGCGGATGAAGAATGAGGGGCAAAAACACCGCTGTGAGGAAGGACAGCTATTAGCAAGGGAGCAAGAACATCTGTTGCTTATACCGGGGGCCTTTTGAGCGCACGGACCATGGAAATCAGTGTGGATCTGGGCCAAGGGTGGGCGGGCGAGGGCAGCCCAGAGAGCAGGCATTCGCTCGGGACCTGCGGGGTGAGTGTGATGAGAACTCGGGAGCGATCCTGCCCGGGGAGCAGGGACCCGGCTCCCACAGGCAGATCTGGAAAAGCACTGCTATCTCCCTCAGTTAACCAATTTGCTTCCTTTCATGTTCAGTCAATGAGTTACAGTGCGTTACGGCTTCAGTGGATGCAAACTAATTAAGGGTGAATGATCTAGCAAACATTCGTTTGAGTTTGGATTCCTCATTGAGGCAAGGGGGTAGCTTTGGTATCACATCTACGGAATCTCATTCCAAGAGCATTGAACCTTTTCCTGGTTGGGAAATGTCACGAACAGCATCTGTGCATGGCATGTCCCTTCTCTCTCGTGAACATGGAGAGTGGTTACGCCTGTTCAAAGGGGCAACGCATCCATAACCATCAGCATAGCAAGGATGCCGCCAAGATGTTCCTCCTGGGGCACTGGAGCAGATGGCACCAGCACTTTCGTCTGTGGCTCAGGCTGTAGGTGATCGAGTCACATGTTATGTTGAATAACGCAGTTCTAACCTTACATATGTGATATGAGCCAAAGCAGATTGAATATACCTGGTGCAGGCCTCTGGCCACTAGGGTCCAGCCGTGTTCTGCTGGGAACACGTGTGGCCTTGCTCTAAGTGTTTGTGTGTCCTACTAAGGCTTTTTTCCCCACATTAGCCCCAAGTTTGCTTAAAGCTCTCAGATGAGAAGCTTAGTATCTAATAGTGTGGGTATAAAGAAAAATTGGGGCTGCTATTCTGGTTATTGCATGAAATACAGTAGGTTTACCCCTGAGATAAAGTCCTTATATGCCACAGGATAAATACCAAAGTGAGTCCTTCAGCTCTGGGAGTAGAAGCCACTATTTTAAAATCATTTGTATTTTTTTCTTGCTTAGAGCATTCCAAAGCAATTACCCTAAAGTCAACGTACTGTGTAATGCTGGCAGGAATTATGAGATTCTGGAAGGCTATGGAATTATGGCTTATTTCTATTTCTTGGTTCTGGTATTATAGGTTATTTCTGTCAAGAACCCAGTCATATTATCACAAAATGAGAAGGCAGTTGTTTAACTTGTCCTTGCTTTTTGCAATGTGAAAAGTGAAAAGTCATTTTCAAATTGCCTCTGTCACATAGGCAGATGTTGTTGCTTTCAACACTGTCTTTGTGACTGGAGCACAGCAGAAGAATAATTTCAGTCCCCTGCTTTACATAGTCTGCTTCATGTGCTAGTGTTGCAGCCATCAGCCAGACAAGACATTTGACTAAGCAAACTGGCAGTTTATTTCACACATTCATGGGAGATGAATAAAACTAGATTCCAAATTTATGCATGAAATGTCTCCAGTTTGTTCAGTTTTATGTCAGACTTACTTTCCTCATTATTTCCTCTTTTGTTTTAATTGGGAGATTTTTGCAAAAATACCTTTTAAGCAGAATTTTCCAAAATCTTTCTTCAAAAAGAATGTTTCATGCACATTTTATGACATCCCACAGATTTTTTTTTCTGATTTGTTCTCTTGAAATGCCAGAATTCAATGTTCCTAAGCTACTTTCCTGGAACAATAATATATTGCATATAATAAGGCATGGGCGCACATATCTTGTACATATTCAGCCTGTCTGTATATGTATAGACACACAAAAACCTTGGGCACTGCTGGAAAAATACAAGCTAAAGAGCTTACTGTTACCTTCTGATCTGGCATTTGATGTGGTGCTGGATTTCCTTGAGACCTAATACTTATGGAGAAAGGACTTTTCTGCTTGAGAGAAATGTGAAGAAATATTCAGTACAAACTCCGCCAGCTCCTGAGCGCTGAATCTGTCATTACGGCAGTGCAGTTGGCCACCACGGCACTATGGTATCCCAATGGAAAAGACTTCCCCTACACCATGACCAAGAGCAGTTATGCTAAAAGGAGAAAACTTCAAACATCAAAGACTTTCTCCTTGGATGAAAATCAACCCTGAACTGGAATCTCTTAAAGTTTCCTAACTGAGCTGTAATTTCTATGAGAAACGGCCTTTTCAAGGGATTTCCTGTATTCCGTTTCCAAGCGGATAATGCCACTTACGCTATTTCAGCATTTTATCTTCTGCTTGAAGCCAGTATGTATGGGAAAATGAAAGTGGAAACTAATTTTTAGAAACATTATCTGAATATTTCTGAAGCTTCAGAGCTATGTCTCTCTATAAATTTTGGGACAGGAGTGGGAAATCTCTCTCTGGTTTAGCTTTTGAGTGCCAAAACTACCTAAAAATGAAAATGAAGGACATAAAAAGAAAGGGCTTTCCTCCCATTCCATGAGGCTGAAAGAATGAAAATATGGCAGTTCACAGCTTATTGTTTCCTGGCACCAAAACTCACAAATGTGACAATAATGCTGGAAGGATAATGAATCCAGTTTATGCTCCAAGTGTAAAATGCCCAAATCTAGCACAACAGGGAGCCTTTCACCATTTCATCCACATGGAAATAATGCAGAGAATAATTAGCAAAATAAATGAAAAGGCTTTGGACTCCATCTTAATCCACCTCTACCCAATGGTAATAACACCTCAATTCATTAAACATCAGATGCACATTAGTGAAACACAGCGTCAACCTGGGAAGGGCACACCCTTAGGGAGAACTGAAACACGCAAGCCCGTCATTTCTCCCAAGGTGGTTAACTTTAATTAAACTTCTCAAAACACAAATTTGTACTCATCTTGAAAGAAACATGAAAGAATGACTTAAAGCACCTTCCAGTTGTGTTTCAAGCTGCTTTCCTTGTCCTGAGCAAGTTGGGACAGCAGGAGCTATGGAGATTTTGATGGAAAGCAGTTCAAGCTCTGGAACAATACATTTAGAGAACTTGTGCAATAGCGAGAAAACAATTTACAAAATCCTCAGGGAATATTATTAAATATCACAAATGTATTCCTCTGGACTGGTCTACTCTTGCCTTTCTCACTTCTGATCCAGTACTCCCTTGTGTGTTTGTTTTTTTACTTATTAAAGGCCAAACATAATTCTGTTTACTCAGTCTATGGGAAAACATAGGGATGACAGCTTGCTGTGGGCCTTGGGATTAAAAGCTGCATCCTGAAGTTTCATTTCCTTGCAAACCATTCTATTGAAGCAATAAGGGAAAAAGATGAGCCAATCTTCCCTTTCTCTTGATTTTCCCTAAAGATTTGTTAAGTGTCTTTAGTTCAGACTAAATCTAGATGGAAAACACTTGTGTGTTCTGGTTCTTGTTTTCTTGGTAAAATATCTTGGAACTTGGCAAATGCATGGACTAGGGGAGAAGTTAATTTAACTTATATCCTGCTCAGCTGGAATCCTCTTGCTTTCTGAAGTCTCAGTTTGCAATTCTGGGACAGTAAAAATCAGCCATTATAGAAATTGTGTATTAATTTTCCCAGGGTTTCATGTTGCATCCCTGCCACACATATTCAGAATTCTCCAGCATATTATGTAAGGATGAATGAAGGCGACTAGGATCCAGTGTTCTTAGGATTTGTCCTTGACTCCAGCGCTGACTCACTCCTCAGTTCTTCGGGACACAAACCTCCTTCTCTGCCTTGGCCATAGCGTGCAAAACTGAACACACAGGCAGGCTGTTGTGCCCAGAATAGTACCAGCATCCTATGGTCTTTCCAAGCAATAAGAGACCTTCTTGGGGTCAAAAAACAGTGCTTGAATGTTAGCCCCTCTTCCCACTTGTTTCTGCACAAAAGATATTTGTGAGTCAACAATAGACACAGAAGCAAGTCCCTGCTGGGTTGGTTTTGGAGAAAGCCGCTGCTCTCTTCTGTATCAGCGGCAGAGGGAGAAATCTGGGCAGACCCTACTTCTTGCTTCACAGAAAGCTGGAAGAACTGGACAAGTGGAATGTCACAGCACAGGGATGCCGTATACATATAAAACCTGTCTTAAGATAGACCTAATGCTGGGAGTTGGGCTGTCAGTCCAGCTATGTCCCATAACCTCTGACCTGAAAAATCCCTCCTGGTCTTCTTCCACCAGTGCCTTCCAGTGCTGGGAAGGTGCCCTGGCCCAGCTCTGAGTGAGCAACACTTGGTTTTAGCCCAAAGAGGGACTAATGTATGGCCTATTTTGCCTCTAAAGCTTACAATTCCCACATAAATGGGAATATAAGAATATATTCCCGGCGAAAATCTTAGAAAACCTGGACATGCCTCATGAAATTAAACCAGGCCAAGTGCACGGTCCTACACCTGGGGAGAAACAACCCCAGACACCAGTACAGGCTGGGGGCCGATCTACTGGATAGCAGCTCTGCTGAGAGAGACCTGGGTGTCATGGTGGACGACAGGTTGCCCATGAGGCAGCAGAGTGCCCTCGTGGCCAAGAAGGCCAATGGGATCCTGGGGAGCATTAAGAGGAGGAGCATCTCCAGCAGGTCGAGAGAGGTGATTCTACCCCTCTACTCAGCCCTGGTGAGGCCACACCTGGAGCACTGTGTCCAGTTCTGGGCCCCCCAGTACAAGAGGGATGTGGAGCTGCTGGAGAGAGTC
>JAWLRI010001005.1:524964-588701 GCA_034781795.1 Crypturellus tataupa
TGTTAAAAACATTTCATGCAGCACATTTCTCATTTTATTCCTCACTTTAACCATTGGGACATCAAAGACAATTTTGATAATAGCTTTAATAACTTCATTGTAGCCTCTGCTTCTACATCTTGCTTCTCCCTAATGCACATTCAGGTTTGATGACTGAGGCTTTAATAGTACCGCATCTCAGATGTCTGAGCTTGTCTTTATCCTTAATGATAAATAAGCAGGACACAAACAAGAAAGTCATGTGTTACAAAAAGAGGAGAATATGTAGCAGGCAAGGTTGTGCTTAGAAAACAGCTACTATGGCAGCTGACGCGTCTCACCTGTATTTTCCATATAAAAGTAGGGTCTACCTTCATGCCCTTGAAGCAACACTGTGTATTTGCTATCTCTTGTAAGAGTGATTCTTGTTCAGACCTAAACCAAGGTTGTGCTCAAATAGGATTAGGTACTGGAGTGTACTTCACAAAACCGAGGCTTTCCATGCACACATGAAAAGAAAACAGCGTAGGACTTCACAGATGCAGTTTAGAGGGATTTTAAATTTATATCTGCTGCAAAAAACCACAAGTACTATCTCTCTCAGGAATATTCTGCCTCACGTATGCAAGAAGCTGGAGTTTCTTGAATGTTTCATGCAAGAAGCTAGAGCTTCTTTCACAAATAAAATTCTCTCGGCTATCAACAACTCTCTTGCCATTCTCTTACATCCTATCTTCAGTTACCCATCAATTTTAAAACAACTTTAATGACATTCTGCTTTTTTTCCTGGCCATATGGAAAAAGAATTAATTATTATCCAAGTTAAACCATCATGGGAAATACATGTGGAAATTTTTAGGCTTAGAGTATATAGTCTTCATAAATGTTTTATCTTTTATTATTTTGTCATGGAGTGAGAGACAGAAAAAATAAAAGGAAAAATGCACAGAGAAGAACACAGTACTGCTACTGCCTTCAGTTTGAAAACAAATTAAATAAAACATGGCCTCCATCTTTGTTTTCATGTTTTTTTTTCTCCTTCCAAATAACAGAAATACTAAATGTTTTAGGGAAAAAAAATATACATTGACCTTCACCCTTTAAATAAATTTACTATATTCATTAACAGTTGCATTAACCTTCATTAATAACATCAACAGCATTAAAATCTTCACCTTGTTGCCCCAAGATGTTTACGATGTTAAAATCTATGTTAGAGATAAAGCTGTCTCTAACTTAATGCCAGTCAGCTGGCAGAATGTGAAACACAGTTTTACTGAACTCTAAATATTTGTAAACAGTAAAATGTAAAGGAATACACAAGGCAATGTTTCACATTTTTTCATCACAACTTTGTCGAGACTATCTCAGAGGTATTTATGAGGAAAATTTATTTTTCTAAGAAGTTCACTTTCAAAAGAAATCTTTGCCTTATGTTTGACACCAAAGAATTTTGTTATGTGATAAATACTAAGAATAAAATACGTATCATGACCAGCCCTCAGATTCTTCTCCCTTAGCAGAAAGTGATGAGGCAGAACCATTTATACTCTTAAGCTATGACCTCAGGCACAAGGGCAGGCAGGAGGATGGCTCCTGTCTTTGCAATGGGTCACACAATATTCTGGCATGGGAGCATGATAATGATTTTAAGGGGTCTGAGATCAAAAGAAATAGTCTCACATTTTCCAGTCTGGGGTACAAGTCTAACCCAAATCCAGTTTTGAGGATCCTTGGTATCCTCTCAAAGACACAGTATTGCTTAAGACAAACTGCATGCACTGTTATCAAAATGTACTCAAATGGTTTCCCATCATCTACTCAGTTTTCAAGGATATTTTTTCTGATGCAGGTGCTACACATGTGGCAGGCAGGCTTCATTTGCAGCTAAGAGCTTTTGTTCTATTTTTCAAAGGTCATGGCAAGTCACAAGGGTATCATTGGTTCCTGAAAATGTTGTTTCCCTGTTAAACAACCTCCTTCCTCTCTCATTCTTGCCTGAAATGTCCTAACTAAAAAGACATGTCCATGATCTAAAGTACACAACAGATCACACAGCAGGAAAGACACATCATTATTTGTCACTATGGGTCTCTACTGAGTCCTTTCAATCAATGGTTGCAGAGCAAATACTCCCTCTGACATTCCAGGCAAGCATGTCCCAAAGCTGCGTAGTAGGATGCACAGTTACAAATTCTGGCTACACAGTGCAGAGCTTCTTTGAAAATGTGATCTACGGGAGTTTTCTGTTATTATCTAAAACTCCCAGGCAGGAAAGCCAGGCAATGTTAGGGAAGCACTGTGATAAATTTAGCAAATGATAATGTAAACAGCATGGAAAAAAATGTGTGCTGTACAGGAGGGCACAGATGCATTTAATGGCTGGGACACACAGCAGAATGCTTGGGAACAGCATTGCCATACACTTAAATCTAGTTCAAAGACATGTGTGCACTCCTAGTTTTATGCTCTTCAAGTAGCCTCGCTGCAGTCAGTGAGACTGCTTACACAGCATGCAATTAAATGCTGCAGAATTATTTATTTTTCTAAGGACCAGGGACTTTTACATAGGGTGTAAAATATCTTTGGCTTCACCTCTCAAATATATCAGTAATGTAAATAGGCTTTTACTCTTATTTTTATCAGTGATTAATCTGCCTAAAGAGAGAACTCTTACTTTCTCTAGTTTATTTTACCGTTTCTTTCTTGGTATTTGAGTGACACATCATTTTGCCTGAGATAGTAAAAACATCAATTTGCTAGAAGTCAGTGAGCAATCTTGCTCCTTTTAATTTGCTTGTTTGTTTTCAGTGTCAACTCACCTAGATGTCTAGAGTCAGCCTTACACCATTACGCCATATATTACTGCAGCTGCGTCCATATCCCTATCCATGAACTTGGTGCAAGCAAATTTCTCAGGAGGAGGACATTTGAGATGTCACTGAGGGTTAGTCAAATTGCTAAACTGCAGGCATTAACAGGAAACAATTACAGAGACTCTCAAGCTGTAGCCAACCCTGCAAGCAGCAATTTACTTGAATTCCTTTCTTTCCACATCTGCTGCTCTCCTAATTGTCCTTAACTGGTAGCTATATAAAGAAAAACAAACAATCACGTCTTCATTACATCCTTATATTATACAGTAAACACAAGTGAGACTGTTACTTCACAGTTCTAGGTTTCCTTCCCAAGTTACAAGCATTGCTTTCTTGTCTTTGTTTTCTGCAGGCGCCCTTCAGTGCTCTTTGATTCCTACGGATAAGCAGTGCTACCTTTTCCTCTTTCACCAGCCATTGTTCAGGTTTGGGCAGGAAAATACCCACGCGGGAAAATCCAGTGAGCAGAGGGGGTTGTGAGCGTATTAACAAAAATAATGCCTCCAGAGTGCCAGGCTCTTTAAAGAAAGGAAGGCGGCCACTCTGTGCGTATATATGCATGAAAATACCTCTGTGCCATGTGGGTTTGCAAAATGTTGTGAATCGTATGTACAGTACTCCTGGTTCCTTTCTAGAGTTTTTGGTTCTCTGTGACATTTATAAGATAAAAATCCCCCTGTTAGGACTCTAATGGCTGTGCTAATATTTTGTTTACAATAAGATGAAAAAGCTTTTTTGTAAGATCAAATGGATTTTCAGACCGCAGAGCTGCTTAGAGCAGCATGGCTCAATAATCTGTAATTGAAAAATATATTCTTAGTTTAAATCCTTTAAATCTGAAGGAGTTGAATCTGAAGATTATTGAAAGGGTAGTGGAATATTTTGGCAGAATGTGGGCAGAGGAATGAAGTAAAGAAGAAGGCTGAGACAGGGAAGCAAAAGAACACAATAACCAAATCAGAATAAACTATCATTCATAAACCTTAAAAATGCCAGACTTTTATTTACTTTAAGATCTAGACTTGCACAAAGAACAGGATGCAGAAAAAAAATCTGAGGTAGCTACATCCTTTCTTGCCTCAGTCCCAAGATAAGCGTATTTCTCAATGCCTAGACAAAAGTAAAACTGTAGTGTGATCCAGCTGGAACTGATGGGATTCTTTCCAAACATTTCAGCAGACTATGGCTCAAGCTACACGTGTATAAACATCTAGAACATGTAATTTTGTAAATTGTTCCTGCTTTAAAGTCACAGGAGCATGATTCAGCTTCCTAACTCTTTTTCTACAAACTGAGTGACAAGACATTCTTTCATTATTATCAAAAAGTTGTCTTGTTTTCATTTTCTTACTTCATCCGTCAACTCTGATCAGTGAAAGTCGGCAAAATTTATTCTCTTTCTTCTGTACAATAAAAATCAAATTTCTCATGAGATCACTGAACTCCTGTTTAGTCATTTGTGTCAGGTAATGTTATCATTAAGTGTATTAATTATCGCAAACCTGTCTTGCATTTTTTTGATATGAAAAAATGTAATGTAAAATGGTCCTGTGAAACAGAATAAACCATGATCCTGAACAGTTAATTCAGCACTGTGCGTTAGCACCAGAGAAAAACTCCGGAAGAGATAGTTTAAATATCCACCCTGGTGAAAGATGGCATAGGAAAAGGAGAGGCTAGATTGTGGAAAGGGCAAAGGAAGGGATAGTATATTTTATGTCAAGCTTGTTGTAAAGAAAAGAAAATGCCAGTGCGATTGATAGCAGAAAGATGAGAAATGGGGGAAAGAAAATCTTGTTTAGTTACATGCTGAGCAGTGAGTTATGCAGCAAAGCTTAGAGATACAGCAGAGGGACCCTAATGGGTATGGTAGGCTGGGCTGTTCGTTTGGATGAGAAGGTGACAAATTACTAATGACATGAGACTTCTGCTGTGCAACTGCATTTTAATAATACAAAAGGGCTCGATGCAACTGGCGAAAAGCAGAACAGAAATTACCCAACCAAAAAAAAAAGAAAAAAAAAAAAGAATCCTAATGTTTGGATGCACACACTGCTGAGACAGAGAGAGAAAAGACCAGGAGAGGATCTATACTAGTCCTGCTTGCTTTCTGTGAGGTGCCAGAGCATTCTCACTTTTTGCACGTACGCCAAAAAAAAAAAACCGATAACGGGATTGCAGCAACTGAAACACTGTTCTCCTGTGAAACACTTCCTCTGGTGCAGCAGCCCGCACAAACCAGAATTTCACCCCATTGCCAACCCAACCAGAGGGGGTTCAATGGACTTCATTGAGTAAGGAAGCTGCAGGCCTAGCAGGAAGGGCTGGAGCTGTTAGAAACCAGGCTTGCTCCCTTTGCCCCATGTCAGCCCTGACTGAAAGTGATTGAACGAGCTCTGGTTTGATAGACCATCTGCATCCAAACTAAAGATTCAGCACATGGCTTACAATATTCCCATGCAAGTCTGCCAGAATTTCTTCAGCTGCATATAACAATAAAAACACAATATCCAACTCCTCATTTGGAAAATATTCTGCTGTCATTGTGAGAAAAATCTTTCAGATCATACCATATTTATATTCACATACTGAAGGCTTCCCAAAATCTGGATCACTACAGAGAGAATAATAGAATAAATGTTATCCAGTGTCATTTATCAGCTCATAAAATGGCCAAATTCTCCCTTCAGTTTTGCACTGAGTTTTGCAAGCCAGACAGAAAGCACCCTGGCTGAGATGACAACCACAGTGTTTAATTAAGCTTTTGCCAATGTTTCTTCCCTTCTTTGTGGGGTTCAGATTCCAGAAATGGCTTGTGTTTGATGGGCCAACATATTCCCTGGTGATAGATATGCTTTCATCAAAATGGCTGGGAGAATGACAAGAGAGCCCAAACCATGTCATGATTTATACCTCAAACGCTTCTACTGAAGTTGATGAGACCATACAATGTCTAAATCAGAGTCGAGTACGCTTTAATCTTGAATAATCAAAAACTGGAAGATCTAAGGTTTTAAGGCATATTCTACACCATGAAGAATATATGAGTGAAAGCAGTATTCTATTCAGTCAGTCTATGCCTAAGACCCAGTCCTAAAATATATAGGAACAGGAGGGTTGTTTGGTTACAGATGACTACCTACTTCAGCAAAGCACACTAGTCAAATATAAAACCTTAGTACTTCAAGCGACACATGATTAGTGTCATTCCCGTGGTAAACTGGAATCCAGCTAATTAATGGGAATGACATTTAAGTGTAACGATTCCAGTTTTGTGGGATATTTTTCTCTGATGTTCTTTCATGTTTTTTTTTTAATGCTACATAATTCACTTTGAAGTAGCTGTTCCATTGCTGCGCTCATATTGAGAGAGGGTTTTTGGAGCTTTCCCTCAGTACAGTAGAATAACTTGGTACTAATGGGATTACTCACAGGGCAGAGTTAAGCAGTTACATAAATCTCTGCAAGAGTGGAGTGTTAATTACCAGCTTGCATGCCAGAACCCAAATAATGAAACAAAATAGCATACACATTTCCCAAAAGTTTTCCATATTCCTCTTGGCCTGAGCATTGGCAATAGAGGAAGGGTTCTGAGGGAGCTCAAGCTCCATTCCTTGCTCCTGCTGTGTATACTCGAGGGACGTTATTTACTACATGCACAGCATCGAGCACTATCGAATATGAAACTGTCAGAGCTAGGCACTATGAGCTTAGAAGATAGTTTCCTCTGAATAAAAATTTGTCACTGAAAAATACTCAGGGCATTTGTAATTTTCCCCATCAACAATCATAATTCAAATTAACATTTTGTTGCGAAACAAAACATAATAGTAATTATTATTAAATAAAACTTAAAAGGTTGTTTCTATTTGAAAGCGGAAAAATGTCGAGTTTCCTTTTCAGGTTTTCTTCCTCCCACACTCTCTGTGCTCTCCGCCTTCCTTCTTTACCAAGGCAAAGGGAAGGAAGTGTGCAGGGACATACTTTTCATCTTCTTTTATTGTTTTTTTCCTCTGACATAAACTTTACTGAACTGAAATTCTTTTTCAATAGAACTTTTTAAAAAAACATACTTCTGAACATTTCTCTTGTATTACATTCTCTTTAATTTTTTTCGGTCTTATCATTTTAAAGCAAACGTTTCTGTCTCTGCCTTAATGTTATCTTTTATGTTATTTCTGAATAAAGTAACTGAAGAGAACTTTGCATTGTGCAGATAAGAGAAGCAAGCTATGGCACTGGTAAGACTTTAACAATAATGAATAGTTTCATTCTATGATTAGTCTATTACTCCCACATCCTCCCTCTTTTCAGGACTGGACCAAGAGATGCCTTTGAAAATCAGTGGAGATTTATGCTTCCACTTAGCAATAGCCACATTTGTAATTTGCACATCAGCATTAGACAAAACCAAGAAAACATTCTCATTGCCTAATGCAACATGGAAATCAAGTAATTACAACCAGACACAACATACAGCAGTAACTGCAAAATATGGCATGAGAGAAAAAGAAAAACTTTAAGGACAAAATATGTAAATACTTCATACAGGAGCTATGTAAATGACTAAAATACATTTATCATAGACTCCCAACTAATTCCAAAGGAAATACCTAAATGTGTGTAAAATATAGATTACCTGTGGTCCTTTTTTTTTTGTACTACTTTTCCTGTCGTCTCATCAATTAACATGCTTCTCACACTTGCTTTGTTGTTTCCCTCAAATTGTTTCCAGCTAAGAATAAATAAAAGCTACCTTTAAAAAAGAAACAAAATTTATATCCGTTTAAACATTTGGAAGTGAAAGAGTTGGTGGAGCACTTTTACATACCTTAAGAATAGATTATAAAAGTCCTAAGACCTTAAGAGATCATTATCATCACTGCATGTGAGGTGCCTCTCCGCAAGGAGGCCAGGGAAACTGAGGAGGTCTAGTGGGATTATGCTGGGGTTGGGTGAAACCTTGGGAGAGGGAAACACTTCTGATGTTTCCCCAGGATGAGGAAAGATCCACCAAGTTCCTTCATGGACCTGGAGGTGATGGAGCGAGTGCCAAGAGGTGCGTGCTGGTCTGTGCAACTTCTGGAGAAGTTTCCCCCTAGTTGAACCTCCCCATGTGAGGACTCAACATTACTGTCTAAGGGAGGCAGGAGCTGGATGGGTATCACTGAGGATTGCATGGAGGGGGCAATAAAGCTCTTGCACTGTGAATCTGCAGCACAGGTGGAGAGATCAGGAGTGCCCGTGCCTGGGGACACGGAAAAGAGTCTCTGGGCATTTAGCAAAAACTCCCCCATCTTCTGCATGAGGTTCCTAAATGACCATGAGTGCACGGAAAAGCACCTGAGGAGCAAATTCTCCCACTCAACGACAGGAGTGAAGAGGAAAAAAAAAAAAAAAAAAAGCAAGCAAACTTGCAAACAAATTTTAAAAGCTGACATGTAAATGTCAACAGAATGACATTTTGGAGCTGCAACGTGCCATATACTTCATTCAGAAGCGCTTATTGACTGGCCATACATTGTCGGCAGCTAATTGCCTGCCAGCTGCTGATCAGTGAGGTCTGAAGTACCATGTGTGCTCAACTGCTAATCCCAAGGCCAAAAAAAAGGGAGTGGGTAAGGAAAAGGGAGAGGGAGAGAAAAAGGGGAGAGGAAAAAAAGAAAAGAAAAAAAAAAAGAGAGAGAAAATATCCAACAATCCAACAATCCTGTGGAAATCATCCTCTTAGAAGTGTCCCATGTAAGATAAACACTTCTCAAATCCTATGTAAGCCTTTTTTGGAGGATGTGAAAAAGAGAAAAGTGAAAGGTACCCTTCATATTATGTCCCTAATCCTCTCCTTAAGTAATAAACTGGATTCTGCTCTTTGACAGACACCGTGGAGGCAAAAAAAAAAGCTACCATTGGTAATGGTAGCTCTGTTAGAACTTTAGAAACACTGCAGTTTTGGAGGGTCTTTTTTTAAAATTTTTTACAGAAGACCATCCAAGCAACTGCTGCCCTATGGCTCAACAGATCTGTTTGACAGTGGCACCGATTTGTTCCTACTGTTTCCTGATGATCTGGAGTATCTGGGCATGGACGGATATCTCGCTAACTCAGCTGCAAATGGTGCTCAGAGCAATTTCAAGCTGAAATTATCCAGACATTTATCCAGGCATTGTCAGGACTGTGGCAGCCAAATGGCTATCTCCCAGTGCAGAATTAAAAGCCTGATACTGAACAGATTGTGGTCAGGGGAGTCAAAAGGATACAGAGAGTATTCTGAAAAATAGGAACGTAATCATGACTTCTGGGGCATGTTAAAAATGGATTATAGCATTTGGGTTTTTTTTTGAAAAATACTATTTTTCATCTAATCCAATATTTCAGTAAACACAAGAGTGCAAATCCGTATTGTCATAGCACATACAATAGCATGAATTGCTGTGCCAGGACAAAGAAATGGTCCCTCCTCATCTGCAGCCCATTTCCACAGCGGATATGTGGAATTCCATAACGGATATCTCAGAGTGGATTAGTACATCTCCCAAATCCACAGGAGAAGTTGATGAAATTAGTCAAATTAACATTTTCTCTCTCTCTCAAGATACACTTTCTTTTTTTTCCTTTTGAGGCTGACTTACGTGCAGCTTTATGTCCCATCTGCGTGTGGGATGTTTTGTTTTGTATCTGCTCGCCTGCCTGGGTTTCCCACACGCCAGCCCGGTGGGCTGGAGATGGAAGCACTGCGCGGAAGGCACGGGGAGCCGCAGCAGCTGGCGCCACAGACCGTTTCCTCGCGGGCTGAACGCACGCGTGAGCACCCGCGTAGCCGGGACCGGCCCGCAGAACCCAGCAGACGGGGAGCGAAACCGCAGCGCTCGCGCGGGCAGCTCTGCCGGGCTCTGCCGACAGGCAGCCCCTCTCCCCTAGCATGAACCAGCGTCCTCTGCCCTTTGCTTCCCTTACGCTACGGAATAATAAGCCTCAAGGACACAGGTGTGCGGTGATATTAAAAATAGACTGCTTCTCAATACAGTCCCTGAAAGAGCCTTGTCACTGCAACGAGCCTCTGCCTGTAATAGCCCATCCACTAAATACTCTGGTTTTCAGAAATTCAGCCAGCCTTTCAGAAACACGGCTGCCCCCAAGCCAACACTGCCCCTCTTTTGAGAGGAAGGGATGCCTCCTTCCTCCTTCCTTCCCAAAATAAAAGCACTATGGACAACTTGAAAGACACAAAAATGTAAACACAGCTTTTGATAATATATACTAAAGAAAGCAAATATATTGAGAATAATAAAAGATAAAGAAGTTCAGCCACCTGACATAATGTTTTGATGACACTCTTCTGTGGCTTAAACTAGGAGACTAGTATATTTTATAATTCATAGCGAAAAAAAGAGCAAAACAAGCTCAGAGATTTATGTTTAACCACTAAAGAATGGCATTTAAAAAGCTGCAGCCTGGAAATGAGTCTTTTACAAAACTGCAGAAGGGGCTGAGTGGGAGGGTTACACGAAGCAATCAGAAAGCAGTGGTTAGAGGGGAAATGAGCAGTCTCGGATATACACAGAGGGAAATGGAGGCAGGGGGAGAGGGGCATTTCTTTCAGAAAATTACTTAGAAATATTAATATCTAAGACAAACACTAAAGGAAGACAAATAGATACAATCACATAACTAAAGGATAAGATATCAGATAGCTGCATTTGCAGCTGGTGGAGATTATATGTAACATATAACCTGTTGCCAATTCCTTTGATGAAACCAGTGCTCCCTTTAAGCTACTCTTGCAAATAAATGAGGTGGTGACCACTTACCATTAATCTCCTGAAAATCACAGATGAAGGCCAACAGTTTTCTATCTGCCTCCTTATGAGAGTACAGTTGAGGGAAGATCAAAAGCTCTGTATTTAGAGCAAGAATGCTTGATTCTGACCAAATCTATCTGGAATGGCATAAGAATGAAGGACCAACACAAGACTGGATTTAAACAGATATTTATGTGTGCTCAGCAGAGGCAGAGTACTGAAAACTGAGCACAAATCCCCTCTCTGGCTCCTCAAAGGGTAGACAGCCCCTCTCCAAAACCTCCTCCTTGCCCCTTCTCTGCCCTTCTCTTCCACAGCCGGAAGGTCCACTGGCATCACACACATCCTTGCTAACACCTCTGGGCTTGGGCAACAGCTTTGCTATAAACTCATCCTGCCTACACATGAGCGATAGTCCTGCTTTCCAAATTCTGCTATGAACATTACCCCCATGATACTATGAGTAAAAAATACATGCACACAGAAGAAACCCATTCTGTCCAACAATATGACCATAAAAAAAATCCATACTATCAGTAAGAACACAATAGAAAACCCTCTTCTATAATACAAAGATGGTGAGAGAGGATCAAAGTCGCTAAGACAAAACTTGGAGAAGAATGGAAAGCTGAGGTGCCCATCACCACCAAACCCTTTTCCACTGATATAAGGAGAGTTTCTTTCTTTGCCTTCTCCATTTGTGCTTCTGCACTCCTTCTGGGACTGCTCATCTTCTCCAGGCCAGATTAAGTCACTTTCCAGATGAGTATTTTATTTCACAGGACTAATAACTTCTCATTCAATCTGGGAAAAAAACCCACGTGATGTTGCCTGAGCTCATGCAGGTGCAGAGTCCTGCAAGAGACTCTTGGGTCATGCTGAAAGGGATCAGGGAGAGCAAGCAGGATTTTTGCTCTTGTTTGGCTGTTGTAAGCTATGGGAAACAGGATTTTGTGCATTCCTGGTAAACAAGCAAGTGAGCTGTTGTGAAGAAACACCAAACTCATCAGCCAATTTTTTTTTCTTCCCATTGGGACAGCTCACCCGACTTTGAAGTGTTGCTGGCCAATGCACATGGGTGTGCTGTGACAGCTGGCAATGCATTCCAGCGGGTAAGTGATGGACTGGCTCCGGAGAGAGTCAAATAAATTATGAAGTGGGTGAAATTTCAGCCTTCCAAATAACAGTCAAATGATTTCATTGGAATGGCTCTGTCTGGCAACTTATTCAAACACATACAGCTGGGCGAACACACAGACCTTCTATATGAAATAGTCCAATGCACGGGAAGAGAGGGAATTCTTATTGCACAAGCAAGCCCGAGTCAGGAGACAGTGAGAGGTTTTGAACGGATGTTTGCCTGAGAGCCAACCAATTACAGCTCTATGTAAATTTAAATACAAGAGTCAGTGATGTGCACGTTACATATGCAGTTCAAAAATACCATCTTCAGGATTCCTCAAATGTTCTGCACGGCCTAAGGAATCTCATCTATCATCTTCATGTCCAACACGCCAGCATTTCCAAAGGCTGAATTTTTCTCTTCTTAGTAACAATTTACATGGATATTTTTGCATCCACAAACACAAATACACAATGCAGATAACAGACACCCTTGGGAGTTTTCTGGAAAGCAAAGTGAGATCAGGTACCTAACTCCTATTGGTAATCCAATGGGTTTTCATAGGACAACCCCATCAAGTCCCTTTCAAAGTCAGAAAAACAGGCATGCTTCTCTAAAAGCCCAGTGTGGGACTGTCATTATGGAATTAATGATATAGGGTTAATTTCCTTGATTGATACCTGAGAGTAGCTGTAGGGAGGCAACTGATTGACAGAGGTGGAAAGAGAAACTTTGGAGATGGAGGTCCTGTAGATGCTTGCACTTCTAACTGACTCTATAGAGTTGCATATTCCGGACATGTCACCTACAAGGGACGAGGTGGCCTGTTCTGCTAATGTCTGTTGTTGTGCAGGACCTCATTTTTTTCTACTTTTGTGAAATGTGGTCAACATAATTTGTCCTGACCAGGGGAAGATCGCAGATCTTAGTGCTCCAGAATTAATCCATCTTTTTCAGCCTCTGGATAGGATCTTTAAAAGTATGAAGGACTATTGTGAATAGGAGGTGAATTCACTTTCATTTCTTATCTATCTTCACTCAAATAACCAAGCAGAACCAACTTTACAAGTCCGCACATTAAGTTAAAATGTTTTCACTGATACAGAAAACTCGTGCATGAGGCATTCATCTAAGTTTTACATTTGGTCGGGGAAGCTGAAGTCTGCAATGATCTGCACCTGGGTCAGACTTTCTCCCTATTTCCAGTTACTGTTCAGACAGCATGTGTGTGTGTGTATGTGCATGTGTCAGTGTGCTTGCTTGTTAATTCATTTCTCTGATATAAGGCAATTACCACTTCTTTTAGGGATACCTGTTTGTAAATACTTGCTGTTGTTTGGGAATCTTATCTCCAATGCTTCTCCTAAATGTCTACTGAATTATGAAATTATGAACTAAACCACAGGAGATTTTGTTATAGCATTAAGCAACTCAAGGTATATATGGTCTTGCAAAATACTAGAGGAAACGTTTTGATTGTATTTAATATTGTACCCAAAACTAGATGTAGGAAAGGCTTGCAGATAGGTAAAATATTTTTCTGAGATATTTTTGCATATATATGAATATACATAAATATAAATAAATATATTTACCTTTCATTTTCAAAGGCTTTTCTTTTCCCCTTTGAAAATGGAGTTTTCTTTTAAGGTTAAATAAAAAGACTTTCCAAAAGCAAACTAAATATTTCATGCTGACCCACAAAAAAAAAATGTTTCAGCTCAACCTACACTGATTTTTTTTCCAAAATTTTCAGCTAAGCCATCAAAGTCAAATCTGTTCTTTAGTGATTCTTACTTTTATTTTTTTTTTTAAATACAGTCGTTTGCGCTGCCAATTTCCTTTGTGATATCGTGTGTTTCTCCTCTGCTCTCTTGCTGTTCGACCTCTTGAATACCTCTCCGGCTAGGAAGCCCGGAGATCCTGCACTCCCATGAATGCTTTGATAGCTGTCAGGAGCACTGAGAGCAGCACTTCTGTTTATTTAAATAGGACATATAATTATTATCTTTGGGATACTTGCAAGAAGAAAAAGAAGATTAGGACACTATTGGACAGCATCCCAGCTCTGCTGGAATCCTCGGTGGCTTTTTAGGGTTTAAAATTACCAAGATGTTAATATTCACTGAGAACAGTCAATTCTGGATAAGGAGATACATCTGTACGTTATGTTTCAAGTAAGCAAATCTTTAGAAATACTACGAGAGTCCGCTGCTGCGTTTTCAGACACGTGAAATAACAACGGGAGAGTGGCACTCATTTCCCTTTCCGTTCCTTCTCTTCTCTAACAGGCCTCTCAGTTCGGCTCTGTTCATCACCGTGCTATTTTTAACCTGCTTTCCAAAGGGAACAAGGCACAGGAGAGCGGGCTGTCTGTCTGTCTGTCTGTCTGTCTGTCTCCTGTCACTCCCTCCATAATAAAGCACTGTTGGCCAGTTTTAACAGCACTTGACGGTGGCTGTAAAGTCTCCAGGATGTGAAGTAGCTGCTGTAAGCTGCCTGGACACGGGTGACTGATGGAAAGATCACACCAGCCACAGCACCAACTGCCTAACACTAAAACTGTCCAGGGAAACAGGGAAAGGAAGGACCACGAGGAGCTTGAATGACTTGAGCACATTCCACGTTCTATATTCCTACAATATCAGGCCTCGCATCTTCCACTGCTCCCAGGAAAATTTGCATGGATAAAGTGCACGAGAGCTCCAGGACATGGAGTTCAGACTGGTCCCTTGCAGAACTCTTCCTTCCATACTGTCCATTTCCTCCTGGGCTACCCTTTCCGGAGCTTCTCCTGATCGTTTGTATCTAGGCACAAAAATGACCCTTCCTGCCATTATACTGCTTCATCTGGTTTCAGCTTTTCATCTTGCTGCACACTACTACTTATGTTATACAGTTTGTCATTGTCATACATATGGACTTCATTGTGTTATATAAGACACATCTGAAATCCTCAGATTTCCTCCCATTCTTCTGTCCACCACTAAATCCAAATTAAATAATTACTTTTGTTTTAAGACATGTTGCAAGAAAGGCATTTGTTAAAAAACAGCTGTCAAAAATGATAGCTCAATTTTATGACAATAAATCATAAATTGGGCCTTTAATACTACTTTTCTGTTGGTATTTAATTAGGTGGGATATAAACAACGGAGAGAAAAAATATCAGATTTCCACAGAACATCACCTGCTATATCCACAGAGGGTACAGAGCAGTCAGCTGAAAGGGTGGTATCCTGACCGCCTGGGCAAACATTGAGTTGACAGGGTAACCACAGGTGATAATTCCTGATGTGAGTTAGAAGAAATCTGTCCTCTTTATTGGCTCATGTAGAAAATTAAATATTTAATCGTTTACAGGCAGCCAAGAATGCAATCTGCTACCAGAGCCCTGTTTTGTTCTTCTGAGCTGTTGCCAGGTCTCTCTCAGGAGCTCGGGATAGCAAGGAAGTGCAGTGCAAGTGAAGGTAATATTCAGTGAATATTAATTATCACCTGCCAGGGAGAACTGCACGCTCAGGGGCTGGCAGACTGCTGCATAAAGCAGTTACTGTCAGAAAGGCTTAAATATTTCTGTAGCAGTTTCCCTCCCCTACCCATCTTGTTTCTCTTTTGGAACATTTTATTGCTCCATAGCCGTGCTCTTTTTCATCTGTGATGTCCACACTTTAAGATATTACAAAACTGTATAAGGCATCTGTTTTGGCCAAAGTGGCCAGACCTGTGAGCCTAAAACTATATTTAAGCGCTTAAAACAAGTTGAAAGAATTGCTGAGTGACTGCAGTTTTCATTAACAAACAACTGCCATTTGTTTATTTAAAAGTGAAGCCTGGACTTGGAATACTAGAGGAAAAGCTTAGCTATTCAGTTCATTTCTCAGTGAAGTTTATACTTTCATCAAAATAAGGAGCCTACAGAACACTGTGGAGTGAAAGATGTGGAGTGAAGATACATAATGACTCAGACTTTGTTATTCTTATAACAGAATATTTTGAGACATCATAACCTGGTATCTTCAAGGACTCAGATTGTTAGTCAGGTTCAGTGACCTCTTTGTAAAAGATATGGTTATAATTTTCAAGAATATTTATCCTTTGAGCTAGAAAGGTCTGTGCTTGATCTCATGCAGTTACATTCTTAGAAATAAAAGCAGGATAGTTTCAGCTGTTTGAAATAACTTTTAAAATGATTCTTAAAAAAATCATACATATTTATATGCATTTTGACCAAGCCAAGAGAAAGAAAATGATTTAATCTTGAAAACTGCCTCTGATAAAGCTCTCATTTAGAACTAGTGCATTTTGAGGATTTGAAACAAAACAAAGATACGCCACATGAAACATATATCTTGTGCATTCACAAGAGATGCAACTTTGCAAAGAATACACAAATGTATGGGCAACAACAGCATGGATGAGGTATACAACAAATAGACCATATAGAAATGAAAGAGAGAATCTTAACTTTGTGAGTTTTGTTTCACACCCTTAGTCTTGGAAGAAGCCGAACTGGTGGGGCAGCAGAGGAAATCAAACTGCTGAAGCCAGTGAAACAGGTAGTAGATGGAAAGGCTAGCGAACACGGAGGGACAGGTGTCAGATGAAACCTTCCAGCAAATCTGGCAGGGAAGCAATTTTAAACAGAGGTGAAAAAGGCAGGCAATGAATCCTTGTGATTAGAGAACCAAACAGGAATATTTAGCAGTTATCTGTGTTAAGGCACATAAAGTATGCTCAGAAAAGAGATGGTGGAAATTTTGGACTGATTTTCTCAGGCTTGATTTCATATTCCCTTTTAGCTGAGTGAAGAGATGCTGCTCAGTTTAGCTATTGAGCTGAAATTAGAGATATACTGTACATAACCTCAGCACCACAGCCCAGCCATCCATTCGCTACCGCATTGTGCTGTTCATGTCATCTGTCCTGTGTATTTCATATCCTTTAGCAAAGGTACTAGTTAGCAGAAGCACATGAGGTTTGGGAGGTAGGGGTAGAGTGGGGAAGAGAATGAAGAAAAAGGAAACAAGAGCTCCAAGGGTAAGGATAGCACATTTAAAGAAACACTCTTAAAAAGAGATATTTTAATATACTGGAAAGTAGTGATTGCTCTTAAAAGTCTTTTTTCTATATCTGGAATTTACACTGGGAAATAAATACTTAAATTAGCAGTTTTCTTTTAATATATTTTTGTAAAGTCTGCAGTCAATTTTGCACTTGTGTTCACTGAAAGGGCACAGATATGGAGAACTTGTGGTCTTTAATGGCCTGCAGTTTTGCCAGGAAATTTCTGTAAAATATTTGTAGAGTCACTTTCCCACATTTTTTTACCCCTCTCCAGACTTAACAAAACTGTGGTAATAGTTTAATGCACCATTCACTTAACGAAAAGATGGAGAGGATATGTCTCTATTCAGACCAATAAAACTAATAAAATGATTCCTCCTTTCCCCGCAGAGCATAACTTGACTCAAGAAACCCTCTGCCGCAAGACGCTGTAGGGGTCGGCCAAAGTGGTCTCCCAGAACTGAGGCAAGTTCCAGGTTTTCTGGTGTTTCTCACACAAGGCAGCTCGGAAGGGCTCCGCGCAGCCGCTTGCAGGGAGCCGGGGAGGAGCGCACTGCGCGGCTGCCTCGCTTGTGCACGAGCAGCTGTTCCCAGCCGCTCTCAGAGACAGGATCCAGGGCCAACGCTGCTTGGACGTGATGCGGTGTGACAGCCCCGCGTCGAGGCGCTCTGCCAGGCTCCCTGCCTCAGCCTCGGTGGCTGAGCCCGCGTGGCTCCAGGCCCGGTACGAGCCAAATCGCTTCTGACGACAAGAGCACTGAGTAGGTATCCACAATTACAAGTCTGATAAAGCAAAGTCACCCAGACAGGACATCTGAGATGTAACCATCAAAGAACACGTCTCTCCCTCTGCTCCTTGGGACCTGTCCCTCAGAGGAACGGAAGAGACCTTGAGCACTTCACAGGCCCTGGGGAAAACGTTTGGCCCGGTCTGCTCCTGCACAGCTCCCTGTGTCTATTTTGGTACCAACGAGTTATTTCCAGTGTTGCCTGGTGCTAACACTAAGCCAGGTCCTCGTGCTCACCTCTGGTATAGGACTGCTGAGAACCATGACACAAGGAGGTGGTTAAAGACTCCATTCCTTCTTAAAAAAAAAAAAAAAAACAAAACCACAAACAAACAAACAAACAAAAAAACCCTCAAACCCGCCCTGTCCTAGAACATCTTTCCTGGTGAAAGACCATTTTTGAAGTCATACTTGTCTGTAAAAGCCTGTGAGGCTCTGAGGGATGATTCCAGAGTCTCATGGTGGGGATGAGGTACAACCTCTGACAGTCATCACAGGAAGACTGTTATCCTCATCAAGTCCTCTTCTTAGCCTTTGTGGAGTGCTGCAATCCTTGGCAAATTTTCAAATTATTATAAGCAACCATATTGTCCTAAGGTTATTCAGAGAGTCCAGAGCCTCCCCTTCCTCCTTCCCCTCTCATCTCAGCTTCCTGCCTTTCCTATGCTCATCCTAGCACACTCGGCTGGTTTCAGGAGAGCATTGCACTGGGGAAGTGAGATACTCAGCAACAGATTTCAGGCATTCTTTAGGAATAACACACTTTTCCTGGCGCTTCCTCCCAGTTCCCTCGAATGCAGCAGCCATCCTGTACACAGCCAGCTTCCTCCTTTGCTCAAGGCCATAAGTTACTTTCCCACTCGATCCACACAGGTAGCTGTGCTCCCAGGAGTGCAAGTAAAGCGATTTGTTCCTGACAAACCTTTTTCCTGCACCCATTATTGCACCTCTCTCACGTCCCCCAAAGTTCAGCAAAAAAAAAAAGGGAGGGAGGAGGGAACAGGCATTTCCCTCAGGACAACATGCTGGCCAGGAAAGTGATCCATGTCCTTTGAGACCTGCTGCCAGCTGCCTTTTCAACTTGCTATCAGGAGTCATCTCTATATAGGAGAGGAAAACTGGAGTGATACTGTGTGGTGTCAGTTCCCAGGGACCTCATGGGGTACTTTTTCAAGAATATGCAGACCCTCTCAAGAACAACCAAATCAGTACTTTAGAGAAAAGGCTGCTGAGGGCAGTTGTCCTCTCAAGTGCTGGGGCCTGATCTGTGCAGTCAGAAGGCAGTGAAACCAGACGAGCCAGCAAAAGGCAGTCAGATCTACTGAGACACTGGGCACGGTATCAGGGAACCTCGACCTGCGGCTGGCCTTCAAAAGGCACCTTGCAAATATTTGGAAGGGCCCCCATACTTATGTTGTGCCAGGGGCATGCCTCCAGGAACAGGATGGTGAAGAGCCAAGCGCTGAGACCGGCAACATGTTCACCTTGTTGTTCTGACCAGCCCTCGAGTAATTGTGTTGCTTAAACAAATATCCTGACGGAGCTGGAAAAAGCAGAGCAATTGTAGGCATGTCGAGTGCCTGAGCTGATGGGAGCAATTCCAGGGAGCAAACAGGAGAGACAAGAACTGCTGGCATGTGAAGGGCTTGTGAGGAATGGGCCTACGGACATGAAACCACAGCAAGAGGGAATAAATAACTAGGCGAGGGGCGGGGGGAATTTCCACAGAGCACTTAAAGATATTATAAAATGCTCATTAAATTAGGTTTTTGGTGACTGTCAGCACTTGAATTGTAAGGACCATATGCAATTGAAAAACTACCCTTTGCTTTCATGTGAAATGGTAACTGCACATCAAACACTTTAATCTTCACCCAGTGACTAAATATGCACAAATCTGTAGGTCTATTTATATATAAACTTCCAAAATATATGTTATCTCTGATTTCTCCCCCGACTGTTTCCCCAAGGGATTTTTCTTTCATGTCCTCTTGCACCATCTACATTCATTTACCAGTGCCTATCACTTCAAATAAATTTAGTAGCAGGGATGTTTATAGAAATAGCACATTTTCAATGAGATGTGGAGGATACTTACAAAAAGTGAATGTTGTAAAACACAAGTGTGTTTACATTCGAAAACTGATAACAGACTGGTTAACAGTCAGTCAAAGTATGGAATAAAATAAGAGACCCGTTCATCCACTCCAAAACAGCCTACAATCTTGAATATCAAAGTGCTCTTCAGTGGTTTTACCTCTTCTGAGACAAATCTGTTTCGAAATAAGCTTTAGACTAAGAGTTTTTCACTGAAATTATTCAGAGGATCGTTTGGATAATGGATATATTATTCAGCGCTGAGCACTATAAAGCAAGCTTTTTCCAATCAACAATTTGCAATAAATTATTCAATCACCTATAATCAAAAGTGCATAGCCTGTGGGAGAGTAAAGAAAAATATCTCTAAGCAGCAATTATTCTGTTGTATTAATGAAAGGAGCTGGGTATGACAAGTGTATAAAATGAACCTTCTCGGAAACCCACATACATTCTGCTTTCCTTTTAGAGAACAGCCATTTAGATACTAATTTCTTTGACAGGGGGCATTTGCTTCCAGGTCGTCCAGCTGCCTAGTGGTTAGAAAATAGGAATGAAGTGACAAAAGAAGGGACAACCTCATTGCCTCTTTCTGTGAGCTTAGTTTAATTTAGCTGATGATGCCTACATTCCTTCCTGCCCTATGTAAGCCCTCTAACATCTGTCTATCAGATAAACTATGTAGCTGGCACCCAGAATTTAGATAACCCTTTATGCAATGTGAATGGAACAGAGGAAAGGGCAGCAGCAAAGGGCTTCAAACTCCCAACAACAGGCAGCATTCACGACCCTCTCCGGCTCTGCCCCTGTGCCTTGGCCGCGGGACGAGACCTCGGTAACCCCTGCAAGCGCCCGTGCAACCCTGCAGCAACCTCCTCCCCTTCCTTCCTCCCAAGCGGGGCTATTCAGCGCGTCCGCTCTCTATGCACAACTGTGTGCAGGATGACTGAAGCTCTCGTTGTCAGTACGTGTGCTATTGCTGGAAGTATTCCATAGAGCTCCTCACTGATGGGAAACGAGCTGTCTGGGATGGCCCCTCCATGATAGTAACCACTCTGTTCTGGAACTGAAGAAATGTGGAAAAAAATAGCCACTGATGCTTTTTATGCTCCTTTCTTGGTGCCCTTGGGCAGGAAACATCAAGACATCAGGTTTCACTCAATCTTCAAAGAGTTCTCAGATATTTAACAATGCTGAGGCCTTCTGGAAACCAGACAAATTTTCTTACTTTGCTCAGTGTTGAAAGCACAGTCAGCTAGGACCTAGTTCTGCAGTACATGCAAGAGACTGCACAAACAGGGGTGGATTCTACCTCTGAAGAAAACTAACAGCACCAAGAATCAGTTTCACTTGAAATACGTGTATTTCTGCATACTTTACAAAACAATCAGGCAGAAACATTTTACTTCCATCTTAACAAATCTGACATCTGAATTGAGGCAGAGCAAAAGGCTCACTGCAAAGGAAAAGTAGCCATGAAGAGGAGTTCATATCAGCAGCTCCTGGGTAAACTGGAAGTAAAATCTTCATTTTGAGAGGAAGGAAATGGGCTAAAGGATACTGATTTTCAGGAAGTATACTAAAATTTCCAAAATGAAGGTATTTCTAGTATGGGATATATGAAAGTCATGGACTCTCACAACATAGAAACCTTGGCAAAATGAGTAGTGGCATTAGTCAGGAAAAGCATATAGATGGTACAGAGCTGTCATATTTCTAAGACAAGTGGCACCCTCCTTCCTTTTTTTCTAGTGTAATATTTTGGAAATTAATTTTGTTCCTTGCCCCGACTAAATCCCTTCAAGCCAATATGAAATCAATGAACTTTGCATTCTGTCATTTGCCATGAGACAGCAAGCAGAACAAAGAGGTACTCCTGGAAAATGTGCTCTCCAGTTACAGGAATATCCAGTGCAGAACCAGGATGCAGGTCAGAATTAACATAAGGGTCTGTTTTTTATGCAAAAACTGGAAAGCGATCAACACATTCCTCTCTATAATTCATCAAGATGGAAGCACTACTAAAACATCAAGAAAATCTTTTGAGTCCCTCAGTTATATCATAAATGTTTTACTGAAATAACTAGTAAGCCACGAGATAGACTTGGTATATCAGACAGTGCTATTGATAAGTGCTGGACGATGTTTAAGTGGGAAAAATCAAGAAAGTCACTACAAATATATGAAAGCAGGTATTTTAAGGCACGTGACATCCCTGTCAGAAAAAAAAAAGCAGCACCGCTTCTCTGTTTTCCAGCCATGTGCCACTAAACAAGCCACAGAGAAGCCAATCTGTGAAACTTTCCAATCCTCTCAGTCACTTGCCAATTTTCAGCCCAGTCAAGAGGGGAAAGAGCCATGAGGCCATCACTGCGTTAAAAACAGTTTCTTTCATTTACTCTTGGACAAGGAGGAAGCTGTTAGCCAGGGGCAAGCTGTTAAGAGTTGTCCTATGAAATCACATTTAGCACCTCGTAGGTACTTTGTAGAATGATGTCCCAGGAGACGGTGGTGGAAGTATCCCTATGGCCAGGGATACTTCAACCCTTTCAACAGCAACACAACAGGAAATACAAGTACCAGCATCCAGCCAAATACCAGGAAAAAAAAAACACAAACAAACAAGCAAACAAAAAACACACTTTCAGAACATTGCAAGTTCCAGATGCAGTGTTGGCCTGATAATGTCAATGAGTCAGCAGTTTCACTCATACACATATTTCCTCTCTGCTGTCATACTAGCATACTACCCCAGACCAAAGAAACCATCAGCCTAAAAATATCCCCTGAATCCATGATATTCCCTTCTCCAAACCTTAAACAGAGTGATGTAATGGTATTTGCAACAGTTTCTAAAACAAATAATTGTGTTCCACAGAACTTTGCATTGTGATTAGACACCTTTAGAGAAATCAAACATGCTTGTAGGTTTGGATTAAACTACTTTCAGACTGTTTGCATATGGTACTGTTGTGTTTTTCTATTGTCAAATCCACATAAAAGTAGACATTTTTCTTCTTTTTATTTGAACAAGATACTCTCTGTCATGGCCAACTTCTGTGGGGATTCTTCAAAAGATCCCCCCCCCTTTAAAAGAGTAGATTTAAGAAAAGAATACAAAGTTCTAGAAATACTGTCCATTTCACCAATACATGTGTACATTCAAATGGGAATACTGCATCCTTGTTTCTTCAGGGGGAAAAACTCTTCAAGCTATATGAAAGAAGTTTCTGAATTATAGATATAGGCATTTAATATGAATTCACAAGCTTCCTCCCTTAAGCTCTGTTCAGACGGAGTGCTTTAAAACAGAAATTCACCCTTCCTCGAGTTCAAGCGAGATCATAGCTTGCTGTCATTCTAAATTTTTCTGAATCTCTGTTAAACCACTGTTACTTATCCTCAGCAGTGAGAGGTCACAATCCATCTAAATTGCACAGTCACTGTCTCAGGATAGGATCATAGCACAAATTCAAGACCTAGCATTTCCTTGGAGGAAGGCCGGTGAAGCAAGAAGAAAATGACGGGCAGTCATGGCATGCAGATATATCTGGATAATAAAAGGTAGTTTCCCTAACATTTGTTGCTTTACTTACATACTTGAAAATCAAAACAAAAGTATCTACTAGAAATTAATTGCCAAACAATGTGTGTAATTCAGTTTTCCGGAATTATCATTACAGAGGGCCAGGAAAGCAATCTGCAGCAGTGTTAATGAGAGGGGTTGTAGAAGACTGTACATTCACCTTCCCATCCTTCCCTATTTCTGAGCAGTAATTTTGCCTTATCCATCAAGTGAGAGAACGGTGAAGTGTCAAGGTCTGCAGCATTTGGGAGTAAAAGGTGGGGGGATGAGGTTTACTGGAAAGCTGCTCACATTTCATTCTAGTAATCCCGTCTGCTTCCAAGTAGATTTCAGAAAAATACCAATGGTCTGCTGAATAGCTTTAATGGGATTACCTTTAAGGCTTCTCTAATAAGTGGTGTTATTAAGTTGTCTGGCTCATACTGAGACTTATGCATAACTACTAGCACTCCCCCTATTTTCTGGTTTTGTTACAAATTGGAATTAGTGTCTATTTAGTGTTGAGTTTCAAGTTTTAAAGAGGATTGGGCTAGGGAAAAATCTTTTTCAAATTTTGCCTATGTTAAAAAAATACATTTTTTCAGCCTGCAGAACATGCTCTGAAAGGAATTAGATACCCTGTTCAGTACAAATCTGACAAGAATTCCAAATCAAGAGTTCATAGATCAAACACTGGTATGGAACTTTGTATGGAACTGAGATTTTGAAGGAAAAAGAAAATTATGTCAGATTTCTGATGACAGTCTGAGAGTCCAGGTGAAATTAAAAGAGCAGGCATGGTTTAAAATAATGTAATTCTTTCAGTCTTTTGAGATGAGTCATTTAAAAAAACATAAAACACATAAAAAGTATGAATCACTTTCTTAAGGGAAAGCACTTAGAGAGCATTGACTAGAATGTTTTAAAATTAATGGAAAGACTCTGTAAAAGTATGTAAAAAAGGATTTCTATTAATTTCAAGGCAGTTTTGATTACAGCACTTCAAAATCAAAAATAAATAAATTCTTATGATACCTTAAGACTAAAATTATTTATGATAACATGAACAAAGAACTGTTAAAACTTTGGAAAGATTCTCCATCATGAAGACAATCCATGGAAATGACATAAACACTCTGAATCTATTGTATCCAGCTAAGGTCTTACTGAAGGAAAGCGAGAGAGTTTGAAGAAGCATTTAGCATTCAAAAGAAGGAAATTCCCCACAGTATTACTTTTAAAGGACTTATACCCTGACAGAATATTCTGCTGTATGACTGGTGGTCCCGAGGAAAGCTATGCCTGTATTATTAGTGCTGACGTCTTCAGTGTCAGTCTCATTTATGCGTGAAGGGAGGGAAATGGACCCTGACTCCAGCAAGGTCACTGTCAAGGAGATAGTGCAAGACGGCTTTTTATTCCTCGTTTATGGCTTGATCCTTCTCTACCACTGTGGGTATCAGAAGATTCTATTAACTGTCTGCTTTTTGAATAGCTTCATGTGGTACTGCTGAAAGATGCAGAGCTGTCGATTGCCTCCGAGGTGTTTTCCTTTTTGCATCAATTCTGATTGCTAAACCTGCAGGAGACTATGCTCTCTATATAGCACCTTAGTTATCTGTGTTCATAGGCTTATTGACAGGATACATAGGATATGTATTGATAGTATAGCATACAAACAATGAATTTTTAGGCAATATTATATGTTTAGTTATCTATTATCTTAAAAAAAACCAAACAAACAGAAAACAAATAACACTGACTTTTCTTTCGGGTCTCCTTGGTATGTGAGATCTCATTTAGAGATGGAACTTCAAGCTGAAGAATGCCAATATAAGATAAGAAATCTGTGTGGGTTTTGCTTTTCACATGGGAAATAGCAAAGCTGAATTTAAAAACTACAATAAAAATAATTGAATGATTGCCAAGACCTGTAGTTACGATTCCAGGATTTTACTCATGGGCAAATACCCTTGAAACTCTCATTATGGTTTGTGAATCAGCTGCTGCCTTGCTTTCTTACAGATATCATCACTACAAATAAAAATGCTGAGTCCCTGGGGAGTTTAGAAAATTCTGTTCTCTCTTCTCAATGATTTTTATTTCCTGGGGTATTTATTGGATTCCTGTTCTTTTTAAAAAACAGGTTCATATTTTCTCATTATACATCTGACCTTTTCTAACTATCTTATAGAAGAAGAAATTAAAAACAAGAAACTACTTGGATAACCTTACAGAGTCTGCTCAGGATTTTATGTGAGGTAATCCCTCTCAGTGGGATTCCTCAGGCAGTAAGGGACTTTTCAGAGTGTATAATGCCATCCAAATCTGACCCTACATTTCTACATTTATCTAGTATTGCATCAAATAGTTTATATATTATCAGTTGAGCTTGTTGAGGCCAATAATCAAGGAAAATATATTCTGAAGCTTCTGAGATTTTAGGACACGTTTAAACCTTCTCCCCTTTTTATATGGCATAATATGAAATTGTTCTTTTTCCTGTTGCACAGGAAAATCTATTCATACCAAGATTTTCTGTGTTTTTCTAGTCACTCTCAGAAGACATTACAAACCAGCATCACTACTGAATTTCCAGGCAAAGATGTGGAGCACTGAGGTAACACAGACCTGTTCAACAACATGGGTACTGTTTTTTTGAGATGACTCCTTTCAAAATATCATTATTACTATATTTGAAAGATCAGAGGACTCTTATCCATGATTCATTTTTGACACTGACTCTTCAACATGTATCCTGAAAAATGCAAATAGTGGAAGAGAAGGTAAAAGAAAAACATAATGAGTAAAATTTTCAGAGGCATGTAAGCAATTTGGGTCCCTGCACATCATTTTAAAGAATGATTTATACATCATAAACCCATCTTAAATAATTTCATGTTTGTGGTCAAAACAAATTTTTATTGATTTCTAAATGGATGGAACAAACAGTGGGTCATTTCTAAAAGCTGTTCAACTTTTTAATTCATTTATCTATTTACGACATTTGTCTAATTATCTCTGTGCATTTATGGGCACATTGCTCTGATATTTAGGCACCTTTGCGACACATTCTGCCACAGAACGTACCAGTCGTTAACTCTCTTTGGTGTTAGCAGTAGCGGATCAGGAAAAAAGAAAGCTAATTGGATAGGTAAATGGAGAACTTTTTTGTACAAAGTTAAAGTCTCTTCCAGAGTATAACTGGAAACTGACCATGATCGAGGAGAGGCTGGGAACAATCACTGGCTGTAATGAATATACATAGATGGAAAAAAAAAAGGCTTGTTTTTAAAAGTCCTTTTGTTGCAAATTCAAGTGTCAAGATGCAAAACTCAGCAGGACCATCTCAATATCTGATCAAGCTTAGGGTGTTCTGATGATCTTTTCCATCGTCTTTCTTGGGAGAAGGATAGAAAATCACAACTATGAGTAATGGAAATGTCTTTCACAAAAAGGAGTCTAAATCCTTCTTTTAGGCATGCTAAAACTTCCCTCTCTGGTCCTCACTAGTTTACATTCCTAATCTGCATGTGGTGCCTATTAGCAGAGCATAAATATGGAATGTTAAATCTCTGTGCCTCCCAAGCTATCTACAGCCCTGAAGGATTCAGGAAAAATTAAACAAGAGAGTAGGCAGGCTTCCAGAAACAACACAGCTCTAACAAACATGAAATATTTATAGAACATGTAAAGAACAAAGGAAATGCAGCATTTCCTCCATCTATTAATGTTTCGGGAATAGTAGTCCTCTTCCTTGTTACCTCGAGCAGAGGGCCCACAGCTAAGACACCTAGTAAACTCCCCCGGATTAACTTGATTCTGTAAAGAATACACATCCCAGTCACATAACAGTCATAATTGCATCCTTACTTTAGTTAAATACTTGCAAAAGGAATCCCATAGCACAGCCTTTGGGGCTGGTGGGGAGAGATAGGCGAGGCTAACTTGCTAGTAGCAAAGTAATCACATCCTGCATTAGGTAACCAAATAGCGTTACCTGAATATGTATAATATCTGTTGCTATAGTGGCTAATATTGAACTAGCATAGCTTATAGGAAAAATATACAAATATATTCATGACCAGCATCTCATTCATATACCTTGGGTCACACAGCACCTCTGTAATTAAAGAACGGAAAAATATTATGGAGGTCATTAAAACACTGTTACATGAATAACTCTAATGGCCTCACCCAGAATGTATGTGTAGGATTGCTCATTCCATTTCAAAATAAGATGAAAAACACAGATACACTTAGAGGGAATTTAGAGGATAGGGTTGAAATTCAGAAAAGATGATTGCGAGTCTAGGGACTTGAGATACTGGCATTTCAATAATTTAATAATCTTGAAAAATCTTGGATATATATATAGATCATAAATTTACCAGATTTTTTTTTATGCAGTGAAAACAGTTTTTATAATTAAGTTTTGTACTTTAAGAATTAAGCTATGATCTGCTACAGATACAGATAAGACCAATTTTATGGGAAAAAAGGATCTCATCTTTGCAAGAAGATATGTTTATACTAATGAACTAGACCAATCTGTTCTTATTTGTGCAAGAGAACAAAACTTTAATTTTCTTAAAAAAAAAAACAAACCCACAAATGAAAAAAAAGAAGAAAAAAAAAGACAAAAAGGTTCATGATCCCGATAAGACAAAGTCACAGAGAGGGATGCCATGGGTCTATGTATCCAGCAGTGATTCCAGCATGGAGAGGCCTGGAGCCAGTGAGCACTTCCCAGTACGGATCCTATTGCAAGGCAGTGTTACGTGCTGAGCGTCTCTTGAAATTCCATGTATAGGCAGGGCAAGAGCTGTGGCTGTGCAAAGTTTATGCTTCCCACCATGGATTTTGTAAAATCCCTGATCTCAAAGCAGCACATCTAACACACACAAAAAAGGAAAAACAGTAGGAAACTGGAGCCAAAAGCTGACCCATGCTGAAAAGTCTGAGATTGTTTTTGATATATCTGAAGATAAATATAGAAAGAACTACAAGAAATAACTACTAGATTTTTCATGTAAGTTGATAATTATATACACACATATTTATGAATATCTTTCGCCTGGGCTAATGGAAATCTTTTGTCAGCTGTAATTTAGCGACTGTTAACATTCCTGCTACAATAGAGTCAAGTGCAGAGTGAGCTGTAAATACTGGAGCTGTTTATAACTTGAAGGGCAAATTCAAACCCTGGTTAATTTCCGTACCGTTGTTCATAAAACGGTCACTTCAGGAACAGAAGTATGATGTGCAAATACGGAAGAACTGCCACTTTCATCATCATATCAGAACAAAACGTGCCTCTTTTTCAGTTTCTCTACCGTTTTTGGAAGCAAGGAAAAGATTTGTTCCTAATGGTGGGGACGGACTTCTGACAATACAGAGCTACCCAGGTTTAACAACAACATCAACATCATCAACATCAACAACAACACCTCTCTCAGGTTTCATAGCTGTTTTAGCATTTCTCAGCACTGAAAACCGTGAGTGGCAGATTATCATCATGATGATGTTACCCTGCTGATGGGAAAGGCAGCACGGCAGCTCTGTGGCTAGCGGTACCGGAGGCTGCTAGCACTTAAGTAGAGCCCAAGGGAGCCAGCAGAGAAGTCGGCACATCCTTGTCAAGGAGCTGGCTAAAAATACGCTGTTGTGTACATTCACAGAGAGCCATGAATGATTCATGCACGTGAAAAGGAGCCAGAACCACTGGATGCATTAGATAATTTAAGTTAGCTCCTGAGCTATGCTCCTAATGGTGAGAGGTTCAAATATAATGTGCACAACGAAAGAACTGAAGGAAATATTTTCCTTTTCCTTTTTCATCTAAAATAGACCATGGAGAGTTTAGGATGTTTGATGATAATATCTAATATATAGTGGGATTTATGAGATTAGGGCTAAAACTAAAAGGTATAGTGGAGGATGGCCCTTCATCACTGCATACACATTTAAGTTGTATCCCACAAAATAACTTCAGACAAAACATTGAAGAACTAATATAGAAAAACTAGTGGAAGATTTTAACTCAAAATGGGATTTGAGGAGGTTCTCTGTATCCAAAACAACTATTAACTTCTGTCTGAATCCCTAAATGTTGAAATTCTTAAAATATTTGGCCCTTTTTGCCCATTTAGCAATCATCGTTCTGACAGTCAAACTTGTAACTTCCACTTTTCTTACTAGGGCTATTGTTGGGCCACTTGGGAGATACTGATTATTGATCAAATCACCAATAAGACATTCAAAGAAAAGCATTAATATTAAAGGTTTATTAAAGATTACTTTGTTTATTTAAAAACTCTGTCATTCTCTGGGTAAACTTTCAGAAGTCCATCCAAAGGTGGATCTTTTTGTTAACCATTTGATCTACTTTTGCAGAAATATTTAACCATAGAAGATCTGAGCAGGTTGTTACTCTAAAAGCAAATTTTATTTGGAAACAAAATCATTTTTGGGAGATATAATAGCATTTGCAGCTCTTGTTTTCCATAGTTTCAGTGCTGAAACCACGTTTAGGTGAGAAGGAGGCCTCTTCTATCCCCTTCTTAGGGACTGCGACCCCACTGCAATGTCACAGACCTCTCCATGATACCTCTTGGTTGTTATGGAAACGGTTCTGAATACTGACATTTATATAATCTCTGTTGAGGTGAAAGGAATGGCTGGATTATTAATAGAAATCCCAAACAATACGCGCCAGCTTTTGACATCTATTCTGTTGAGCACAATTCACAAATGCTGCACGTCCTCAGGCAAGATTTCGAGTCAGTATTTATGAAGAGGCATGGTCTCCTTCTGTTCAGACCTCTTAACTGATGCAATCGAGGCGCAAAGGGAGAGTGTCTGTGGACACCTTGGCTCTCCCAATAGTGGCCCGTGATGCAGGGTGGACAGTGTGTAACGTGGCTATGCACCCTCCCCATGCAACGCTGTCGGGCTGCACAGAACGGGCAGGAGAGGAGCCGCACTGTGCAGATGTCATACACGTGCAGGTTTATTTGGAGCTCTTAAGCAGCTACTCCACGGTTTAGGATACTAGCATCTAACTGGGGTACTTTGAAACAGAGTGACCAGAAGGTATAACCAGGGCACAGAGTCTGCAGGATGGCTCGTGTCTTGCCATGAGCTATGTTGGACAAATTGGAAACAGAGCTATAATAATACTTATTTATTCTGTATTTATTTTTATGATCCTTGCACAGTATATATTGCAAGCAGCTGTGACTTTTTTTTTTTTTTTTTCAACACCAGGAAAATTTAATGGACCTGTGTATAAAAGAAGGGTTAAGAGTCCCAGGTGGTCGGTCTGGAGGTTTAAAGACTGGAAAATATCGGAGACAAATAAGAAAAGAGAAGACTCTAAACCCTACCAGTTGAAACAGATTATGTTTTATCATCAAAATCTAAGATAGATACGTCACGGTAGGGGACAGCATTACCGAAGGATATTACAGTGACTATGGGTAATAATTACATAGCCCTTTTTCCAGAGATTTTATGTCCTCTTTACACAGATTCACTGATCTTTGCTATACACTGCTTTAAAAATGCCATTTTTAAAGGGAAGAAAAATATTCTATCTCAGGGTTATAAAGTCATAATAATTCACACAGACTGTGTTTCTTCCCTGGAATTGAGCCTGAAGGAGTCTCATCACATTCAGGTCAACACAAAAATACAGAGCCAGGTTCTGCCTTCAAGTAATACCTACAGCGCCACAGACTTCGCTGCTTGAAACTGAGAATCAGCCTTTCTTCTTTCTGCCTATCATTTAGGAAAGACGGAATCTTTTAAAACATAATTTTGTCCGTCATGCATCTGTAGGTCATCTTGCTGCTGTGCATTCCTCTAAACCCGTGTGTTTTGCCATTTTGCTGGATTTTCTCCAGCCTGGTAATCAAACCCAAGCATTTACACCTATTACTCAGGGACTTGTTCAGCAAGTTGAAGTCTGCAGAGAACCCACAAATGATCCACATATATTTTCTACTTTCTAAGCTGAAACACTTCTGAGGACAAACTTAAGCAAAATCCAGACAACTAAATAAAAAACAAACCTCGCGTATATCAATTGATTTCAGAAAGTTTTGTCTCCATTAAACTCAGTCAGGTGCTCTGCGTGAATATCAAAAGAAAGACTAGAACTGGGGCAAACTGAGGCAGTGGGAGAGCTGCCACCCACTTCAATGAGGCCAAGATTTCACCACAAATATCTTAACTGCCTACACATGCACAAGGATGCCACACAGATCTCGGCATACAGTCTGCCTCACAGGCATAGCTGCTAGCTGCTGGCTTGCAAACAGGCTCAAAGCAGCATCACCTGCACAAGCCTTCATTAAGCAGACCGGCTATCACTCATGATCACTCCTACATGCGATCGGTGCCAGCATAAAGTGATAGAGTGGCATAGTCACAATGTCCAGCTATTTATTTTTGTGTTCTGTGGAAACAGAAATACATGGTTTATGCTTGACAAGCAAATAAAGCCTAGTTGCAGTGTAGCAGGTCTGAACAAAATATGGAGTTTCCATTTGACCAGGAGATGGGGGAGTTTCACTTCCCAGTCAAGATGAGAAGTGCAGTCTCTGAAATTCACCACAGAGGGAAAAATCTGAGAAAACTGTTGCCCAGAAAAGCATGTAACCATGTGTATTTGGCAGAGCTGTCCCAAAACCGCAAACCGTGGCAGCTCTGGAGAAGCTTCCTGCTGGAACTAGCCTAAAGCAATAGCCCTGGAAACCTGGGAAGCAGATGAGCCCTCTACATAGGGTGAGGATAAAGAGAAGGAATTCGCCTCGGGCACTTGCCTTTTGAACCCAGGTGGCATTTTGATCACTGTTTCAATGAAAAGTAATGTTTTGACTAAAAAAAAATTTTTGCTCTTAATAGCTTGAAATACCAATTAGTTTTCATATATACATTTCTTTCAAGGAAAAATGTTTCAAGTTGTGATTTGCTCTGGAAATAATCTTTCACTGCATTTACACTGCAGTGCGGAATCCACCTCTTATAAATGACTACTGTTTAGTAATTGCTTCCTGAGATAATCCAATGTATCCTAAGATATTCCTTCCAGACATTTTAAACCAGGTGCTCAGGTATTGCAGTTTCATACTAGAGCAGTCTGTGCAGGTCCTGGCAAATGGGCTGGTGTTCTGGAGTACCTAAGAGCTTCTTGATATTTTCCCCATCAAGACACCCTTGTTCACAAGAGGGAAAAATAAATCCTTTGCTCTTTTAGTGCCAGGGATTTGATATGGGTCTAACCTTCTACCTGTAGGGAAGAATTACTGTCACTAATAAACATGGTGTTAGGTGATTAATAAGTGCTTTGTGCCAACAGTTAGGGAAGACTTTTGTAGAAAAACAAAACAAACAAACAAACAAAAACCCCAAAACACTGCTGGTTTTGTAATGCTTTCTACATAATGAGGCAAAAAATTAAGCCAGAAAACAATAAATAATGAGTAGAAATGCAAACAATTCTAATAAGGAACATGTCTTATTAATACCTTGGCATATTTATCTCAAATTCATAACAATACATTTTTAATATAAAATGGTACTACGTGAGTGTCCTGTGTAATTCTGCAGACTGACTTGTCGGACAAGAAACTATCACATCTTAGATTTGCACATCTACAGGGCGGTGTTTTGGTTCTCCCTGCCCCAATAAACTCATTAACTGCAGGGACCAAAACCAGGTTGTCTGTGAGCTCTCATCTTGATGTCTGCCTGCTGCTGCTTCACTGGGAGTGCATGAGCCTTGGCTCATATTGCGATAGCAACTTCTGTTGAAGCAATCACTTCATGTGGCCCCCAAACCACAGTCTGGCAGGAATGGCTTATGGCCACTGGCTTATGGCAGTCACTTGGTGACTGCCATATAACGTCCATAGATTTCATTTTCATAATAATGATTTCATAGTTAAGGCTGCATTTACATAATGTGCCCACTCCTCCTCTTTAACAATGAGGATTTGCCAAAGCTTTGCCACTCTACATTAGATATCCTGAAGATGGTGCATCTCCTAATATAATTATTTTTTTCAGAATATCTTTGGAACCGGCCATTTCCCAGTTATATATAATAAAAACACGAGTAAGCTGGTATTGAAACTGAGCTTACTGGCCTGACTAGCAAAGCAATAGCCAAGCCTACAAGGAATATGAAAGGAGCTTCTTTGCAAGGAACTGCGTAGCTATGATCTGGAAGACATGTTTCTTCCAAGACTTCCTCTTCCCTCCTGAACCACCACAAGCCTTGGGACATTCTTCAGGCATGTATCAGACTAGGAAAGGATCAGCTCCAATAATAACATTAAGGATTGGGTCTCTGTCAGAGTGATGGGCAAAGCTTGAATGTACCCTAAGAACAGAGATTATAGAATGCAGATCTCTAATCCCTAGGAACCCAAGGAACAGATGACAAGGCAAGAGAAAGTAGCAAAGGGACCACTTTCCCCCAGATTCTTTCCTGGGAATTAAAGGGCAACAAGAATGGAAATGAAGAAATTTAATTCATATGAATCCATAAGGTACCACTCAGGAAGGGAAAACCAGGATAGGAAAGAATTTCACTTTGTAAATCTCTGACCCATCTTTACAGTCCTGGGGAACAATAAGCATTGTACAAAAGGAGCGAGCCAAAAGGCATCATATTTTTCATTCCACTGTTTCCCAATTCCTCCTGATTTATCACCACTCCAACAGTCCCAACTCAGAATGAAACCCTTTCTATACTCTCCTCTGGTTAATCCAATCCCTTGTTGATTCACTCTCTCTCTGGTTTGCTGCTACTAACCAATTCTCGTACAAGCAGCACCCTAGATTTTGCTATTACAAAGCATTCTTGATAGTCTAGATCACTGTTTAAAAAATAAACTAAAATGTATTTTAAACTTTGAAGAACTCATGAAGTTCTTTGTAAGACTGATTTTTATAAGAACCGCAACCCACACTTACACAGAAGTTATCAACAATTTAATTAACTTAATTAATGTATTTTAAGATGCTGCTAAGATACTTCACTTTTCAAGCTTGGACCTAAATATCCAAATTGATTATAATGTATATAAGCATGTAAACAATACCAACAAAATAAGTATTCCAAATTGGTCTATGTCAAGCAAGCAAAACCTTGTAAATTCCTGAAAACACAACTGCTTGCAAATGAGTAAGAATACAATCCACAGTGGTGAAGGAACTACCTACCAGAACTCTATGCTTATGCTAGTTGGATTTAGAGACCTTTTCTTTGCCTGAACATAACAGCACAATTTTCTTATATTTTTACCAATACAGTACAAAGCACTTAAGAATGATGATATGACAACTTTGATCAAAAGAGAGGACACAAACAAACAAACCCCTACCTTGCACTGTATGCTTGTGCAATGCAAGCCTCTACCATACCTGGTGACAGGAAAGGGAGATACCAAAAATGTAAAGAATGTATTTTACAGAGATCCAAATTTCTGTAGCCAGATTTTAAGGTAGGCTGCATAGATTGAAGGCTAAGCTAAATTTAAATATTTTCAAGGAGAGTACAATGTCATGTGGAAGGCTGAGTAATATTATCATTGAAAACAATATATTTGCATTCTAGACATCATTCCTTTGGGAAATGTACTGCTGGTATAGAGATTGCAGCCAGACATGGCAGCTTCAAAATATCTGGGTACTTTGAGCCATAAAAAGCAATTTAAAATGTTTCTTATATGATGCTGTGAATGTAAGCCATAATATAGATCTGGGAACACGGCTTTATATTACTGGTTAGAATTTGCACTTCTAATATCTGTAGATACTTTATGATTTTCATTTAAAAGTAAAGTCACACCAGATTTCTCTAGAAAAATGACAAATTGATAGTGCAAAAATCTTTCCCCACCATATATATGTAAATGACTATGTCCCCAGAAATCTAGTAGTAGATATGAGAAAAAAAGACAGCCTTTCCTCCGACTTCCAAGATCTTGGATCAGATTACGTGTTCGCTCAGGTCTATTTGACTACAAGTGACTGTGCACCTCAGCAACTCTTAAGGCAGAAAATAGATTTAAGATAAACACACACTCCAGGGCCAGACAGTATACAAATCCTCAGGCTTTAATCTAGTGACTGTCACGTTATTGGTATCTGTAGAGGATTCTTTTGCTTTACGGTTCTTCTTTGCAATAATAGTCTATTGTCCTGTTTTTATAACCTTAAAATTTACGGTACAATTGCAATAGTCAGTAACATGGTGTCTTTACTTGCACATTAGCACCTGACAAAACATCTTCAAGAGCTGCTTTGGATCTAAGTCCAACATATACAATACAGGTTCCCATTTAACGCTTAGAAATGTTCACACCATAAACATTAACAATGAAGTCCTTTCATTTGCACATTGCCTAAAAAAGCATGCTGATTTTGATGTTCCTCAAAGTGACAGACATAGCATGCAACTTAAGACACCCGTTCAAGATATTTTCTATGTATTTAATGATCTTCTATTTAGTTTTCATGTTTGTGGACTTTTTTTTTTGGTAATATTGAATTGGAATATTTGAATTTGATGATCTCTCCACAGTATAAACCTTTCATGTTTCCCTATTCCTCTCAGTTTTGTTGGCATGAATGTCTAGAAATCAATCAGAGGCATGTGAAAAATGCATAATCAGCACTATAATCTTCATTTCTCTCTCTCTACTTATGTATCACACAAATAAATTCTGTCATTTTTATAAAACTGCTAAATATTTTCTATAATTAATTATTGATCTAGAGCTTCTCTGAGAACACATTGTTATATCTGTTCAAGTCTTTAAAATGTAACTGGTTCAGACAAGGCTTTGGGGACCAAGGTATAACTCTCTTCCCTGATTAAGCAGATATCACTTCCAAATCATTTTCTTAATATAATTAATTATCATGTCAAATGTTGTTTTCCACAATTATTCTATAATTTTCCTTTAAGTGCTAACAGTTGCTCTCATTAAGTCAAGGGCTGAGAAAGGGATTCAAACACAGCCAAAGACGATTCATCTAAAAAGCAAGCACAAGTAGTATCACTGAGGTCTGTCTTTAATACTATAAGTGACAGAGCTGCGTAAGCTGTTCAGCTCCTGAAGTACTAGTGGATGTAGAAGTTCACCAGCTGTCAGGCTAACACCAACTGGAGGTTGGTGTGGAAGCCAGCATGGGTTAAAGGAGCTTGACCAACAGGAAAGCAAATAATAACCAGCAGATTTTATTTCTATAAACACAGGCTAGTGCCAACTAGTGACTTCATGTCTATGGAAAAGTTTAAATATGCTTGTCTAAATTAAGCCTTGGAGACTTTATTTGAAGTGATGTTTTCTAAAACATTTAGTAAGGCAACCGGAGTTGTGCCATGGATGGGGTAAGAAGGTTCCTAAGCAAAAAGATAGTACTGAACCATCCATGCAAGCAAAAAAGCTTCAACCAGAATGTGTGGGGTAGACTTGTGGTTAAATACAGAGAGCCATCTTTCAGGCATCATCAGTAGAGCAGCTATGCTACACAAAGCAGTAAAATGTAAACACCTACTTTCCCTATTAGCTATATCCCACTTTTTTTTTTCTCCCCTCTCTCTTCTGAGAGAGAGGAAATTGTGGGAGATACTGGGGCATAGCTCCAAGATATATTTAGTTTCCTTGGAGAGCCAGAATTCAGGCTAGGATTTTTAAGCCTTAAGGGAATTATGCTTTCTAAGTCACCCAGGCAGAAAGCCTGGCCTGTTGCCCAGAAAGAGGAGCTGCAAGAGCATCGTATAGGAAGTTTCTAAAAGCAGAAGATCAGAGGACTTTGGGAGTTTGCATTGATGTTTCTTATCTATACTGGAGGTCCTGTCTTTCTTTCTCAGCGTTAAGTTTCTTCTTCACTTGTCCTCCTGTGGCAGGACACTCAGAAAGAACCTACTTTTCACCAGTGGAGGCTTGGGTTGCTTTAACAGATAATTAGTAATTTACAGAACCTACAATGCCCAGCGGCTTCCCCAGGTCGGGTATTTGGCGAGCCAGGGGTAACATGCCTGAAAACACGCTGCACTTTACAACTCCAGGTCCAGCTGTCAGTTCAGAGCTTCATTGAATAACAACTTCATTGAATAACACTTCCAGCAGCTAAGCCTGATGAGGACAGTTCCCAATGCTGCAAAACTGTTCTCATTTACCAAGAGGTTAAATATCTGTCATAAACCTATCCAATTTCCTACCCCGCTCCTTGCCTGCCTACTTGGTGCATTCCTAATGAGCCCCATCCTCCAGCTTCCCAGCTCGTCAGCAGCTTCCTTGGTGGGGTCTGAGCATCTTGGAAGCCCTTGAGCATGGCCTCAAAAATTCACTTTCCTGTGGCAACTTTGGCTTTCAAGTTCCGAACTAGCTTGCCCGCATGGCTGGTGGGAAATGAAAACCTGTATTCCCAGGCAACCCTGTCTTCCAGGAGGCCTGTGATTAGAAGTTCTGCAGTTTCAGGAGAGCCTATGGTGCAGTTCACAGCTGAAGAACCACAGCTCTAGGACAGCTAAAAACTCTTCGTTCCCCTCAGGCTCTGCTTCCTTTTATAGCGGATTCAAAAATGTTTGGGTTTACATTTGAATTGCAGCAAAACAAAAATGATCAAACTCAAAATGCAGCACAAAAGAGGATTACATTGCCTTGCCCATTCCAAGATCAACAGCTAGAATTAAGCAGCAATTGTCTATGCTGTTTGCTGCTTAATTCTCTCTTCTAGCCAACTACTCTACTATGGGTCATTTCCAAACAGCTGAAAGAAAGACAAGACAGCTCAAAAAGGGAAAGATTTAAGAAACAGAGATGCAGGCAGGAGACTTTCTTAAGAATTACTCTTTCCAATTGGATGAAGACAAAGCAGAATAATTCCAGTATCAACTCCTGAACCTTTTCTACAAATCTAGCTGGAGTGTAAAGTAAAATGAAAATAACTCCTTCACAGAAAGCCTCCCCTAGAATATTTTCTCTCAATTTTGAATTCAAACTAGGAATGCAATTCAAGCAAAATATAATTTCTTGGTTTCTGTTCCACTCTCAATAAGAAAGGTTAATCCTCCTTTCCCCAAGCTATTTTCTCATGTAAGCTTCTTATCACCTTCTACACCATCCACAATATGAAAACACAGGGTTTATAGATCTCTAAAGTTTTCTGCTGCCAATGCTGCCAGGACACTTAATATAGAAATGCAATTTGCTTCAAAATCCTTAAGAAGGAAATATTGAAAAATAAGTAAAAAGATGCTGAAGAGTCATAGCTACTGTCCTCATTTTTAGAAGAATGTTATATAATAATAATGGTATACTAAAAGACATGCACACAAACTTTCTTGAGTTGGACCTATCAGAAGAGAAAATTCAGTTCCTGGGAGACTTTACTGCATGCTGAGTTAAATGTAAAACTCATCTATTTTAGTTAGTTTTCTCATGATAGTAGAAGAGAAGAGATTCTTCAGAATCTAAGAAACAAAAAAAATTTTTCATTTAGTCAGAACTATTGTTCATAAAGTGTGGTGAGAAAGGAAGTTTTTTTTTTTAATTATTATTATTAAATAGACCACCAAAAATGGAGACTATATAAATATCTAGTCATGCAGGAAATACAAGATAGGACATGCTTATCCATGATAGTCACAGACACACACTAGCAAAGTTAAATCTCAAATACACAATAGCTTTCTCTGGCACCGAAGTAATCAGTCTTACGATCTTTTTAGATATCTTAAGCTCACAGCCACACTAACGAGATCTACAGCTTTTTCCTTTCCTTACAGAAGGAAAAAAAAGAAAGAATATGCTGCTTTTACCATTAAACCATGTAAAAACGTTAAAACACAATGAAAACTAAGTTTTTGAATTTTTCCTTTTTTTTTCTTTTTTTTAGTAAATGAAGACAGAATCTGAAAGACTTAAATGCTCCAGCTGTGTTTTTTTTTTTTTTTTTTCTCTCCAATCAGCATGAAGACACAAATACTAGTCATATTCCAAACTAGAATCTTAATGCAGGAGGTTCCCTGCACTGCCCAGGGCCTCCGACCTCTGTAGTGTCTCCCTCCTACCTCTGCGGTCTATCCCTGCCGCCTGACGCTGGGGCAGGATGAATGCGAGCGTGAACTGCATAATGCATGTATGATCTGGGACACAGCGGTTGTCTTGTACTTTATAAATTAACCTAAGTCTAATTAAAATTACTTTGAGTTAAAAATTTACCATGGAATTTAAAGCCGCTGGATGTAATTATAATATTCTGGCACAATAAAAATAAATTCTCTCTGTGGATCAAACAAATGATCTACAGACCTGGTCGGCAAGAGCATTAAATTCTTGCCCAAAGAACAAATATTTCTGTAAAAGAAGGTCAAAGCAATTTCTTCAAATGATGGTGCTGTTTAGAAATCCTTCTAGTTTTATTTCTGCCTGATATAGATGGGATCATTATTCAGAGAAGCCTTCATGATAAGGATACTTTTCCAAAGAAATTATCTTTTCTGCTCAGCACAGCAGTAGATGGGTCAAGTTCCTTCCAAAGCCAGAACAAACAACAGCAACAGCAAGAGCTCCCAGAGTCTGGGAAAATTAATTACTCCTCTCCAAGCAGAATTGCTCCACCTACACAAGCAGCAATTCTTTTGTACAATTAAAAGACAATTTTATCGGGGAGAGAGGAATTCAAGGACGAGCTTGGGAATATCAGCAGTGGAACTAATGTGGCTCTTTCTCTTGCCAAGGGATCCTGTCCTAACGGCATCTCTCCTTCCTAGGAGGGCAGGGAGGCCACAAGGCCTCTAGTCTTCCCCTCTTGTTCCTTTCTGCTCCTTGTGACTGACAGAGTCACAGCTCAATCACTTCTGCCTCAAGCTTTTGCAAACTGAGAAACAAAAAAATAAAAATAATAAAAAACACGAATGTTTTGGATTCAAAATAGTCTCAGTTGCATAAGAGTAGCAGAAGTGAGGCCTGGTCTATGGAGTCATTTCCTTGCGTTTACCAGCAGACAGGAATGGAAAGACTCCCTGCCCCCAATCTCCAGTTCCCATCTGATGGTCTGGATCCATCCAAGAACAACTCAATGCCAGTCCTCGCTTCAGCAGGTAATGAAAAGCAGTTGTGAGCGCGCATCCCACTAAAGCATCAAAATTTGACACTTGAAGTTCCACTTAGGATTAGGCAAATATAAATGAATACACAGGTGTAGGGCAGAATTTTCTTCCAGAGCTGATATGAGAGGGGAAGACAGGCCACCTTCAGATCTTCAAGGCTGGTTTCTGGTTTAGAGAGATATGACCTTTGCAAAGTGTTTAAAAACATAATACTTCATCTGGCTGCTACTCATCTCCTTTCAAGCCTGCTGCTCCTCTTCCTTTCTTATCTAAACTTTTAAAAATATCTTTTACTTGAGATACAATCTTCTCACCCGGCCGTCTCTAACCTTGTAAACATAACAGTGTGAGAAGGCTTAGAGCAAAGACTTTTTCTGCATAGCCCTTTAAAGCGATTTTGTGCCTGTTATTTGTACAGGATGCAGCCAGCCAGTAACTGCAGGAGTGTCTAACTTCACCAAGAATTCATTCCAAGTTGCTGGGTCATTAAAAGCAAATGTGGCAGAAGACACCGGCACAGCAGCAGTCCTCAGAATACGCTATAAAAAGTGGAGCTACCAAACAGGCCGCTCTGGTACGTATTATTTCCATCAGGCTTTATGTTCCATCTGGTCTGGCTTTTGAGACTCCTCTACCAACCACTGCCAACCCAGGGTTTTCCCTTCCAGCGCCTTCCTGGGCAAGGGCCAGGGCACTCACAGCCCCAAAGGTGACTGTGCTCTGCCCACCGCTGCAGACGGGCCATTGGTGCCGAGGGCCGTTCTTACCCTCCACCGTAAATTAAAAGGGAAAGGGAGCATAAGGACCCAAATCAATGCTAGCCTTAATTCCAATTTAGACTTTATTTGGAGGAGAGGAAGATGCTGCTATGCTGGGACACACTCCACCAGTGAGGAGCAAAGAAAAGGGCAATGAGGACGGCCAGGGTGCACAGAGCTGGTGACGGCAGAGGCACACCTAAAGGGGTTGTACATGTCCAAAACCAGCAACTCCAGAGTGCTTATTTAGAGGAGTAATAATAGCAACAAAGAAAAACAAACAAATAAAATAAAATAAAATAATTCAGATAGGCTTGCACTGGTAGGTGATCAAATAGGTCAACAGGAACCAAATGGTTCCCCCTCTACCTACACCAATGACTATACAGGTGCAGAGACCAACGTGGACCTCACCACCTGACCCTGCTGCCCAGTGACGGACTCCTTCATCCAAGCCAACGTATTGACTACCGAGGATCAATTAAGGGGAAGGAATTACAACTGATCCATGGTTGCCACGTCATGTCATGCCATGTCATCACCAATCCTTCTCCTTTATGCTTTGGTTTCCTCATGGCACAGCTCATTGAGGTGTTTTCTCTTGTTCTTAATTCAGTTCCACAATATTGCCTTCTCATATATCCACATCTATTGTGTTTGATCCCAATTTCAGCACAATATAGGGTGGAGTTGGGAGCCTATTTTTTGGTTCACTGTGATAAACTATTCTGCAGCTGTTCTCTCACTAATTTCCATTATTATATAAATTTATAATATTAGCTGATTTTCTGGGCTAGCTAAGAAAAAAAAAAAAGAGTGTATATAATAAACTCCTTCATTTTTTACTTCTATACATTACATATATTTCTGTATAAAGATTTGAAGTCCTCCCCTCATGTTCCCCTCAGGGAAACGTTTAGCTGAGTGTATTTGAAGTGGACTATAGAGTTAGATAGGCAGAAATAAAATATACATGAAAAATGGAAGGCACTATAAATAAATACGGATAAGAAATAAGTGCAGAAGGTAGATGTACTCTACGGCTCTTAAAACAAAGAGAAATCATTTCCAATACCAAAATGACCTCAAGTATTATATGGCACTATATCTAATTCCATCATCTTCCACACATGAAAACATGGGATATGTCTCATAGCAAGCTAGAATGATTTCTGAGGTCTCAAACTATATACCAACTTCACAAAATTAGACCATACTTTGGATATCAATTCATATGGATTAGCAGAATATTTGTTGTGAATATGCTCTCTGAACTGCAGGTTGCAGACTTAGAATGTTTGTCTTTCAAATGTTGACTATTAACATCTGAAAGGAATTAATATTACTGTGATGTTACAGTCATTCCCTTATTAATCACTTGACAACCTGCCCTCTTCCAAAAATAAGGGACCCACTTACTTCCAGGAGTGCAACCTTTAGATTATTGCAAACAAGGTGCAAGAAATGCGTGTCAGAGAGTTACTTCTCAGGTAGCATATTTTGAGTATATGTGCGTAACACACTGGTGTACCCATACTTATGCATATTCATACTTAAGAACCGATACTTGATTTGGAAACTATCCTTTTAGGAAACATTCTTCAACAATATATTTAATCATGTATTATGAGGGGATTGATACAACATAATAATAAAAGGATGCCTTATTTCAACTAATAACGGTTCATAAAAAATGATGTCATCACAGCAAATGTGAAATGATTAGAAAGATTTATAGCTGTATTGAGCAGAAGATATTAACAGGGAATTTTTTCAATCTAAGAGTCTGAAAAATGAAGAATCAAACTTGAGTAATTAAAAATGTTGGAAGACTGAAACATGCATATGTTATTCTCTGTGCCTAATGGGGTTGGGATTTGCTTATTTGTTTTTACTAACAGGTAATATAAACCACAGCAATGTCAGACTTGTCAACCCAGTTTTTCCATTCAGAAGATTTGTTCTGCATTTCTACCTTGCCTCATGGAAGGCACCCCAAAACACATAGAAATAGTGAAAGCCACACTGTGAAACCTGAAAGAGTTCATACACTCTGAAGGGGAAAATGTTCAATACAATGTACCTCCTGCCAGTCTCAAAAAAAAAAAAAAAAAAAAAAAGGCTAGTGAAGCTAAGGATAACAAATGACTAATAAACTTAGAGATTTAACAGGTTTGGAAAAAAAATGTTAATTAATTTTCCATATTTAATTTTTTTTTTATGGAATTGTGTTTTCTAATGAAACTTAGATGCGTTGTGTCCAGTTCTCAAAACATAGCACATTTTCATGCTCTTACCTTGGTAAGCTTACAGTTTATTCTTTAAACTTTGGATTCAGCTTGAAAGAATAATCTCCAAAATTAAATGCTCAGTCAGACCAGTCTAAATTCACTTCTACTATGAATCCTCAGATGTCTTTTTAATTAAATCAAGACTGCAGATGGTGATTAATCCAGTTATTTTTCATAAAGTTCTTCTGGAAAAAAAAAGTCACTCAACTTCCAAAAATTTCAATATTTTGCTAGATTAATTAATAAATGTTAATTAATTACTGACCCAATGGTACATGTCTGAGCCTTCCTTCATTTATACACATTAGTAAGGTTAATTAAGGGTTGCAGAAATGAGGATCTCTCCAGAGGCACCAATAACTTTTAAACAGTGCAATTAAAATAAATAAAGAAATATAAACACCACACACACACACCACAAATCTCTACCAATGACGTTAATCAACACTTTTCATGAAATTCTGCAGCTGGATTAAATTTTTAATAGCAGAGCAGATTCACTGTGCACAGTTCATATCTTAATATAACCCTAGTCTAAGGCAGTTAAGAATGGAACTGAGCCATTGAAAAGATTTTTCAGCTTCTTAAATGCCATTTCAGGACAGCAGGAATTACCCCACATTAACACCTTTAAGAACACAGGTCACAAATGTTCCTTTTATCTTGGGGACCAAGGACACAAAGTCTGACCTAAGACCTGCTGCAGGTTGCAGATTCTCCACACTGACTTCAGTGTAGTCTGGATCGTGTTCAGGCCTATCTGAGCAACGGTAGGTGGATGCACCGACATACAGAGAAGCTGGACAATTAATAGTCCTAATAACTCAGTACTGCTGGTTTTCACTTCATGAAGAACATATACAATGTATATAGGAGCACTTGCAAAAATGAGAATGCAGCATTAATTCTGACACATTAGTAAGATTTAATATTTTTAGATGATTCAGGACAGAAGGACAGGTTTCTGCAGATTGATGGACTACTTCAGACCTGTGTATCCCCAAACTCCAGTGTATCAGCTTTGGACACCTCATCCGGGTTATAGCAGCTACAGTATAAGGTTATATGCAATGATGAGTCTGTAAGGAGTCCACAGGCCCTTGTAGGTAGAGTTATTGCTTAGTTCATTATGCATAATTTACCTGAAAACCATATCCTAGTTCCTCATCAGGAAGCAATTTCAGGATGTGCTGGTCAAAGAAAATCTGTTTGTTATCCACAAACTCTTGCTGAACAGCGTGGAAAAGCATTTTCTAGTTCATAGCCTGTTCCCAAATTGTTTGCTCCCATTATTTCCCCTTTGGATCATGTGGTCACTTAGCTTGTGCAGTATTTCTGATTCAATTCCTTCCTGATTGAACACATAGCAACAGCTCAACAAATGGTGAATAAAACACTCAGCAAATATTGATAATTTCTTCTGGTGTGACAGGAATGGCCATGCCTGAACAGAGTTTGGTATATTTAATTAAAGGATAGGTGCTGTCCATTACTCTTCTGCCAAACAAAAAAATGGTGCTTTAAATCAGGCTCAGATAAGTGCTCAGGATAATTGTTTTTGCAACAGTTGACCAATTTTAAGCTGTTAACTATTTCAACATTTGGAAAGCAGAACCTATAACTGAGGAGGAGGTGGCAGATAGTATTAGCTCATCCAGCTATTTTGATTGCCTATCAGGACCTACATTCTGTTCCAGATCAGTTTTAGAGTAGATCTTTATTGCAGGAGCTTCTAATTTTTTTTCCCCTAGAAGAGCAGGAGGTTAAAGTAGCAATGTTCTTTTTGTTCAATCAACAGACACAGGAAGAGCTATTCCGTGGTTCTGCTTACCTCTCTACCAGTAACACAAAAATAGTAGTTGCCTGTTGATGCTGCCTTTAAGACCTTCTTTCCTTATAATTCCAATGACAATTCACAAAATAAAAATTCAGCCCCTAAGAGATATCTTTAAATGGTTTGGACAGGTAAAATCATAGTTTTAGAAAAAGCGTAAAGCTCTTTCTCTAAGGGAAAGGAGAAAGAAAACAAATAAATGTCTACAGACATTATTTGATTTGGGCATTACCAGAAACGGTTTCTGCTGAAATTCCATGTCCTTCCTGACTGTATCTATCCTGGGAACTGCTCCCAGCTCCAGGGTTCATGTGCATGTATCAGCCATACTGTGGACAGGCAATTTTATCTTTTTTCTCGTGACTCTGTATTTTAGTTCCCATATGGAAGAAGTCTGGGCATACAACGCAGAAGTAGCTGAAGAGACCTGTTCTTACTCTGCTTCTGCACAACCAGAGATATGGCATGTGCCAAGGTGCATATCCATCATTCAGTCAGTCTAGGATCAATCTGTGCCCTTGGGAAGGCCCATAGCTATACCATATACTTGATTTTTCCTTCTCATCTCTCGTTGTCCAGATTGCATTTACAGCTGTTTTTAACACATAGTCATTGCAAATCATTGTAAAATGTTTTTTCTGACATTTAGTATTTGACCTCTCCAAGAGAATTCTGGAGCCAAAAATGATTTCAAGAAAATAAATACAAATGTTATCTGTATTATTTCCACCCTTATGCAGAGAACAACTAAATCTCCAAGAAACGAATTATCTTCTGGAATGATAGATACTAGAGAATCATTAGACCATCTGGCTAAAGGAAAATCAGACAGTCCTTTGCATTTCTTATTCCTGGCATCAGAAAGAGAGAGAGTACGAATGCGGGGGGAGGTATTGCTGAAAGTTTGAGACAGGCTAAGAGGTTTTGGGGGTGACATTGCTGCAGTTAAGTCATTGCCTTTCAGTAGATCTTGCTGAATACCATGGACTGCAGTCAAGTGGATATAGAGTTCAGGAGGCCCTGAAAAATATGGCAGCTTTCACAGTAATCACATATTTTGCTATACGAAGAGATAGGGATGAGCAAAAACATTCCTTTAAAATAGATGGAAGTCTTAAAAATCAACCACAGTAGAGTACAGAATGGAGCTCAAAGTTCAACATGACATGACGTGATGATGCAGAGCAAGCCTGAGAAGTCATGTTCAGAGCAGTGGTGGGAGTTAGACACGAGCCTAAGATTAAACTTTTTGCCAAAGTAGCAATTAATATAACACCATTAATTTCCCTGTAAGCACAGGGCTGTCATTGGTAGAGTTGTTTGTATTTTATTGACCCCGAGCCTTCCGTACCTTTCTCCGACAGAGATGCTTTCTGGAAGTTAATGCATTTGTAGGTGCAGTGAATGAGAACCTATGAGCCTGAACAGGCACAGTGGCCTCCCATGGATGGTGCAGAGCCCCTGTAATTCACCATTGCAGTTGCTTCATCCAAAAAATGTTGATAACATCACTGAACTCTTTGCTTGGCACTTGTCAACCCACTGCCGAAAGGTTTCAGGTTACGACCTAGTTTACTCTGGGGATAACCTGGGACCCAGGCTTCATTCCTGTTTTTGAAGGGACTCCCCCTTCCCCAAACCCTGCAACCATCCAGTTGGCTTGCAGGGACTGCGGTTTTTTAAATCCTTATTGGACTTGCCACAGAATCCAGAGCTGCACTGAGTTACCGCTGCATTGCTCACTCCCTTGTACAGCCTTTGCACGAGGCAGCTGCCATGTGGCATCTCCTGTAAATTAACATAGGTTTAAAAACACAAAATGACTAAAAAAAATCCAGAACTTTTACACATCCCTTATAATCCCTTAGAATCTCAGGAAATGTGTTCAGTAGCTTATCTGGCTCCCTGCGTTTTAAGCAGACAACTGCATTATCTTCTGTGATGGAGCAACCGGGTTTAGTGCTGGATTAAACTAGGAGTTTTCATACCATAAATTGCTTTTAGTTTCTACTCTGCACGTGTGCATAGGAGGTTTTTACAACTTTCACAGCACAGTAGTTAACTAGGTTATATTCTGAGAATGTTTAGTCCAGACACTGTATGGTAGATATCCCCGACCCTCCAATTCCTGATAAGAGTTAAGAAAACAAATTAACGCTTCCCAGAGCATGCTTTCCGCATTTAAATGGTCTACTTAGATTTTCCGGCATAGATTTTTGTATTTTAATACAAAAGAAAAAAAAGAAGCTGAGGTTTCTAAACCCTGTTGTTTAACGATGAACATGTTATCAGAAGAAAACATTTAATGAGAGCCCATATTCTGTCATGAATAAGAGTTTCTCACTTTCTAAAGTTCCTCACCTTGTGCCCTCAGGAGCAAAAAAATTAAAAAAAAAATAAAAAGGTTTCACAGACAGGAACTCCCAAGTCATAACAGCATATTTCCACAGTATAACACTGCTCTTACTACCTTTCTATTTCTCAATATTTCCTGGCTTGTATGGATTAAGAAGCAATGAAACAAAACTATTTTTGCAGGTTTGATTGCCTGACACACTGGTTATTTATTTAAGCTAACAATTTATGTGAAACTTGTCTGCCTCTCTTTGGCACAATCTGTAACAGCATAACTCTGACCATTCCACACCCTCAAATATATGTACTATTTCACATGGCAAGAGAGTTGCACCCATTTCAACTCTAAGCACTACATCATAATATAACCAAAATAGACATAAAACCTCTCCTCCCAAGGCACACACTTTCAACACCTCGGGTTATTGGAAATTCTGCAAATTTCTCAGGAAACATGATCACACATCCAATTTGACCTGATCACTTGTAACTTCCCCATCCTGAAGGGCCTGAGACCCCTCTGCCTGGGCTCAATCCAGAGATCGATTTCTGCATCAGTAAAATATCATCACTTGGGAAAGAAAAAGCTAATTTCTTGTAAACAGTTATCAAAGCTGAGCTGCATCCAGAGCCAGGTGACAAGTATGAACTGAGGAGAATAAAAGGTATCAAAATCTTTCCATGTCATGTGGAGCTCCAGAGGAGATGGTTAAATTTGTGTTTGTTTTGCTTTTGCAGGAACAGATTGCAATATCCATGGAGATGGCAGCAGGAAGCCAGGAAATCCTAACGAAGACGACTGTTGTGGTTTACTTCGAAAAAAACAGATGTTTATTAAAATGTCAGCCAAGTGACTTACGTGTCACTGACTCTGAGGACAGTACAACAGTCTTGCAATGTTTAAAAAGTAATAATAATGAAGAAAGGTCACTCATTTCTATTAAGCGATGACTAAAATCCTCACCACATTGGTCAATTTTACACAAGTCTAAACATTGAGAAGATCGTTGGAGTCTCGGTGGCTTAAGACTCCTATTTATTTTCAATATTTGGATACATAGGTCAAACCAGTTATTTGGAAGGGCCTGAAATTGATACAAGCTACTTTATAGTCCTGACATTTATTTCCCTCGTGGATTGCATTAAAGGTTATTGACCTGTTTAGGGCTGCGTAAGCCCACAGAGAATGTGCTCTGGGAGATTTTGGCACTAACAGCTATACCATTCGTTCCCTTTAGTAATGTTTATCAGATAATTCCAATTACTGGTTGCTTCTGCAGTTTCCTACAGAGGGAGAGAGGGATTTACATGCACAGCTCCATTCCCAGCACGCTTCACAAACATACACCACATCTATTATTTATCACGCGCCCTCCATTCCCTCCTGCTCTCCCTCGGACTGAGGCTATTTGATCGTTTACAGTTTTGCAGTCAGACTGCATACATTTTGGGCACACCGGCTTTGTCCCGGTGCCACCGAGGAGCCGAGAGCACACGCTGATCCGTGAAGAATCGATGTTTAAGCCATCGCGCGGTGTGATGATGCATTCAGCAAACAAGATTATACCAGCAAACGCAGTCCCCTGATTTCAAGAGCTGCAGGTATTGCATTTCCTGGGCCTGCTCTTGTGTATGAAGTGTGTATATTTAGTCTAGGGGGCACAAATGGGAAGAGCACATGCAAAAGTCATTTTCTGTCTTGAAAACCAGTGAGTACTGATAGTGGCCGGGGAATTTTCTTGCCCTAGCACACTACTGGAGGAGGGTATGTCTTTGAAATATTATATTGCTTACAAAATACGTTAAACTTACAGAGATGAATGATGAATGGAATCAGTCACACTCCCAGCAAAGGATCGCATATTAATTCCAGACATTTCTTATATTTCATACAAATATAGTGATAGTATTACATTCATAATGATGCAATTTCCACCTATAAATTATCTGAAAATCAGTACAGTAAGATAATACTCCTACTATTAACTAAAACAACCATATAGTATTCTCAAAATGTTCTTGACAGATTCCTAAACAGTGGATAGACTGGTCCATTAATCCTTCCCTGGACAGAGCAATTTGGAGGATCAGCTAATAAAGCGTGTCTCTGTCACCAATGAAGTTTATAGGTCTGTACTTTACTATCACACCTCAGTCATTTGGTTAGAGAATCAAATACCTAAGAAATAAAGCAATATTGTTGCAATTTGTGCAAAAAAATCTACTGAAAGATAAATGTATTCATCTCTCTCTATCAGTCATTCATTTGGTTTTAAAGAACTAATTTGCTTTGAGTTAGATTTCTGATTTTTGCCAGGAATCACATTGGCAAGCTCACAAAACTTAACGGTTTTGGAATGGACACGAGATAACATCTGCTCCTGATGAACTTCCAAACGAGTACAGGAATTTGTGCTTTGCTCTGCCTTCTTATCAACTGGCGTCTAAAACACAACAAAAACCCTACTGGCACACTGAGCACTAAAGGATGTCTCCGTTTGCAGCACAGTAAGCTGACGCTGTGAGCCATAAGGTGGTCAGTGCATTTGCACGTGTGATCAAGTAGGATTAAATCCAACCCATTCACCCCTTTTGGGTGACAAGCACTTACTATCACTCAGCAACGGAGAACTGCATTATCTTGTGGAACTCCAGAGCTATCTTCATTTTATCACATTTTTATAGGTTTGGAAGACAACTTTTATTAGATTCACATCTAGTGAGCTTCTCTCCAAAGCCCAGGGTGAACACTAAAAATATGAACCAGACTCTTTAAAAAAAGGCGGGGGGGAGGGGAGAGTGAAAGAAAGAAAAAAGAAAGAAAGAAAAAATAAAAATAATGCTTAATTTTTTGTCAATGACAAAACTGTCAAAACATCTTCCTTTTCCCCTTCTACTTCCCTGGTACCCCCTACCAGCAAAATCGAAAGCTCTATAGCTTTTTATCTCAGCATTTTCAACTAGAGGCAGCATAAATCCCAGCGGAAGGTATTCTTGAATCTTTCTGAACAAAGACTCCCATTTTGCAGTTGGATATAGTCACACAGCTACTGACTATGCGACTGTCCTCAAAACCCAGCATTTGGTGTTAACAAAGCCACGCACAGAAGAAAAAGTCAACTCTGCAAATCCATATGCTCTAAATATCCTCCCACAATTAAAGAAAAACTGTGTTCCTACCCTAGTATTTTGATTGCAAACTGTTTAAATAAATCATTACTAGGTTGGGGCGGGGTGGGAGGAAGGAAGATAGGGGGAGGGAAGGCACTAGAACTGGATATACATTGAATTTTGAGGCTCTAATAAGCCAAATGAAAGGCTGTTGGATCTCTAAATATATATATATCATCATGAGTGCAACTGATACAGTATGAATGGCTTCTCTTTGGGAAGATGGTTGGCTGCTATAAGATGCCAAGTACTAGCATATGAGGATGCCAAGTAGCTGTCAGCAGGATAAGCAGCAGGCATAATTCACAGTAAGATCTGCACTTCAGCCTAGCAGAAACCTCGGGTTTATCAGAAGTTCTTAATTACTTTTTGTCTATAAGAACTTACAGTATCTTAGGCACTCTCCAGAATTAAACACAAAGCAAAAGACTGATGACTACTGTCAATTCCAGGCTATCCTTAATCCTTGCCCTCTTTCATAACAAAAAGAAGGGAAAGGCCTTGAATCCTTTCCTTTACCCCAGGTGTCTTGTGCTTAGGCCATACCAGGGAACCTGGTACAGGGAACCTGTTCTGTTTTAAAATCTGACACCAAGACAGCAACCTAAACAAAGGATTAGAGCTAATTTATTTCTTTTATACCTATTATAAAGTAGAACTGCTTCACCGGGACAAATTGGGGAATGAAGTATGAGAAGGGGGTATCGTATTCTTGGGAAATGGGCTCATGTCCAATAAGCAAGGGATAAATTTTAGCCAGGATCTCTTACAACTCTAGTCCATGCTTTACTGAAAAGGGGATGTGTGGCTGTTGAAGACCACCTCAATCACAGTACTTAGCTCCAGGGAAAGTTTCACAGCTGTAATTTCATTTTGGGGTGAAATGTCTCTTTCTAGCCAAAAAGTAGGTTTTAATTCTTCTGGAAGGATGGACTGCAAACAGAAACTCTCCTCTTGGCCTTTTCTGCCAATACGTAGGAGACTCCTGGCTTAATGTTCGTTCTTCTCTAACCCGACCTCTCAGATCTCTCTCTCTTCAGTGCACAATAGACAACACATGCACCGGTTCGGAAGCTCGGAGTTCTACATACTGCTGTCGCTAGTGCAAGTCAATATTCCTGAGCCTACAACCTGAACTACATGAATGTAATAGTTATTTGTGACATTTGGACCCATTTAGATTCAAGTTTTCCTGATGAGACAGCTGGCGCCAGCAACCTCAGTGTTGTGCAGATCTGGGTTCACAGTGTGGCTACTCATGCTTTCGAATTTGTTTCTGTCCCTAAGCAACTAATATTCTTCATGGGAATCAAGGCACTATTCCTATATCATGTGTGGTTTTGTTTTGGGAAATAAAAATAAATAAATGAAAAAGCATCATGAGCTCTCTCAGAAATCAATGGACACTTTTCAAGTGGAATGCACAACATTCAGCTGATCTTATTTTAACCTGTGATCAGGGAGCAGAACAACTATTCCCCTAAATCTCTGTTTTCTCTGAATTAAGCACATCAGATTCACTTTTAAGCTTCTTCATCAACCTTTAAATATAGATGAGTAAAATGCAAATATACCTTTAAAAATGATTTTAGGTTCATAAAAGTATTTTAAAGCTTGACTACTCGAAATCTTCTTATGAAAAAGCTAATTTTGACCCTCCTTGTTATGTTGCATGATTTAAAATACCAGAAAAATCTTTAAAAAAAAATTCTAACAAAAGGAACATACCTATTTATTCAAGTTACCACATAGGCCTTAAACCTAAAAATAAAACTGCATGATTTTTAATAGAGAATGACACATATAATCCTGTATTTAAAAGGGAGTTTATAGTGTCAGGAGATTAATATTGGCTGCTGACTTTGGCATCTATGTTTATAGTTGCAGAACTGAAAAAAAATAAAATAACAAAAACATTAATTTCTAAAAGACTGTGCGATGAGGAGGTGCCAGATAGCATCACTGCAGGATGTTTGGCTCAGCAAGCGTTTGTTTCGGTTATTCTTATTGATTTGTTCTTCATGCCAAATATCCAATATCTGCAAAGGAAATGCTTATGTGGAGCAGAAGACTATAGCCTAATACTTATGTAGGCATGCAACCTTAAGCACAATTTGCTTAATTTAATTATAGGAGAATAGATTATTAAGATTATTAAGGGAAAGCCTCGAAACCATCTGCTTACACTTTCCATTTTAGTAATTTTGTCTCTGTATTCTTTTTTCTTTCTTCAATTCAGAACAATTTTTCATACCCCCAAAAATAATGCAAATGAGGTTTTCCAACTGTCCCCTGGCCTTTAAGACTGCTAAATGTTACACAGTGTTCTCATAACTGCTACGTGCGACACGATGCCAGGAAAAACAATAGCTGTATTTATAAGATACATTATTGTGGGTTCCAACTCACAATTCAGAGACTTCATGGTTGGAATCTAAGCTATTTGCATTCAGTGGTTATTAATCCACTGTTTGGACTGCAAGCCTGTTTTTAGCATGCTATGTTCTTCTTTGTTAATTGACAAACAACTTTTATACAAAAAAAATAAAATTAATTTATCAATAGACCAATTTCCTTTGCAAACAAGCAATGATAAATTGTTTAAATCTTGGGTCTTGACTTTATAACTGAGTTTATAACTGTTATTTCAGCTAGTGTTTAACCAGTACGTGTATATGCTGGTCTCGTCTCAGGTTTTTCCTCCCCCACCTCTCTCTGATAATTAATTTCTCAAAGATGTTTAATCTTTCAAAATTTCATGACACTTACTAGAAAATGATTTTCAGGCTGTTTTATGAGCTACATTTTGTTCAGTCACAGCCAGATTTCACCAGTTTGCTCTCTTTACAGATATAATTATATCATTTGCCAAGTCATAGCTTCTCTGCTGAGTGACAATTTCCTGGCATGATAATGTACAGTTCACAAAGTGCCACTTGCTGCCTCAAAGCAAGGCTACGCGAACTCCACAGCATGGACAAGGCAAAGGGATCTTACAGCAATGAGGGGGTGACTATGAAGACCCATCTCCAAGTAAGCATTTTTCAGGTGAAATTCTTGCAGAAATACCATAGACTAACAGAGATCGAAAGCGAGTATGGGAGGTCCTCTGGTGAAATGTGTGCAACCAAAAAACCAAAGCCAAGGAGCACCTCAGAGGTGTTCTCCCCTGGGAGATCCACACCATTAAACAGAAACCCGCAAGAATCCAGTCTCACCAGTAATGAGGAGATTGAGGTCAGAGCTGCAGAGCTGAAATTAAGTGGTTCTTTCAACCCCACTAATCATACACAGTTTAGGGAATGTGAGGATGCTGATTTTTCAAGTCCACAGAGCTGTTTTGCCAGTACTCTTCATCTACTTTGATGCTGTTAGAAGACTGTCATTAACTCTTCACTACAAGGAGAACTACTTAAGGAAAAAAAACCCACTATGCACTGCTGCCTCTGAAATGTTGCACACTCTGAGATCACATTAAGAAAACTGAATTCCCTGAGCATTACTAATGACTGCTTTCATCTTCCTTCTCCTTATTATTATAGTAGGAGTCTGTAGTTTGGTAAAAGGCAAATTTATCTGGATAGGCATTACTCAAATATTTCTATTTTTGATTCTCTAATTAGAGTGGGCAAAAGAGAGACCATTTTTTATATTCAGCTGATTTTATGCACTGTAGTGTTCTTATTTCTAAAAATCACATATGTCTATTTTAAAACATTCTTCCTAAAATATTAACTCCCTAAATCCAACAAAAGTTTCTGGAAAAAATACATGAATGGTAAGTTGAGAACTTAGGTCATTTCTAATCAGTGATTAAAAGTAAGACACTAGACACAGCTGAAACAATAGGAGGAGAGCTGAAGAAAAGGGCAGGGAAGGGTTTTGGTGCTCAGATTTCGATGGAGCACAAAGTAATACCTCCACATCCAGGACGCGTTCTCCATAAAAATCTGCAAGCAGGAATTCTCGTGTCTCCATCTCCCCGACCCAAAGCACACACACAACATTCTTATTGGCCAGGGGAGACATGAGAGCTTTCAAACTAGCCTGCGCACAAGCAGAACATCAGACAATTTCTGCTCCAAGTTTCCCTCACTCACACACACACTCCCCCCTTTAAACTTTGTATAAAAACATGTGAAATCATTTCTAGTTCAGAGCACGTCGCTGCTGGCAGATGAGGCCACTGCCTGCCACCAAGGCAGAGTCAGCAGCTCTGCCCTCTTGGGTTTCCCAGCCTCACCTGGTGGCTGAGAGGCCTGAATTTGGTCGTGGGCCCCCGGTCAGACCCTACACACACCTGAGCTGGCATCCCCAGCTAGGAAGATCCTACGTTTTCGAGCCTGGAACCTAACAAATACTGGGGTAGGCCAAAATAATTGCCAAAAATAGGTCTGGAGTCACCAACAGGGAAAGAGTAAATTTTTACCATTGCCATGAGAAGAATACTGCAAAGGAGAAAACTGCATAGAGCAAATTGGACAGACAGACCCTGACGAGGTATACAGGATACATTTGTTTTCATGTGTTTTTTTAGTGCAGGACTAATTTGTCATTGCGCTTGCTTATAATTAGCCATTTGTATTTGCACAGGCAGTTATGCCACCATATGGCCAGTGGCCCCTTGAGGGGACGGGTCTGCAGGCACAACTGCTGCTGGCACACGAGGGCACTGGAAGGATTTTGAAACATTATCACACCAGTGAGACCTCACATTTCTGTCGGTGCCAGCGCCTGAGCGTAAAATTCTGCATTTTTGCTATAAAGAGTTGTAATGTCGCAAACACTGAGAGGAAGAGCTGAGTCTTTCCTTCTTACTTAGATGCAGGTCATGCCTCCAGCTACTGCGAGAGGAACAAAGCGCTAGAGAGGATGAGGGATTTGGGACCACACTTTCGCCTTCCCTCTGTTGAGCTGATTTATACCATGATATAACTAACACTTCCGCAGATTCTTCACTGTCTATACGGTGAGTTAATTTGATAGATAATGCATGTATGAAAACATGAGGTCATCCCTTTTTTTATCCTGCCTGGTGCTCTGAAAAGCCTGTTTGTGTTTGACCACAAATTTTGAGAAAATAAAGGTAAGAAGTCAGGTTTAAAGAAAATAAAATTATTTTACAATAGCAAAAGCATAAATCTGAGACTGTGGAAAAAAAATGCTGTCCTCCTCCTGCCACATATATATTTTTTTTTTTGGAAATATTTTAAGTGAAATTGTATACTACACCCAGCACAAATCTGGAAAAGCACCAGAAATTTCTAAACGGCTGCAATAAAACAGGATGGTATTCTTGGACAGGAAGTATTAGACAGATGGAGGGAACCCTATTAATGCCCAGCAATGCATCAAGCAATGCAATTACATGCTGTAGCCAGGATTCAGCTACTAATGCTTTGCTAGGTATAAAGGTACACAGAACCACCTATTTTGACAGCTGTCATTAGATTACATTCTGCCCGATACCCCGGTAGTTATCGTAAGATAGTCTGCTCGTTACACAAAGTAAAAGTTTCACGTGCCAACAAGGAACAACCAGGATTCACAGAGGGACTGGAAGTCTGTTTCATGTTCACAGCACAACAGACAGCATTATGCCGGTCTCCAGGTACAGCATTGACTGAAATTCCCTTGTCTAATCATGGAAGTTGCATTTACCTGTTGAGAAAGAAGTTCTTGGAAGGTCAAGGCTAACACAGAACCCACTTGGAAGCAAAAGGCAGGCTTTTTCCAAGAAGGGGACATAATGGCAGCAGAAGCCCAGTTAGGACATGTCCCAGTTAAACACATCTAACTCAGCACAGCCAAGCAGGTGCATTCCTGAGTTCATTCTCAAGTAGAATCTCACAGACCTTCCTCAGTGTCCAAACCGTCCCAGCCTCGTTGGCTTTCCCCGCAAATAAATGCTATTTCTCTTCTTGCGTGCAGCACAGCTATTGCTGGAATTTCCTGAAGTGGCCTGACAGTGAGGACAACTACTGAACTATTGCAGACTCCAGCCCATGCCTGCTGCCAGACTATTCGGATCTCGATGACAGACAACGACTCCAAACCCAGGCACATATTGAGAGGAGGAAACATTTCTTGGGATAACACTTGGTGCACACAGCCGGGAGAACTGGAACCGGACAGAGAGACCAAGTGCAGGCAAAACGATCCTGGTTATGAAGCCTGGACTCCAGATGGCGGGTATGGAGGTGCTGTGCGGAAATGTCCACGCTGTGGGCGCTCAGCTGCGGCAGTGTACGGCACAGCTGCCTTGTTAACGAGTGGTATCTTTGTATGCAGATGTAGGACATGCAGAGCGCATGGACTTGCTCTGTTTTTTTGGTCTTCTACACTTTAAAAGAGTATTAGCCGCTGTGGCTCTCTTTTGTCATCCACTTTAACTTCATTAAATCCTTTAGCAAAAGATCTGTTTTAGAGATGGAGTAACTAAGGGAGGGATTAGAAGCTAGTGCTCAATACTGCCTAGTGCAAATTGTAGTATTATTTCCTGGAAGAATTCCCATTTTTCAGTTAATAGTTTTTCCATTGATTTCTATCTCACAACATCAGAATTACAAACTGCTGCTTGCCAGAATCACAGTTACAATATACGTAAGTATATGACAATTCATAAATGTAACAAATCAGTTATATACTATACTATATTAGAATCAGCTTTCTATATTACTATACCCTTCCACATTTCAGTATGTTGTTGTTCTAATTCAGTCTGTAATTATATAATGGGTAATGACTAATGGCTAACGAGGTCGCGGAACTTGCTCAGAATTATTTTCTTGGTCATATTAATGAAAAACCTCAAGCTCAAAGGCGAAAAACAGTCATTCCTAATTTTATTATTTTAAATATATTCTGGCCAGCATTATCTATGCAATAGTTTTCCTGATTCATGTTTTGTCTATCTGTATTTCTAGAGCTTTTGTTTTGAGCAAATTGAAAGATGCAATTGATGTGACTGTTTTATATGCTTGGAGATAGGAAAAAAAATCTGAATTTATGTTTCTCCTTGCACTGAACACCAGCAATATTTTTCTTAAACATTTTTAATAGAATCTCTGTAACACTTGTTTTCTTTTAAGAGCAGGAAAGATGCCAGATGAGGGTATGCTTCACACAAGGATGGAAATGATTAGATGGTCATATATTTTCAATAGCAAAACAATTCTACTTTGCTAGAGGAATTGCCGCTGTGGAAAAAGATCTGTTGCCCCTTTCCCTTCTGAAATTTTGCCTAGTAGAAACATCTTTAGGCTCTCATTTAAAATGCTGGCTGACTGATAGTGTTATGGGGAAGCTGTGTTGCGCACATATGAAAAAGAAATCAAATACAAACAAAACACCAAAAAATAACATTTTAGGAAAAGATGGCATGTGAAGATAAGCCAGTAGCACTTCCACATATCTAGTACAAAGCATGCCCTGTATTAATGCAAATGCCAAACCGAGAAATTTCTATGATCCTCCAGGCACAGTCAGCTCCCATTTTGTTGGATCAAGAATTAGCTTGCAGAGTAACAAAAACCAGAGGTTTTATGTCTATTTCATTTGCAGAGATTAAAGCAAAAAAAGTTTAAATGAAGAGCAAACATGGCAGAAATTAAAGTTTGGATATCAGCACTGTCACTACTCTTCAAACTTTTCCAGTGCTATGAATCTTCTCAGGTTATTAATTTATATTTATTTATTACATTAGTATTTTATTTATTTGTTTGTTTGTTTATTTATATTTATTTTTTTCCCCTTCCCATGCAGTGGCTTAATGAAAGGCAGCAGTACTTCACAGTTGTTATAAATTGTGTAAAATAATTGCTAGCCTCAGGAATTTTTCTCTTTTTGACTGACATTCGAAATTCAGGACATTTAATTAAACATACATATATCGTAATTGCGAAGCCTAGTTTTCTTCAGCACTTTGCCTTCACACCTAAACCACGTCTATTTCTTTCTTTTTTGTCCTACAGGACAGCTCCAGGGTAACTGGCCCGAACTGTTATGTCTACATTAAAAGCCACCAATGCAACGTCAAAGCTTTTTCCCTGCTAAATCCAAGTCACAAGCAATTAAGCACAATACAGCTGGGAATCCCTAACATCCCTAGCACAGCATACTGTAAACATGGAGCTACCAGTCAGAGGTCTCTTCAGAGATACTCCACTTGTATAATCCTGAAGATAGCTGGAGCTTGATGCCATTAAACCCATTTCCTGGCAGATCAGAAATCCCTCTGGAAGCCTATTTGTGACTGCTTCTTTTTCCACTTGGTACTCATAACCATGGATAGCATATTTTAGAGCTATTTAAGTAAAAAGAATTTTTTAATTTTAATTTTTTTTTAAGTGTGTGTGTGGAGGGGGTTGTCTGCACAAGGAGATCTCTACTATAAGGATGAGTGTGTTTTGGAGGTAGCATATGACATTAATTATTTTCCAAGAATACCCGGGGAATACTACATTCACGGTAATCAAAATAAAGTTAAGTTGCTGCTGCCCAGCAATTTATATTAACTAATGTGAAAATCTTGCCTGGCTATTGGTTTCTGTAACACAAATCTGACATCTTTCCATGCTCTGTGGCCAGAGCAACACTAAGAAAATCCATTTTGTTAGGTTACCAAGGAATGTGTTGTCAATGTGTCAGAATCCCTGGCAAGCCTCAATATTTTCATGAGCATGTCAAATGCCATGTAGACACAGATCGCACTGCAATCCCTTTCTCCTTTTGACACAGTGAAAGCTGGATCATTTGATCCTACCTTTTTCTTCCTGCCAGCGCGTGCAGGATGGCTTGGACAGCACCTTCGCATGCAGCAGGACAGCAGCTCTTGCTTAGCTCACCGTTCCTGCTGTACATCCTCTGCACTGGAAGTCAGGAGCTCTCAATCTCTCCATAGTCGCTGGGATCATTTGGGGTAATTCACTCCCCTTCTGGAGGTTTGGATTTCCTTTCTGTAAAATAGGAATTATGACACTCGCCTCCTCCCTGGCCCACGGTGAAATGAATTGACTGCGTTACTACCATTCTCTATGGTTTAAAGTTGCAATCATTTCTTAATTTAGCTCATTTATTTGAAAGATCAATATTTTACAAGATTTTTAAATAAAGTTTTTTTTTAAAGAAAAAAATGCATCAAAATTCAAATTTTAAAATGAGTTCCCTTAACTTAAATTGTCAAATATATTCTCTCTCCATAGCAATTCTTGAAGTGGTAAAAATATAGTTGTAAAATAAGCTACTGTGAAAATATAGTGGTAAAAACATATTTCTTAAGTATTACAAAGTAATTAATTAGGATTTTAATTACCATTAAAACTGTTTTTTAATACAACTATCTAATAAAACTAGAATCTTCTGATCCTGTAGTAATGCATGGGATATCTTACTGTTCAAAATGTAAATAAGATCAGCTTACAGTTATATTAAATGCCTCTATTTGTAAATAAGTAATTTCTAATTAAATATTACAAAGGAATTTCTGTTATCACAAGTATTTATTTAAGAAATAAGCAAAAGTCTTCTTCCCTTCCAAATGAAATTTGAGTTTACCTATAATCAAAAGAGTTCCCAACTCTCTGTTTTTTGTCATGATAAGAATTCTGGTTTAGAAGTCACCTCCAATAGACCTTCGTAGGCTCATGACTCTTTTTTTTGCTGTTTTGTTATCTTAAGGCACCTATTAAAACATTACTTCCCTGGGAGATTTACTCATTAGAAATGTCTTAAAGACTTAACAAGGAGAAGCTCTCTGTGTTAGAAAGGACACTGCTCTTGAGCAGTTGCTTTTATTTGGTTAACCAAATTGCTGCATTAATTAGTCTGCAGTAGCTCCTCCCCCAAATTAAAGGCTCCTGTCAGTCACTCTCTGCTAGACAATACTGAAGTTATCTGGAAGATATAAAAATACATCCCAGAGCTTATGCAGTTAGACTCTCATGTAGTAAGTCCAGTTTTACAGTCAAGAGAAAAGTTTCATTCTCATTAATGACACTTGTGCCTGTCACTTGCTGAATGGAGCCAGAAATTGTCTAAGTTTTATATAAATTACCTTAAATATTTTGTTTAATAAAACAAGGAACCAGAAAGCTGTGAGCTATTGTGTTCTGCACATTTTATCTATGCAAGGAAGAGCATAGATAAAATGTGCAGTGCTTAGAGGTACTAAGTATTTTCTATGTTGGGCAGATTTGTTACTAGAATGACCAAAAATACAGTATCATAATGTCTTTAGTGGGCTGCACTCATGCTCTTCTCTCACTTGGTTTTAACACATTCTTCTTGTTATTTCGGCCATTAGTCTGAAGAGATTCAAAGCTACATTCAAAGTTTCTGTCTTTAAGGAGAAAGCCCTCGCTGCAAAGGTAAAAGGAGATTAAAACCAGAGAAGAGGAAGAGGGGAGTGTTCTCTGCACCTTTCTCACTGCAGCTGTGCTGTGTGCAGAAAATAATTTAAGATCCATCCATCGAGAGACCCCAAGGAGAAGCATTAAGCCTCCAACCTCAACTGAGATGCCTCTGCCTGCAGCATTATAAGCAATTTTAAGGATTCCCATCCAAGCACATATCTGGGGTGACTCTGTTTAACCTGTGAGATCTGATCACAGGTGATATGACTTACAGGCAGAGTTGTGGCTCTAAGGAACAGATAAGAAATATAGTAGTGCAGTAAATAAGAGCATAAAAGCTCTGCCAAACGTATCTTTTAGTCAGTGTGAAGCTACATTAGATCCGAATTTTGTAAGATCATCTACCAGTTCCATTAACTGCTTGGTAGCTGGTATTTAATAGTATTGTTAGGACAAAAGAAAACAATTCCCAAATCACACATACAGAGATCATATACTAACTACTGGATCTCCTGCAACTAGCTGCAAACAGATTCTGTGATTACTTAGCACCAAACAGATTACTGAGAATACAAGAAAGGTAATTTTGTTTCTTTTAGAGGAAAGAAAGACAGTATTTATCATTATTATGAATCAAATGGGCAGAATTCATCGTAACATTGTCCTATAAATAGGGATTACCTTTCTCTCCCTCCCCACTGATTTTCAGCCACGGTTCTTCTGTTCGAGAACCTCTTGGCATCCCAGCTGAAAACAAGACCATAAAATCTCAATATGCTGTTTAGCTCCATATTGATTAGTGAGATTAGAAGGTGATAAGCTTAAGCACAGCACAAATTGGTCCATGTTCCTCATATTAAATGCACGGAGAAAAAAAGCCCAAACAATTCTGCTTGAAGTTGCAATGACGTAAAGCAGGATTGGGCTCTCAGGTTTCAATTAACATATGTTCAGAATTCAAGAGGAGAATTTGGCCTGGTATGTTTTCGTTTCCCTCAAGCAGAATTATCCTCAACACCAAAGGTTGCTTTTAAATCTGTTGGGCAGTGAAGTTAAATCATTCTTTACTTATTGGGAAGAACTGCCAGGTTATTCCCATTTCACTGCACTTAAAATACACCCGGGTTGATCAGAGCTTTCCTTCAGAGACCTACATCATACAGAAGAACCAAGGTTTCATTACAACCTCTGCCAGTTGCTGACACTCAAAAACATTAACTCAGCACTTTCCATTCTTGCTGTCTTGCAGGGATAACCATAGAGGAAATTTTGTGTTCAGCTACCAGGAGAGTTGCTAGGCAGGTTTATGAGTTGGATGTGGATCTCAATTGACCATGCATCAGTCTAAAGCTAACGTCAGTGGACCTGCTCCAGACGTACAGCAGTGTAAAGGAAATCTTGTTATACCTGGGGGTATAAGAATACGGTGGTATACTCAGAGATGGTTCTCCATGTACCTCTATCACTGGACAAGACATCAATCATTATATTATGCAGCTGTTGGACATGCCAGGATGCCAAGCTTCCTTATTTTTATGGTCATGGATCTGACTCCCCACAGTTCGACCAAAAGGGGCAGGAAATGCTCAAGAAAATATGAACTATTATATTCTGGGAAATTACACATGCTTTATTTGTTTATGCTGAGCAGAAGCTCTGAAACCTTATACATGAGCAGATAAGGTGCCTATGCTCAGATTTGATATCCATAGGGTCCTTGGAATGATTAAATCAAGAGGAAAAATATGCAAGAGAAGGAAATGAGTTTCTTCCCCCACAGTCTTTTCTCTTTGTTCCTGTCTCAATAGCTTCTGAAACCTCACCACTGCTTTCCATAATCCTCTCTGCTGCTCTCCACTTCCCTGTAATGGATGCTGGCCAAAGGGAAGTTAGAGAGCAGAATAATGAGACACTAAAATACAGTTTTTGTACTTCTGAAGGACTTGGATAAAAGAGCAAGTTAAAAGAAGACAAAATGTGTACTGTGAAAAAAATAGTATTACCACAGATTTAGGAAGTCTATATGCCAAAAAGACATGAAAATTACATCTGGGCACAGAATAAACTTCTGGTCCTGCAAGACTTTGGAATCAATATATGAAATCTACCCTGAACCAGGGAGATCATCTAGAGAAGAGGAAATTGTATCAATCAATCAGAGCCGGTCCAAAATTCCGACTGGTCATTTGAACTGCCAAATTTTTATATCTGCCTTTTACTTCTGTTTTTACTATAAGTTCTACTTAAAAAAATTGAAGTAACTGAATTAGCAAACAAAATGCTTTGATGACCTCAAACTTTGCAGAAATTTTAAAAAGATTTCTCTGAATATGAATCAATTGAGATGAATAGCTATTTTTTCAAACAGAATTATTTCCAACAGATCAGGCTTTCCTGTTTTTCCACAAGAAAATGTGTATAAGATATGCAGCTTTTCAAGACTTTCTGACTATACTTAAATCAAGATAGAATTTGAGGAATGAATGGCTTCTACCCAGGGGCATCTTTTTCATTTTTTGAGTAACAACGAATTACCTTAGTG
>JAWLRI010001005.1:588801-621544 GCA_034781795.1 Crypturellus tataupa
ATAGAATTTGAGGAATGAATGGCTTCTACCCAGGGGCATCTTTTTCATTTTTTGAGTAACAACGAATTACCTTAGTGACTAGTTGCATCACTACAAAACAGACCCTGGGACCAAGTGACATTCACCTTTTAACACCTCCAAATGGCTCCCCGGGGCAGTTCCAAAGCCATATTTTGTAGTTAGGAAGAAAGGGCAGAGTGAAGGAAGCTTTCAGTGAGATTTGGACATTTTTCAGACGGCATCGCACAGCTCATTATACCACATATGTGCCAGGATGCACAGTGTACTGGATGTTCACTGAGCTAATGGGGAACAAGTTTTGAAATGAGCTTGCACCACAACAAAGAATTTAGGCATTAATCATAATTTGCTGACTTGAGTCTGAAAATGGTTCTTTGACTCTACATTGGCTGCAGTTATATCTGGTTTTGAGTCTCATCAGCGTATATAGTTTTCAAAATAGTGCAGGGTAAGCATTGTACCACTGGCCCACGTCTTCACTAGGTTTAAGGCCTGTGACAAGCGAGCGTGTTTGCCTTTGAAACAGAACCTGGACAAAAGCAGTATCAGTTTGCTAGCGCAGTCTGTGCACGTGGTTGGGGAAGGCTGCGCAGCGAGAGGACCTCGCGAGTACCCGGTGAGCGCGGCGCGGAGAGCGGGGCCGTGCGCTGCAGCCGGCACCAGCCGAGGGTCACAGTCTGAGCACGTTGGATCTCGTGCACACAAGCATCTCCCTTCTCTTTAAACCTGGCCTGAGTTAAACAGGCCGAACAGACTGAAAGGATGACAGCGGAAGAGCCTGCAGTCGGTTTTTTCATCTGTCTCTCGGGATGAAAAGGGGATATATGAGTCATTTTCTTTTACAATGGAGAAGTATGAATCCTATTGCATCTGGCTCATTCCAAGGACTGTCCAAACAGAATTTCATTGTAATTTGTTACAGATCTACAATGCGATTGGAAACGTTTCTTGAAGTTTGTTGTCATGGGTTTTGAATTTAGTGCTAAAATATTGTTCAGTGGAATTTCAGTTACACAACTGTTACACAAGCTATTAGTAATAAAGCAGTTTCACCAGTGAGCTATAAATGATTATTTCTACACCTGTAGATGGAGCAACAGAAAACTGAGCATGGTGACAGAGCAGTCACATCAGCCCTCAGTTTACTCTTTTGAGTCTGTTTAGACTCATGTTTTTAATCTTTTCACCCTAATGCTTTGTAAGCCTCTATGGCAATGGTAAAAACAAAAGTTAGGAAAAAATGTTCAGGACTTTAACTTGTATTTTCACAAATGATATTGCACTCTCCTCTTTGATGTGCTGACACTCTGGTGGGAGGAGAGGGCTTTGGGACTCTTTTGTCTTTAGCCAATATGGGGACTCTTGCTGTGTGAAGTAGGTTTTCTTTTTAGTCAATCTGTTCTACATTTCTAGGGCTTCTTCAGGATTTGTGTAGGATTTAAGTAGTAACAAGTTAGCTAAGCAGTGTTCAGTCGAACTCCATTTGGTGTGTTTGAGAGTAAACTGATTCTCACTTTACAGTAAACTTGACTTTGAGCAGGAATTTTGGGATCAAAGTGGTACATAAAATGAATAGCTATATTGTTCTGGTTTCTCCTAAATAACATAATCATAGAGGGGAGGTTTCTGCCAAAAAGCTGATAACTAGCTACCTCAAAAAGAAAGCAGACTGGCTCCACGCTAAACACAGTACACACAACTCGCTGGAAACTAAGCTTACTTGCGAACCACAAAAACACGGACGAAACCGAGACAAAAAGGCCCAGGGCAAGTTTTGAGTGAAATGGCGGCAGGGGCCTCCAAGCTATGGGCAACCGAGCGCTGGAGTGCTGCCCAGGGAGGCGGTGGAGGCTCCTTCCTTCGAGATGCCTGGACGTGATCCGGGGCCATGCGCTGCAGGGGCCCTGCTTGAGGGGGTCTCCAAGGTCCCTTCCAGCCTCGGCCATCCTCGGACACGGTGATGCTGCACCAGGTCACCTGGGTTTGAGGCGTCTCAGCGGCTCAGAGGCCTCTGCGTGTGTGTGCCGTGCCACCCCATTGCCCTGGGTGCACGGGCCAGCTCTCGTTGCCTACCTTGTCACACAACCTGGGCCGGTTCTCCTCAGTGCAGTGGTGGTGGCAGGTGCGACGGGGCTTGTTAGCCTGGGCAGGGAACTGGGCAAACAGGTCTCCACCAGCCTGGGAGCCAAGGTGGCCCCATCCAACAGCACCCGGCCTGCTCCTCCCCCAGGTTTGTGGAGCAGGAGTGCTGAGGTAGCGCGGACACTGGGCTCAGGTCACACTGGACTCGCTCGCCCCGGCTACTGCTGGCCCCTGGGCTCCCTGCCCGCTCCTCTGCATTTGCGGGAACATCCCACGCCAGGAGCTGGGGCAGCCTGAAGCCCAGACCCACCGGGCAAAGCAGGGCAAAGCCCCCCAAAGGGCTTTGCTCCCCTGCGAGTGCGAGATGTGGCACTGGGGCAGAGCGGAGCGGCCACGGGGCCTTGCTGAGCCCCCTGTCACGCTCTCGCGAAGGAAGTTTCCTTATTTTGGGAGGAGCCCTGGCTCCCAGCTGGCTGCACCGGCTTGGTCTGTGCCTGCATCAACGAGCTCTGGAGGAGCCAGCACGGGCCAGGAAAAGCCGGTGTTGCTCTGGGGCTAGTGAACTTGCTGGATAAATACGGATGCTTGTGCAGTGCGTTCCCATGCAGTCCTGTAGTGTTCATATTTGAGAGAGCAGACCTGAGAAGCCCCGTCTTTATTAGCTTTAACCAATACAGAACTGGCTGCGTGTCATAAATTGTCTGCATTTTATATTAAAAAAAAAGTCTCAAGCTGCTTGAGTAGCACTGAGTGACTGAGCTCATGAGAGCACAGATTACCGCCCACGTCCTGTGGGAATGGTCACAGCATGCTGCTTCCTACCCTGGTGCTAAAGTAGCACCCTGGTTTCCAAACAATTTCCTTAGAGCAGCGATTTTCAAACTGGGGACACCCGAGATGGCATGAATAAAAAAGTCTGTTCTCCTCATCCCATCTACACCTGCACCTTCAACTCAGGCTTTCCTTTTTGGGTTCTTATGTCTTATGTCAGAGCCTTGGACAATCTTTCAGATGCAACAACTTCTCTCCTTTCAAAAGGGAAAACTCTGGTATCTCTTGTCTCGTCTTATGCCCATCTGGAACCCAAGGATAATTTTTCAAGCATGATTCTTGCTATGCCAGCTTTCTTGGAGTTCCTTCAGAGGTACCCACTCCTCCATCTTATGCTGTGTTAGTTCTCCAGGTCTTTGATACCCTCTCTCATTTGCCATCCAAAGGTCAGCTCTGACTGCTGGGCAGCCTGCGCTGCCGAGTGCCGCAGCCGCCTTTCCGCCTGGCTTGCAAACGGGCAGCTCTGCACTTCATCCTCTGCCACCTGGGACAGCAGTAATCATATCAAAAAGACCAAGCCTTTCTCTTCCAAACGCCCTCTTAAAAATCCCTCGCATCTCGAAGCATTCAAAATTTGATAAAACTTAAGCTGTGAGAAAAAAAAAATATTGCATGGATTCTGCTGTCTCACCGTTTCCTTCTCTAGGAAGTCTACGTTTTGCCTGGGATTTGTACATACACTTACAGGGAGAAATAGCTTTTTGTTGTGCCCTTGTCCACCCCACGCTCAGCAGTGCTCAGACCCCGCCTCGGGGTGCCGAAACGACGACTAGAACAGGCTGGGCTGAGAACACGGCCTCGCTGTGAGGAACAGCGTGGGTAGGTTAATGCACACTAATCCCGGAATGGGCAAGCTGGGAGAGCCAAGAACCACAGTGACCATGGCATTACTTCAGGCGTGGAATCTGGTCTTATTTCTAGAGGAGTAAAACTTGAGGGTGGGGAGCATCAACCTCAATCCAGTTTGACTCTGCTTGGCACCTTCCAGTCATTGTCCATGTGATCCATAAAAATCACAGGCTAAAATGAAAACAGATTGAAGAACAAACAGTCATTATTTCTGCAGGATGAGAGCTTGATCCTGAGAAGAAGGCTTGGCAAATAGGGAGCTCAGGAAATGCAGGAGGGAGCAAGCCTGCCAGATTTGTTTTTCACCTCATATGGTTGCAGTTGTGCTGCACGGCCGTGCTTAAGCACAGCAGTGATATTCCCTTGCATCTGCGCTCCCTTCGGTGTGCAGGGCCGTCGCTACAACACAGTTCTCGCGCTGCAGGGCCTTGACATTTCATGTTGTTTCCCTTCGCTGACCACTGAAATGCGAAGCACAACTGCCTCTGCTCCTGGGCAGCGCATCCCTGTTTGCTCTCGCGCTGCAAGCCGAGTGGCTGAGATGGAGCTGGTGTTCCTCCTCGTCACCCCCAGCCTTTTCCCTGTGAAGAAGCAAGGTCCCTCCGCGCCTGCAGGCTCTGCTCAGGGCTCTGGAGAATTTGGGTTCTTGCCCTACTCAGGTGTGACCGCCTGCCTGCAGCTTCAGCCTTGCTGCGCAACCATGAATACAGAGAAACGCGTCTCTGGTGGCTTCTCTAGGCACTAACAAAAGCGGGCAACAGAGGAGGAACAGACCAGAGGTCTTACGAGATGCAAGAAAAGAGTGGCTAAAACAGCGCCAGGATCCTTGCTTGAAACCGAGCGCACTCGTACAGTTCAACCTGGCTTAATTTTGGCTAGCTTTCCTCTCAGCCCTGCCAGAGGTCTGACTTGCATTCCCAGATGTATCCGTAATCCTGAATTGCAGGTGATTGCATAATTTAAAGTTGCGATCCTATTTTTAGGGCTACACAGTAATGTGTTGCTACAAGGCATAATTTAAAAACAAGACTCAATTTCTTAACGCAGTGCTAGGGATTTTTTTTTCTGCTTTTATGCTTGCATTTCAAATTTTGAAAATATCTGTTTTTGACAGAGTGGGCATTCCTTATAATGAATCTCTGGTGGCTTTAACTAATAGTAGAAGAGGCAGTAAATCAATATTCAATTTTTTTCACGTTGCTGCCTGTTAATAAGAATGCAGCAGCTCTGCTGTTTTCATTCTTGGGACTGTCTTGTCTTTATGCAAAAGGACCTACTAGTTTCCCTACAAGATAGTGCAATGCTTTTTCATGCTTCCTGCAGAACAGGTTTTTAGCACATGCAAAGAAGATCTTTTGTCTCAAGTAGAGTTTTAACATTTGTATTGTGTAATGTTAATAGGAATCTGAACTGCCCTACATTTCTTCCACAGCTAACAAGATTGTTTTAAACATACACAGCTTTGTAGCTGCTGTAGGTACAGATTTATACCAGCTTTAGAATAAATCTGCTTAGTGAATAAAACTTGTGCCAAGGGACTGAATTGCTTATAAGTCTTACCCCTAAAGAATAAATATCAAATACTTTTTAAAAATTATAACGAGCTTTCCCCATCTGTTCCGCTTATTTCTATGCGATTTAATATTGACCAATGTATAGCACATAGAAAACAGTATAAAATATAGTACATAATATATTAAAACTGTCCGTAAAACTCCGTTCAGGCCCAGACTCTGCTACCTCTCCTCCAAGCGAAGGGAACTCGGCTCCTGTGTGGAAACCAGTGCGACTGCTCAGCGAGGGAGTCTCCACTTCATGTAAATAACAATGTCCCTGAACAGTTTTGTTCATTAATTTCACACATTAAAAAATTAATTAGCAGAATCATTTTAAAAACTGCTTCATCCAGTCCTCTTTTGGGAAATCTCAACAGAAGACAAGGAGACCGATTTAACTAAGCTGTTACCAGGCCGAACATTGCGAAGGGGCCAGAGTAAAAGCGGTTCTGCCGCATCCCGGGCCTACACCGAATACCTGCTACAGACCAGTGAAGATTATTACTCTTAATTATGTACCCACTAGTACTCCTGCGGTTTGTTCAAACAAACAAACAAACAAACAAAAAGAAAAACAAATGAACAAAAAAAACAACAAAAAAAGCTTTTTCAGATTTTGTCAGTGATTTTGTATTGAAGATTTTTATTACATGAATCATCTTCCCTCCATGTTTTCTCCCCTGCACAAAAAACTTATTCTTCAAGGGTGCATCACAAACTGCTTCCTGCTCTCTTCCCTTTGGGAAAGTATAACACAGCTTGGTACCAGAAGACTTCTAAAACAACGTTTGTTCCTTCAACACTGTGCCAGTAGGAGGGCTTCTCTCTGAATACCATGAAGAGCTGTAAATGGTGGTCTTCAGAAAACAAACACAGATCAGGAGTACATGAAAGACTGACCCTTAGCTAAGGCACAAAGGTGAAGCTGAATCTTACCCAGAGCTTTAGAAACATCCATGTTGCTTTATTTCCCCTTCAATGCAGAATATCACATCAGGAATAACCGGTACCAGAACTTGGCCTGACTGCGGAGGCCAAGCGGCATGTAGAGAGTTCAGAGCGCTCTCACATGCCACATAACGCAACACAAGCCAGATGCAGCCGGGAAGGGACCCACACGGCTTGCTCTGGCGCGGTACTTTGCCTGACTTACTTAATAAAACCTGCTACCGGAAAGGCGTCCAAGTCTGGGTGGACTCATTTCTGACAGCGGTCAAATGGCCGGCCAGAGAGCTGGGACTGGCTGCACCGGCTGTGCGGATAGCCTAAAAATGCAGAAAGAGCCACTAAAAAAAGCAGATAAATTAATGACAGAGAATAGGTTATTCAAGGAGGTAAAACTGCCTAGTGCTTTGCACTAACCTTGGGAGAAACCCAGGGTCATTTCCTGTGTTTTGGACCTAGCAACTGAGAGAGCCAACACGTTTCTTTATCTCCGTTTTCTACTTGGCATTCCTGTAGGGTGTTTTGGGATTTATTGGTAAAAAAAGTAATAGCTTACAGAAGAGCAGTATATAAAAGCACCAACATCATATTTCTTCTTATTATTATAGCAATTTCAAGCACTGTAGCATAACATTTTGTCCAGTTATAGTGCACAGCAAGACCAGATTGTTCTGTACTTGGAGAAAAACACAATAGCAAACTGAATGACAAGTATAATGAAAGAAGACAGAATAAATCAGAATAAAGGTCCACTCTGCCTTTAGCATCCATAAACAAAACTCTGCATTTTAAATGGAGTCCTTATTGGGTTGATGAATACTGCTTAACTCAAGATGGAAAGAAATTGGATTTTATTACTTACCTGAAAAAACATTTTATTAATTCTTTTTCCCATTACAAAATGCATGCTTAAAATCATATAAAACAAAGGAGGTAAAAATCCTCCTTTTTATTCTGTACTGTTCCCCAGAATTTTGTTTCTGGAGTCCTCGTATTTTAGGGTAGCGACTTCATCAATGAAGCTCTAAAGTACTGCAGAAGGAAGAGGTTCTTTGCTTGCAAGCTCCTTTAATGAGGATACCAAGCATCTTGAAAAGGAGACATCAGAAAAACTCCTGCCCTCTTTGGCAACTCCCAAGAAAATAGACTGTCCTTATGAACTTGGATCTGTCCAGATAGATCATCACCACCCCTACGGCAATAAAGGAAAGCTTGTTTCCTTTATGGGAAGGATATGGTCAAATGAAAATATGGTCAAATGAAAATATTATGAACATCTACTCTAAATTAACTTGGTTGTGACTCTTCCATTGTCCCCCTCACCTGCTAGTCTTGTCACCACTTCTCTGTGCCGTGTTTGGGAAGACCAGCTTTACGCTCAGAAAAGCGTACCCTGCACATACGCACTGCTCGGCTGCAAGCCGAATCCTGAAGCCGTAGTGAAAGGGTTTTCACTGGAAAGACAACCGTACTTTTAAACCAAATCAAACTGCATTACGTCCCGGGGGCAGCAGTTTTCAAATCTTTGCATTATTGTTCATCTACAAGGCAACTTGTAAATCAAAGATTTCAAGCCTTAAACCCGTTTCTGTATTTAGCTGAAACCACAGAGCTGTGTTTTTTTGATTTGCAAAATCCCCCAAACATGTTGTAAGGAGGGGCAGCCCCCCTTACAAATCCAAGCTTTCTGATGATAGGTTTGCTCAGTTTTTTTTTTTTTGGTTACCTTTTCACGGACCCTTAAATCTCATTCCTGAATCAGACTCCTGAATCACAGGAGTTTTGCAGACCACAAGCTGAAAAACACCATTTAAAAAGAGGCTGCTGTGGCAATGCAAGCCAGACTTCTCATCTTCACGCTGTTACCAAGCCAAAAAATGTAGAGACACCAAAGAGACTGAACTGAGGGTCTCTGGAGTCTGGCACACTTAAAATAACCCGATAACAAGTAAAGCAGAAGACCCTCTGCACCAGACTACCATGAAGAACAATTCTGAGCACAACTGCAGACTTGGAAACTAAAGGAAAACTCATTGGAAACTCCTGCTAAAGAGACCAATCACAGCTGGATAATACCTTTTTCTTTCTTTTTTTTTTTTCTTTTAAAATAATTTCCTCTAAAAGTTTCTTATGAAACAGACTTTTTTCTTCTAGAAAGAATATTCGATGTTCTAAATAAATACAGTTCCATAGCAAAGATAAATGGACTCCTGCTCTAAATGGCAACCTGCCTAATGCATCCAGTGGCTCTGGATGTACTTTCCTTGTGGACTGTCTTCTGGCTGGACATTCAAAACCCACCTGCTAATGGGCTTTGGGCTTAAAAACTTGAAACTTTGATTGTGCATCAGCTCAAAAAGAATTGGTTAAACCAGAGATAATTTGAGGAAATATTTCGGGTTCTAAAAACTGGTAATTATTTTTCCTTTGGAAAAAAAATGATTAGCTCTATCTGCTATAGCCATTTTCTACTTCACTCTCCCCATTTTCCAGGGTTTCAAGTGTATAGAAAAGAAACAGCCAAACACTGCTGCACCTCTGGCAGTCTCCTACAGCAATATTTGGATCAAGACACATAAAGCAAATTCAGAACAGACTCAACTCAAACATTAGCTAAACAGTCACAGAGAAAAAAAATAAAGTCCCCCAAATCCTTTACCATGCTCTTAATCCATCAAAAACAACTATGAAACATAATCAGCTCCCTGAAGATAAAAAAAAAAAAAAAAAAAAAAAAAATGCTGTCACACAGTCCATTAGAAGCTATTTTCTCTAGATTAAAACCCATCTCTAATTGTAGTTCTGCAACACAGCTGGTATAATAAAAATTTAAAAGACTAAAAGTGAGAATGGCAGCTCTTTCTGGGATACCGCTAATCTAAATTTTCACAATAAAGGTCAATTTGCATAGAATTTTGGATACTTCAATAAAATGATTTGCCAAGCAGATTTCTCAGACCCGTACTCAATTTCTGGGATTATTTTTAGCATAAAATGGTTAGGATTGAGAGCAATGCCAAATTCTCATCAATGTCTCGCAAAGGGCCTCCACCACGGGAGAGCTTTGCATTTGTTAACTGTGCCAACTAGTCCTAGCTTTCCTTTAGAAACACATGTAATATGCAAGCCAAATTGCTGTAAAGATCTCATAGAAGATTTGAAGCATAATCCAGCCTGTTTGTACTCTGTAGAAATAAAGACTAAAAATAGGTATTAAAGTTTTTGATTTAAATGTTATTATAGCTTTTTATGAAAACGTGAACTTTAGAACACAATACAATTTAAAGATTAATTCAGTGAAAGTAATTCCCTGCCACTGAGAAAGGCATCCACTGAACTAATACACGTCATACTTTGTAATTTCAGACAAAGTGCTTAACAGAAGTGAGTCAATAGTTACTGTGGGAAAACACAAATACTACACAGAAAACAAGCCAGTAGTCACCAATTTTGTCATTCCCCTCATCTTACAAGTGGCTCAACCCAAGAGCATGAGCTGCTGGAATCAGAGTAAACTAGAATACATGGAGATAAACCTGAATCATTATTTGCAGAAGGCAAACAGCCAAACTCTTCTGCCCTGCTCAAAATTTTCTGCCTAGAAATCACAATTAGTATACAACTAAAAGCGGAAGTGAGACAAGATTACAGGGAGAAATGGGATTATGGCAATGACCAGAAAACTTCTCCCTTCTCGTGTTCCTCCTTTATAAATAACAAGTTTAAGATAGATGAGGAGGCAGCGACAAGAAGCAAACTTTTACTTGAACTGAAAATACAGCAGAGAAACTCTGAAGACACTTTTAAAATGCACTGGAAGTGGTAAAGGTTTAACAGGAGCTGAAATATTTAACTTGATGGACTTCTTGATAAATTTTATAAAAGCATCATTTTAAACAAACACTGAATCTTTTCCTGCAAATGCTCAGGTTAACACAGATGAATGTGAAGAAAATCAGATGATAAGCAGGGAGATAGGAATGAACTTCAATGTCTGAGCTTTGCTAGCCCAGACTGCCTACTGTCACATATCCTGTTTCACTAAGTACCACACAAATGTTCCTCAAGTTTTATAACCTTTTTCTGAAATGTCCCAAGAAATGAGGTAGTCAAATTAAAAGTTAGATGTCTGCTGAAAAGCAAATATATTTATTATGCACTTTCATATACACAGGGATTTTGGCTTAATATAATACAAGGAATAAAATAAAAATTTTACAATGTGAAATTCATTCAATGTACATTAAAGGCTATTTACAACCCACTCCAAGAAAAACAGTCTATCTGCAAACCAAGTTAACTGAGGAGTTCAGATGGGGAATATTAAGCATAACAGATGTTTGCATAGCAGAGTAATTGATGAGGGAAAATATCTTTTTAATTTTAAATAAATGGCAATGTTTTCAATACTGATCACAGAGAGGACAAAAAAATGCATCATTGTGCCTCAATGCATTTCTCTTTTTGAAGAGCTTTTCCACATGCACACAGTATTGGTATTTGTGTCCACAAAACTCTCTTTTCCCTAGCTTTTCCATCAAGACGAGTAGATGCTTGTGGAGATGACCTTGGAAGGATCAGTGAAATGTGAAGAGAAACAGTATTCATGTTTTATTCATTTTTTTTTTAGGTTGTGAGCATTGTTACATTGATGGAAGAAACTGCTGTCACAGCTCTGCAACTCCATTTGCCTCCATATGACTGTACAGATATAAAAGAGCAGACCAGAACAGAGAGAACAATGGGGAGAACAGCAACTTTTCTTTGTATGCAGAAACCTCACAAATGATATTAAAAATCACAAGCAAGAGCAATGTGGAATGCCTCAGACCTTTTGAAAAATCAAAATTTTTAAAGCAGTTCATGCTCTGTTCCAAAATGATGTCCAAGATCTTTAAGAACTGTTATTTTCATTCTCAAAACATTTTCAATGGGTCTAATGTCAGCTGATTTGGGTTTCCCCACTAAGTGTTTCAAGTGTAAATATTATTCACACAAACCATCAGGCTATCTAGAAACTGTGGCCCCTTGTGAAACTGGCCATATTTTTACGTCCTCTGTTCACAAGGTGCAACACAATAACAACACAATATAATTAAATAAATACAATCCCAATGACAGTCAAGGTCAGTAGAAGAACATCAGCATTCAGGGATCCCTTTCTACAGAATAAAACATACATCTAATAACTATGAAAAGTTTTATTCTTGCACAGTATTGCGAGTGTACTGTACTTGAGGTTCAGAATAAGTTTGCTGAGAACATTTTGGTACTCTCTCTTAGCCACTAACTTTCTTAAGGCTATTTTGCAAGACTCCTGTTATGTTACTTTTATAATTGTCCCACAGGGACAAGAAATTCAATACATGAAACATTCAGAATAATTAATATTGCTGTGTGTCAACTTTTAACATGTAATTTGACTATGCACTGAATGCCTCACTATAAAAGATTTCCTTTTTACATTGAGTAGCAAGTGAAGAATGGAGATGCAAGATACTAAACAACAACAACAACAACACCTAACTTCAAAAATGTTCTGATGATGTTTAATCATAATAACAAGACATCGAACCTTTTAGTGACTCAGAATATACACTAGATATATATCAGGGGCCATTTATCAAAGTTTAAGGATAGCCATACATCTTATTAATCCTCTCTGAAAAATATCCTCAGCTTTCTATTATCTTATTTGTGGAATGATCAGAATTAAGAGTATGGAAAAGATGAAAATCAACCCATAGGAAGAAATACTCGTGTATAAAAATACCCTTATTTTCTAAAGAGCAAGGCTGTGTAATGGTGAATAGCAGAATATAGCTTGCATTTTTAGGAGAAAATAATCACTTGCTTCATTCTTTCACTCATACAGCAGTGCAAGTAAGTTATGCACATTCAAAGGAAAAAGTCATACTGTTCACTTCTCACATACAACAGCCTGGATTTTTCACTCCTTTGTACAAGTACAGTTTTTCTCCTGTAAGAGAGGAGAGGTGAGGTCTTCCTCACCTACAGATGGACTAGCCAGGCTCCTGATTGACCCTGCTCCAGGTACAGGCATACTCATACTGGCCGCCCACAGCCCATCTGAGGACTGGAAGCAGTAACTACATCCATACAAATTTGTGCTATAGGAATTACCATCTCAAGACAGCACTAACTCAGTAATCTCTGTACGCCACAGCCAAGAGTGTTACTAACCTTTTGTTTTTCCATTATACTCTCACTGCATATTCTCTCAGCCTAATTAACAAAGCTTCTGTATCTTTCGTGGACTTGTTTTGTTGACATTTTCAACAGAGTCCTTCCAGCTGGGAAAATAAAGAGCTGACCGCTTCCAATGTGGGAAGATATACATGAAGACAGGACCAGACCCTTTTTACTTAGCACCTAAGACATACCCATATTAAATTACTTCATTACCATAACAATAATTAAGACTATTTAAGATCAGGTGTCCAAGACCAAATTTGCCTATCGCTTTCAGTGGTCACAGTCTGCCATCCAGATCTGGTGCTGCAATACCAGATACTGGATTTTGTGTTTCATAAAAATCCCAGAGGTCCTGCAGATGGTTGCAGCTTGACCCTTTTGCTACCACTGAACAGCTATTGTACAGACAGAACACACAAGTACAGTATTTATAAAATACTGTTACAAGATTTGTATTGGAGAGAACTTTTTGAAGTACACAGGAAAGTGACCATACATTACAGCAATGCAAGTGTGACAAACTGCTTATTTTCTTTAGCCACAGGAAAATAAATACAAAAAGCACCGCCTTGGCTTATGCAGTTCACTGTGGCACATGCATCTCTTCCAAGCATTCTGAGTAAGAAATCAGAATTCCTTGTTCTTACAATTTTCAGCTGTTGTCAGAGAACACAGCATATATCTTTCTGCAATTAAAAAAAAAAAGTGCTCATTCGGTGTGTTAAATACAAAGTACACAAAATAAATTTCTGAAGCACAGAGGGTTATACTGAGAAGGCAGCCTTAAAATGGAGGCACGTTACAGTAATTAAGGTAACTGCACTGTAGTAATCACATTCTTAAATTTCTAGGTGGACTAAACAGGCATTGTGTGCTTTCATCCCAGCCAGCCGACCAACCGTTCCGAGGAGCGCTTCTGTCTGCAGCATCGTGGAATTCACCTGGAAGTACAAAACAAAAATAGTAAGTTTTGAAACATTCCTTAGCATGCAATGCGAAACATTCCTTAGCATAGTGTTGGCAAAAAGACAGCTACATGATTCCTAATTCAGGTTAAAGAGGCGCAGCGGTGTACCGGCCATGTGAAGTATTTTGTGTCTAAGGCAAGTGACAGGGTTTCCATTCTTCCCTACTACCTGCGCAGCCCCATGCTCCTCATGGCAACACGTAACATTCTGAATATAATGTAAGGGCGCAGCTGGGGAGGAAACACCGCTCCTGCGTGCACCCATGGGCTCTCTCTGGCACGATGCTGTGCAGGTGACTGGGGCGACTCGCTGCTCAGGGAAGTGACAGTTTGCACACGTGAAACTTGCCAGAAGTGTTAACTTACGGCCTGCACCGAGCAAGGGTGTGTGGATTGGTGCTGAAATGCCATACTTACAACAAAGCTGTGTATGTGGCTTTCCCTTTCCTGCTTTGCACATAAACAGGGACTTCATGCAAATCAGCCTTGCACTTTCCAAAAAGCAGCGTTTGCTTCAAGGAAAGGCAAAGCCCAACTACTTGAGCTTTAAAACTATGTGTGTCCTGTTCACATTTTTATATTCTTTGTTTGCATTTTGCAATCAACCAAGATGGAAAATGCTAAAGATTGTGCAGAAGGGATTGTTTTATCTCTGTTCTCAAACAGCATTGATCTTTTGATGACAGGTCATGAGAAATCAGTATTTTAACATGATGAAAGATAACACTGAAAAGGAGGCTTGGACACAGAGGAGTTATAAAACACAGTTATTAATTATATATTTTCATATATTCTGTCGTGACAGGAAAAAAATTACAGAAGAATTTGAATCTCATTTTGGATACAATGTAGAGCAAAACCCCATCCCCTGTCACCCCATCTATTCCAAATCCCTGCTCCCAACGCCCTGCAATTCTGCTGGCTTCAGAGCTCACTTCACCCTTTAGTAAAGCAATGCTAATATTTGCATTTTAAAACCTAGAGGATCTAGTATACAGCTTTTTTTGGAATATTTATTTTAAACATTTTGATTCAACTAAAATGCTAACCACTAACCACAAGAAGACATCTTCGGATCCTACAAAACATTGCAACCTTCTAAAATTTTCAAGAGATTTCAACTAAATCTAGAAAAACACATCCCACTAAACTGCGCTATATTTTCAGAGCATTTGAGGACAGACATAGTCTACGTGCTTTTGACAGCTCAAAATCTCTCATTTGGGCATTCTGAAACATCTGCAACTGTCCTAAAAAATGCGCAGTCTTTGATGATTTGTGGCAGAACTGAGTCAGCTATTGACAACATTTTTGCTCTGAAGAGCAGCAGTCTGGTCTGTCAGAAATGTAGCATTCACACAAACAAAAATTACATTTTTGGAAATAAAAAATGAGAAAATATATGCATTTCATAAAGATGGTGCTTCTTTAAAATTCAAATGCATAGTATTATTAAAACATTTCCAATACCTTAAAAAAGATAAAGCGTATCAGGATGAGGGAGAAAATTAGTTCTACTTCTGCTGCCTTGCTGACAATATATGTCTGCAAGAGCTGCACAAAATTCCATTCTCAGCATAAAATTGGGTATTGGAAAGAAAGTAAGAAATCAAAATGAACCTCACTGATTTTCTTATCTTATTTTTAAAACTACAGAATGTCTGAACTGAAGAAAATTAGTACCATAACACAGATCTAATCTTCCTGGGAGGTACCTCATCTCCTTTCAAGAGCAGTTACTTCACAGTAATGGAAGTAAAGAAAATTATTGCCCTAGGTCATATTTCAACTTTTAAATTTGTAGATAATTATGCTAGCCAGATTTCACGTTTGAAAGCTGAAGTCAAAGAAAAGTAAAATGGAGGTTTCTAATAAGCAGGAATCTTTGGACGTTTATTGAAAGGCCTTTTTGTAATTATGACTACAGGTTCAATATAGACACAACTGCAGGATTTCACTAATGACTATGTCTGAAAATAACACATTTGAAAATTCACCTTATAAAGTCACCCTATATTCCAAAATATAATTACAGTTCAGTTCTAAGTGACACATGTTATTTCATTCAGTTATATATGTGGGGCACAATTCAACCAATCCTAATTCAGCAGCAAACTTAACAGCTATCCAATTCCTATAAGGACAACAGAACCAATGCTGCTAGGTTAAGGTTCTAATATTTCATTAAGAAAGCAATTATGATGATATCCTACAATGAAGTGTATTTTGGACTTATTTAAAATGCAAACAGTGAAACATACACACATTTGATTCCTTTGCGACTAGGTGGGTTACCTTTTACAACGGTGTTTCTTTCTTGTAGTTGAAGCTCGGGTCACTACCTTCGATCTGAAGTTTTAAGGCTTGCTTAAGGCTGAGCTCCGTCTCCGCGGGAGGGTAGCCTTCCAGCACCTCCTGATGCCCTCTATCCTGCACGGTTCGCGGCACAGATACCCTGCCAAGAAAAACCTGATTGCTCTGCAGATGGTAATTTGGATTTGTCATAATCCCATTTCTCTTCTTCTGCTCCCCACTCTGTTGGTGGATGAGGAACTGCTGCTGAGACCGACCGACTTCTTGCTGAGCGGGAGGGATCAGAATTTTGCACTGCGGTTCTGCTGGCATGGATTTGTGCGGCACGCTCGTCCCTGATTTGGCAACAGGTACTCGTTTATCAAACTGAGTCATTTCATACTCTAATACTTTTGGTTGAGAGGAACTACTCTGCTTTCCTTTCTTCCCACCTGACCCAGATTTGCTGGAGTTATCTGTTTTCCCCCCTTTGTTTGTTTTAGTTGATTTCAGACTGGGTTTCACTTGGCTCCACTCAAATTCGCTACTTGGAGAATTGTGATTTTGACTGAGGGAATGAGTTGTGGACGAAGGAGAAACGATAGACTGCCTGCTTCTGCTGCGCGGCAGGGAATGCTGCTGGATCTGCTCCGTGAACGACATGCTGTGGAAGCTATCGATGGGCACCGTCTGAGCGGTTGCAGTTGAGGATGTGGTACGAAGAGAAGAATTTTTGGAGCTTTTCAGGGAATTATTCGATAAAGACGACTTCTGGCGGTCAACTGTCGAGTCAGGTGATTCTGAAGGGGAACTGAAGGCGTGAGCAGGCCCGTTGGACAGGCCCCGCATGCTGGGCTGCATGTCTCCACCAGTGCTCCCCGAGCTGTTCGACTTCATCGTTAGCGACTGCATTTTAGAGGAGACCGACTGCAAGGGCTTCTGCTCCATTGTGTGCACTGGAGATGGGGTACAACCGTTCAGAGTTGATGCTCCGTATTTTTCCAGTAATTTAATGATCTGTGAGTGTCCGTTCTTAGCCGCAACACGCATAGCGGTGCGGCCGAACTGGTCCGCGTGATTCGGGTCAGCACCGTGCTCCAGTAATATCTGCACCACATCGATGTGCCCCTCTTGGGCTGCGATGCACAGGGCAGTAGCACCTTGGTTACACGTATGGTCAACCAGAGCTCCGTGCTCAATTAAAAGCTGCACTACCTTCACGTGACCTTGCCAAGCAGCAGACTGCAAAGCAGATCTCTTCTCGTTATCTGCAGCGTTCACATCGGCATGGTATGTTATCAGCACCTGCACCATCTCCAAATGGCCCTGCCAGCAGGAAACATGGAGCGCTGTTCTTCCCTCAGCATCGCTTGCTTCTACGTTCGCACCATTTTCTAAAAAATACTCAGCCATTGTAAGCTGATTCTCTAATGCTAAGATATATAGCGTTGGTCGGCCATCAGCATCTTTGCAGTTTACATCTGCTCCGTGGCCGAGCAGCAGCTCAACTATATCTCTGTGACCTTCTAAAGCAGCAACCCGAAGAGCATTTCTCCCATCATAGCCTCTCTGATCGATGCTAGATTTATTTTCCAGTAAAATCTGCACACAATCATAGTGACCTTCCTGCGCAGCCAAAATGAAGGGTATACGGCCATCATTATCAATTTCATTTGTTCGAGCACCTTGTTCTATAAGCGCTTCGCATATCAACCGGTGACCTTCAAAAGCTGCCATGTGCAAAGGGGTCCAGCCTGCATCATCTCTATGGTTTTCATCTAGCCCCCTGTCCAGCAAAGTCCGCACCACTTCCACATTGCCCTGTGCAGAGGCTATGCTCAGAACGGTTCTCCCTTCGCTATCGATGCTATCGACAGCTGCACCCCAGAACAACAGAGTATTTACAACCGACGCGTGGCCCATGGAGGCAGCGGCTAGAAGAGGAGTGCGGCCGTTGTTGTCCGTATGATCCACATCAGCTCCTCCCTCCAGAAGCAGATCAACCACATCCACGTGTCCTTCATAAGCAGCTACCAGTAGCGGAGTCATGCCGTCCTTATCGCAGTGGTCGACTTCAGCACCACGGTCAATGAGAAGACTAACTACGGAAGCGTGGCCCTTGCTCGCTGGCACACACAGTGCTGCCACCGACAGCGCAGTCCTTCCATCCACATCCTCGTGGTTTACCTCTGCACCATGGTCCAGCAGGTGCTCCACAATCTCCTTGTGTCCCATGTAGGCTGCTGCAATCAGCGCCGTTCGACCCTCGTTGTCAGCTTTGTTCACTTCAGCCCCGTGCTGGAGCAGATTCAGCACAATGTCTTCGTGCCCTCCCCAGGCTGCGGCTCGCAGCGCTGTTCGGCTATCTGCGTCTGCACAGTCCACCTTGACTCCCGCGTAGAGGAGCGCAGACACCACCTCTGTGTGCCCACCCCACGCCGCGGAGCGCAGCGCTGTCCAGCCATCGTGATCCGTGTGATTAACATTAGCACCGCAACCGATTAAGCAATTGACGACCTTGGTGTGCCCCTGCCGAGCCGCTAAGGTAAGTGCTGTTTGCCCATGAGTGTCCTCTATCTCTAGATCTGCTCCCCGCGAAACAAGCAGGTTGACCACATCGAGATTGCCACTGTACGCCGCGTTGGCCAAGAGCGTGCGCCCGTTCGAGTCGCACTGGTTTACTGAGGCTCCGTTGTCCAGCAAGGTACGGATGGAATCCTCCCTTTCCAGAGCCTGCCGCACGATGCAGGATGTGCGGTCATCTTCACTGTTGACGTGAGCACCGGCTTTCACCAGCAGCTGCAACACTTCTTGTTCTTTGGGAATTAGGGTGGACAGGGAGTCTTTGACAGGTGTGCCATTCCATATCATCCACAAGGCCAACTCGGAAGTCTCTAACTGTAAGTTGGAGTTAATTAGGTGCAATGCAAATTCTTGAGCTTCTAATGGTGTTAAATCCTTTGCTCGGCAGGTGTAACTCATGGCCAGCATTCTGTGTCCCTCGGCTGCATTGCACAAGTATTTCTGCGTACAGTGCTTTACATCCAGCAACCATTCTGCAAAACTGTAATGAAACAAGATTTTTGTATTTCCCAGACCATCAACGAGGACTTTTGACAGCACATCCAACTTGCGCTGGAAGTCTTCCAAAGTGAGCATCATGTTTTTGGTCCACACCGCATGATACAATTCCATGGTGGTTAAGGGCCTGCACGCTGCAAGAATCACATTAAGGATGGGCTGCACCTTGGCAAACTGTTTCCGCACAAAAAGTCTCTGACAGAGCCAAAGATAGAGGCCGTTTAATGTCCCTGGAATATCGCGGATCTCTCGTAGCATGATGAAATTCTCCACGACGCCATCCAGGACACGTTCCAGATACAAAAAGCAACCACTGCTTTTGATGTGAAGCTGATTCAGCATTTCTGCAGTTTCCTTTGTGAGGTGCTGCCTCAGTGCTTCCTCCTGATCTAAACGATGCAGGATATACTGCTGCACGTCTTTCACAATATAAGCCTTTCGGAGATCATCCAGACTTATTTTTCGAAAACCTGTTAGAAGAGAAGAAAATTATTTGGTTTTGATCTAGTTTTAAATGAAAGTTTGATTCAAAGCTGAAAAAAAAAAGAAAAACTGAAGGAAAGGAGAAATACTTCCGGTGGGAAACAGCTACAACAATCTACTTTGCGAGCACAGAAAATGAAAGTAGATTTATAATAATAGCACTTTAGTAGATATTGGCTTATCTACAGATATCTACTTTAAGAAGAAATGTGTTTTACTAAGTAAAGTTTTCAAAGTGGCTGACTCATGCATTGTGTCTGCCTTGAACAGTGCTAACCATCTAAGTGAAAACAAAAAAGCAAAGTCAGAACTGCAACCTAAATAACATTATTAAACATTATTATGTAATTAAAGGAATAATCCTTTTTCTAATTTAGGTAGCACTGCTCCTCTAAATAATTTTCAGCTATTTAGATCAAGATAACCACTACATTAATATATTATAGACAAGATTATTCCCCTCTTTGTACACAGATATGATAAAATGTATATAACAAATGACTATAACAAATGACTCTTTAAAGCCTTTATGATGAAGAGAGATACTTAAAAATAGCTTTTAATATCTTTGTAACCCTGCCCACTGAATATTACATTATTTTCCAAATAAAGGCTGTCACAGATAGACACCCTAGCTCTCAGGTAGGTGACTCATTGTATAGGTTTTCTCACAGTCGTGTGATCTCATTGTTATTCCAACCTGTTTGCACTTGCAAGAAAAAAGGGAAATAATTTTGTGCGTGTGTATGTACAGTGGGGCTGGCTCCTCCCTGGATGCATACACACCCACACAGTCTTTCATGTCAATCCCACGCCCTTATCTTTCCTTCTCATATACTTGCATATTTAAGTTCTTTTCGCTTTTAAAATAACTTTAATGCTTTATCAATTTTACACAGCAGTCGATTACATTCCACCAAATAAGAAACCCCCTGGTAGACGTGTTATGGCAGCAACCCTGAAATTTCTGCTGGTGCTTACTCCGTGCTGACCCACTCCTGAGCGCTCCCCACCTTGCATGACTTGCCGCCTTCACCGCCCCCTCGCAGCACAACAGCTATTCAGGCTGTGCGTGGGAGCAGCACGAGTCGACCGCTTCAAACGCAGAGAGCTCCTGCTTATCTTGAATCCAGCCTGTTTTTACAAATACCGATTTTAAGCTTGCTTCCCAAAACAGGTAGCAAAGCTAATGAAACCATGTTGTGATGTGATCACAAAAACAAATACACAGAAACTGGTGGTGAAGAAGGACTTTTTTTTAAACGAGCCTGTATCATTAATTTTTCCATGTTACAGTTGAGACTATTGCCCTACTCTGTACTCAACCTGGGACATGCCAAAGGCCTAAACATTTCAGACAAGCAAAAAAAATTTCAGACAAGCCAAACACTTCAGAGCAGAACTCAGTTATCCAAACAATTCGACTGGCTCTATGCTCACCCAAACAAAAAGGATTTTTTCTCCCTCTCCCTTGAAATATTTCAAAATAGCCCTTCTCAGGGAAATCTTACACATCATATTGAAAGACAAGCTTGTATAACTGTAATATTACAGTCATAGAGATTTTTGCAGTATCCAAAGGATATGTTCTCCCTAAGGTTTGGAATGAATAAAACTGCTGTTGTAACAGACATGCACCACTATAATAAAGAAAAAAGACTTTATAGATAGAAAGCATTTTAATAAAAATTCTGAAATTCCTCTTACTAGCTTGAAAGAGAACAAAGCTTTCTTTTTTTTTTTTTTTTTTTTTTTTTCTCCTGAGCATCTATCTAAATGTGGTCAACTTACATTTCTGAACAAAGACCCTGCAAAGTCGCTTTCCAGCCCCAGCAGAGCCAAGAAACCATTTTCAGAGACCAGGAGCCCCCAAACGCTATGGGAGCGCGTTCTGTCCAGGCTGCCCGCCCCGAGCTAGCCGGGCTCGACCGTTGAGAAGCACAGCAGGCAGAGCCGCAGCCCCATGGGCCGGTTCTCTGCCTTGCGACGGGTTTTATCACAACACATTCAACCCAAGAGCAGCTCCAATATGTTTTTTTCTGATTTACTGAATTCCTGGCAGCTCTGTAAACAAATCAGTTCCAAATGTACTTCTTGGCAGGGTCTGGGGTCATTTAAAGGAAAAAAAAAATGCTTCTTGGCTATATAAATACTTCTACAGTATGTCAACTTTTTCAAACTTAAAAAACCATACAAGGAGGATCCACTAAATACTTAAAAATATCCTTCTTAAGATACTATCTATATACATTTTTATTGCATATATTTTAAATAGGCTGTGATATATTTCATTCATTTAACTACATTGTTAGCTTTAAAATAATCTAAATGATTAAAACTATGGCAATATATTGACATTAAAAATATACACTGCTGATCTAAGCATGTATTGAATTAGGAATTTCTATGGTCATTTATGCACATCTGTGCAAAAACAATAAGTAAAAAGAGTAAAATGCACTGCAAACTGAAGGAGCCCAGTTGGCTTTTAGCACATTTGCAGCATATTATATTTCACATTTCATCACATCCACGACAGATGCTTCAAGACACTGGAATAGTCTTGACCGAATTCTGCTATTCTCACTGGTCCAAGTCATTGCATAGAATCTTAATTAGTTAGATTTACTGACAACGGTCCACATAAAAATAAGATCTTTCCTCTTTACGTGTACAGAATAAAAATGCCTTCAAAAGGCACACTGTACTTTTATTAGGAAATATTTAAGTGATATTCCCTGGTATCATTTTTTCCAAATACTTAATCAGATAAGAGTGAGAAGAGAAAGTATCAAGTAATTAAAATTATGTCCATGTGTTAACAGGGAAAAAATCTGCCCAAATTATGTCCTAAGCTTTTTGAGTAAATGTTTTCAAATACAGGAACAGAGAAATAAATTTTACAACCATACAGCTATCAAACAGCTCTATCCTTTATGGTCAAAATTCAACAAAAAGACTTTAAAGCAACATGAAACCATCTGAATAAATTCCAGCTGCAAATGAAAGAATTAGAGGACAACTCACATTTTTTGAGACAATCTCTCCCCAAGGAGTTTCACACCATTCGTATTTTTAGAGTCAACACGTTGGAAGAAACGGCTCAGCTCCAAACCAGGCAACTGACCTGGTTTGAAGATTCATCAGTGCGACTGAGAATAGCTTGAATAAACCCAACAGTATCAATCTTCTGCACGCAAGGAATGATTTTTACTGCATTCCTCCAACTTTTTCATATTCTTGCTCATTTATTAATTTTAGGAAAGGCTATGAGAATGATTTTAAACATCCATAAAGGCTAACCCCAGCAAACAATGAAAGTCCTAGAGAGACTGATGCTCCCAAATTTCTCATCCAGAACACATTAGGATAAATGTCAGCTTTTAGGAATATCTGAATGACGGATAAATGGAAGACAGGAAAAGTAATGACCTATCATCTGCTTTTGCCTCTTGATAAATAGATGAATGGAGTTTATGCTCTCTCTGATCCTGGTTTAAAGCCTTTCATACATATTTTTTATGCCTATTGTTCCTTTTGTTTCCAATATTTAAGATTAACCTCGTGCTACCTACAGCTCCCTGAAATGCAACGTCCACACGTACCAGAGTGTGTGCCAAAATGTCTCTCACGCCTGAGGTTGAGGCTCTTCAGAGCGAGAGCGTCAGTGTTCCATTGACGCAGATGCCAAGGCAATGCAGCTCAATTAATTAAGTAAATGTCTTTTAAAAAAGGTCTCTCAACCAAGAAATAGTGTATTTAAGCATAAATATATGAAACATTTTAATTACTTATCTTGTGCTATTTAATAAGGAAATAAATGCTTTTCAGTCAAATATAAATAAAGCTGATTTTAAAGTATCTAAAGCTTTCAAAACAATATGATAGATCTTTGAAAATAGAACTTATTTTAAGAGTAAGTGCTGTACTTTTCAAGATTTAACTTCATTTTAGAGGAACATGGATTAGCTGAAAAATAACGAACAAGCAACATTAAGCTCTGTGCTACTTCCAGGGTACAGGGATTTTTCAGTTACTTAAAATTTGTATTTCTATTGTTTCTACATAGCAAATTTTAATAAAAGGTCAGAAAGAATGGGTTTAATAGCCCATACTTGTTGGCCAGTGACAGCAAATTACAATCTAGGAGATGATTTGGGTAATTCTGGATGCATAGGAGAAAATGGCTAAATAAGGAAAAGATGGCATGGCAGTAGCTGGTGACAGTTCACATACAAGAGGAGGCAGCAGGACATGCATTATCTTCCCCCTTTCTTTTTTACTGAATTGGGTGGTTTCTGCTCACTGAGGATGGTGACCACAGGCTCATGCAGGCATCAATTTACATTTGGTTCATATTTTTTTGAGGTTGTCTTTACAGCCACAAGAGGCAAAAAATACTTTTTTTCCCCCCTTTAAATTAATGAAAGCTGAGATTCTGAGGTGAGGGGAAAAATCTGTAGCACATTGTGCTACTAAAGAGTCTTGGAATACACAAGGGCCCAGAACAAGAGCTGCTGCAGAGGCAGACAGTAAAGAATTATTTAATTTTCATGAATAAGTTGCCAAAAAAGTGAAGGCACAAACAGAACGAGAATTAACTTCCTTCTTTTTCTCATTTTCACAGTATGGGGTGGTAGGAATGATATATTTACCACTGGCACCAACAAGATATCTGTGACCAAAAGACCAAAGACTGGGCTCTTTTTTTCCATGCACCAACTATTTTTGGTAGGCATAAGCTTACAGAAAACTCATCTCTATTGGACTTCTCTCAAAAACACAGCACCAATACCATGCTGTGGCAGCACCCCTGTCCTGATCATCTGCAGTAACCTACTAACAAACAGTTTAATTTCTCATTTTACCAGATTTCTATAAGTAGTTTTCAATACATAAAAATTAAATGAAATCTGATATAAACTGATTATAAATAATTTACATATGGCCAGCATATCTTTCATGATTTACTCTAAAAGTTTGAGTTCAAAAAAACTACAGATGGGACTCATTTTCCTCAAAAATGCTGAAAGAAATCCAATCTATCTTACTAAGTTACAGCAAAAAGGATTTTTTTCTTTCAGATAGGGGAAATACATCTGAAGAAAACTTACAGTGCTCATATTATAGTTAGACTTGTGAAGGTTTTGCTCATATTATAGTTAGGCTTGTCAAAGTGTACTTGCTGGGAAATTGGAAGCATGAGAATTTCAGCATAAGTGTCCTGAAGTACAGAATGCAGTATATTCTATTTCTTCTATCACAAGTGCAAAAAGCATTCCTCCCAACTCTTGAATTCTGACAGTCTACCACATGAATCAACTTTAAAAAATTGGCTCAGCTAAAAGTAAACACGCAAATATAGCAACAGAGAGGAGTTTGCCTCAGTAGAAGTGTTAATGACAGTCTAACCTTACCAGGCTAAAACAAAATGAACGTTACTTTTGTGTTTTCAAACACAAAATCTCTATGCTTCTGAAGTTAAAAGCAGCTTCGACCACCACCCTCTCATCACATACGTACTAGGTCTTTTGTAACCTTGAGAAATGGCTGCAAATAGGAAAATTATCCAGTAGTGCATTAAGTGGGACACTTTCACATTGATTGTAAGGTCACAGTTTTCTATCATAGTGTAAAAAACCACCCTACTTCCTACAAACGGACGCTGACATTTCATCCCAACTTGTGTCCAATTATTTGGGGATTCATTCTTTCTTATTCGTATTCGTTTTCTACCATGGAGATGGCATTAGAATATGCCAACTCAACTACTTTATTATGCTACTCACCAAATCACTCTCTGTGGAAATGAAAACTTGGTCAAATTAAATTTATTTTAAACTCATATCCATTAGTTCTGCTGGTTTTTCCTGTCAAGAAATCCATCTGGAAACATACATAGAAGACAGCATTTTTTAAGGACTAGTCTGCAATATTACTATGATTCAACGGAAAGGAAATAAAACAGTCCTGAAGAAAGTTTTGTCTGTTTTTTTGGCAATGACAATGTGTCTAATCAGCCAAGTTTTGACAAAACTATTCCCATATGACCATCCAAAGAAGCCCTATGAAACTACCCGAGATTCATTTGGTTCTCCGACTCGCCCAAATACCACTGTTCATGTCTGCCACTGATTAATACAGAGCTTCATTCCAAAATGCAATTACCACACTGACCTTTTGCCACTGTGGAAACGAGGAAGGCTATGGGTCTGAGCTCTATAATCACCGTTTTGTCCTAATTGTGGCCTTAAAACACACAGGCTTTATGCATTGCCCTGGAATCCAGTCTAGATATTGCCTTTTACAGAATTTCAGAAAAAAAGCAGTTATAATGTCATTATAGTGAAGAAAAGATCTTGTGACATAGTAAAGTGTGGATGAAGAAGTTGTGAGGAATTCTTCACCGTGCAGCTTTTGCCAAAAAAATACTCTAAGAATCCAAATCTACAGTGTTACTCTCTCAAGTTCTGCCTTCAGGCAGTTATTCCCTGCTATCTGAAAATAAGAGGAGAGATTTTAACATGATATGAAAAATCTTTTGAGACTTTAGAAATGGGTGTATAGAGCAGACATGCTTAAGTACTAACACATCATTTACCCTGTCTCAAAGCTCTTTAGGATGAGCAAAGCATGCAAAGAAAAAAAGAAAAAAACTCAAAGACACCAAAAGTTGTATTGTAACAATACAATTATATCTCCAAAATACTCTCCTGATTTAAGCTTTCTTCAGTTCTCAGTGAACTGGAACATGTATTTCTTTTTAAGTATTATCATTTCTGTCATGACCATGTTTTGGAATTAAGCATCATTGTTACTTTCAACAATCACCAAGGACCTTGTAAATACTTTCTCTGTGTTACAGGGCACGGGTGACGAGGTAATGGACACTTTTCATGGTCTGTACTCACCTGTAAACATTTTTGTAACAGCTTTGCTTTGCTTGCGGGCAGAACACAGAAGGAGCAGCCAGGGAGGGAAGAACTCAAAGTGTCCAGCTAAAAGTTCTGCTACTGTCCCAGATAAACTCGTTGAAGTTTGTTCGCCCTCGGAGACGTTACAGCCCTCGTCGACTGAGTCTACGAGCAGGAAGAGGCTCTGCTGAGGGGGCTTCATTCCCAAAAGGGGAAGCAGAATGCACCTGTATGGAAGATGGGGAATAAATAAATAAATCAATCAGTATTGTAGATACATTTAGCAATACATTAACAAGTATACAGTCTTTCAAGTCAAAGTGAAGATCAACTTAAAAATGCTAATTATTAAATCGTCTAGGGCATTTTTTAAATAGTCACCACAGAAAATTCTGAAGTAGACTGAACTTACTCAGTTCGAGTAGTCACAATGTAGTTATTGTTTAGACAGTATTACTTTTTAATGAATTTAAAATATGCAACAACACTTCAAAAATCATGTTGTTCAAAGGTCATTAAAAGAATTAGAAGAATTTTGGTTTAGTAAGGAAGAAGTAACTTGGCCTAAAGTTTAGGAAGTTCATTACTGTTGTGTACTGAACCTGCTATTACTGCTTCTCAGAAGCTAATAGAGAGTAACAGCTGACCATGAAACAAAAATCTAAATAAAACATATCTGACATATTTAAGCTGAGAGTTCTAGTCCTTACCGTTTTACAAAGAGTTGAATTCCTGCATTTTGGTGCCATGCTTTCACAAATGGAATGGCATTGCACCTAGTGGCAAACTAAGGTATTCCAAAGAGTCTTGGGGGTATTATTTTTTATTTACTTTTTTTATTTATATTGAGGTTGCCAAGTTCCATTACTGAAAAAGGTTTATTCTACATGCTAAGTAGGCCATGCATAAGTACATAAATAAGTACTTATTTAAAAAAGAAAAAAGAAAAAAGAAAACACATACCCTAACCACCCTCAAGAGCAAAATAATCTTTATTAGTTTTACCAAATAGATTTATCTTTGGACCACTTCAGCCAACACATTCATCATCATCTACCAAGCATTCAGAAATTAAAGTCTTGGCAAACCTTGCCTGTTATGGAAAGAACACAACCCACTCTCCAAAAATGTTTTGTAAGAACTGTTAATAAAAATATCTTTCTTTTTGACTGAGAAGAATGGAAAATGGAAAGAGGTGTGCATCTTTGCATGTTCTGACAGTAACAGAATTTTAATAGAATCTAAGACACTTGGAGAAAATTTCCCAAGGGATAAAAAAGAAGTACAAAATACCACAGTTCTTGAAGCATTCACTATTAGATGAATTTTAAATCTCTAATACTGGCTCGTATTTTTTGTTCAAATTCAAAAGACTTCTTTCAAGAATTCACAAGACTTTGCTACTTCCATAAAGCTCACCACTCCTCTAGAAAATGCCTAAAGTGCAACTAAAATCACTGTGCACTAAGCTGAGAAATGAAGCCGCTACCAACTTACAGAACAGGAAATTTAAGTAGTCATAAGGTTAAAATTACTGTTTTAAAAGACGTCAATCCCAAAATGAAAGGATGTAGATTAAAATGACTCTATTTTCTACCCCTTCCCCCAGCAGAACCCTTGTCCCCTCAGCTATTTATGTCAAAGCAGCTTCCCTGCACTGCTTCTACCAAAATAAGTTCTCTTTTCATATTGTTCCCTCTGTGAGGTTAGTTTTCAAGTATAAAAGTACTTCAAGATATAAACAACTGGTAATGGTATCTTAAGCTAAGAGATCACTGAAAATCCCAGTGACCTTACCAAAAACAATAAAAATACCTTAGCAGCATCTGACAAAGTTCTTGTTAATATTTACTTGTTAGGAATACCATCAAGAAAAGTTGTGTCACCTTTGCAGAAAAAAAATGGGAAAAAAATTTTGCTTAATTGCTACAGTTCGTAGCAGTTGGCTGCAGTAGGTCCAACCCGAAAGGTTCAGACTGCCTCCACAAAAATAAGGATATCCCACAGAATGAAGGAGAGAAGTGCTGGCCACGTGGCCTGAAGTCACACTGGAAGGCACCTACTTGCTGAAAAAATACCTTCCACAAAGTCAAAACAGATGTCCACTGAAAGACATTCCCAACAGCAAGTCACAAGCAGTTTTAGGAGCAAAGGAAATAATAAAGCCTAGCTGTGTCCCCCATATTTGATTGACTTCGGTGCATAGAAAGGTCAGAGTTAAGTCCTCACTTATGTTTTTTTCCCTGAAGCTGGGATATTTGGACATATTTTCTTCCATTAAAATTCTCTGCCATCCATTACAGCATGCCCACAGCTTCTCCCTAGGGAGGCTCTCTCTTCTCGATCCTTCTGCCCGTGTTCCCTGCTGCCTTTCAGACCCAACGAGCGTGTGAACCTCACGGCCCGAGGAGGTCCCAGCAGCCTAGGTGCTCCCACGAGCACAAACCACCAGCAGTAGCTCCCAGCTCAAGAACCTGCCCTTTTACGCTCCCAGGCAACCCAACTGGATAAGGGAGAGATATGGCTCTGCCCACACTTTTTTTTCTCCTTAGGTAGCAACATGAAAGCATTTTCCTGTGTGTACTTTTCTTTTGTGGACTGGACTTTAAATGTTCCATGTCATTGCTTGGATCTGTCGTTGGAGCTGTGATTTTTAATAGCTGTGCTTCATCAGGTTGGAAAGAACAATCTTTCATTAGCAGCACTGCAGTGAAAAAACCTACAGGCCATGAACACTAAAGCAGTCATGCATACTTCGCAAAGCGACGCTAAGAAATGGTGCTACAAGCCTCTCAGTAATGATGCCTATCACCAAGGTTGCTATTATGCTATACTTAAGTTAATCCATCTCCCAGATTCTGTTATGAAAGTGGAGATTCCTACACTTGGGATCATCAGCACCTCAGTACAAGATCTCGAAATAATCTCTTTGTTGCTAAAGACCACTCTCATTTTAAAACAAAACAGAGACAAAACAAAAATACCAGCATTCATTACCAGTGAGATACCTTTTGTGTGTTATTTACAGTAATAACTAATTAGCAGCAACATGATGGAGCTTGTTAACTGGCATCAGCACTGAAGTGTACACTTGGATTTAGCTGAATTTATTGTTTTATTGGCAAAAAAATTGCCATTGGAACCTCATTAAAAAAAGGTGATACATGAGAGAGACTGTGCAGTGCTCTCCTTGTTACAAGACCAGAATGCCCTGCACTACCGCACTATTTGCTATACTGCAAAATTGGTCATTGGTACTTTGATCTAAATAATTTTTAAGATTAAGGTAATAGAAGAAAGATCTACTATGTATATATATATGTGTGTGTGTGTATGTATGTATGTATATAAAGAGAGTTGAATTCTTCCTTCTGTTTTTCAAACTGAATAGGGGACACAGGTCACAATAAAAGTAGAAAAGGCAATTTTCTCTTCTAATAAAAAATAACAATTTCTGCTCCATTGATGAAGTATTAACCTTTTTCTGAGAATACTTCCAGCAGCTGAATCCCTACAGAACTGAAAACAAAAAACAGATGATTGAAGGTCTGAGTTTAGATTAGTGAGTTTTACTTTGCCCTGTAACAGGGCATTTATGTCTTACGAATCACTGATAACAACAGTCTATTTACCTGGATGTTAATGTCACTAATGATTAGAGGGGTTCTGAATTATAGATTAAGACAAAATTTTACTGATAAAGCCCAGTAACAGTAGCATGCACAGTGTATCCTTTATGTCTTATCAGTTGTCCAGCTGGTCAGAATATTATAAGAGTTTATAATATTCAAAAAAAGACACACACACACATATCACTTCATCGACAATGGTGTTCTGAAAATACTGTGTTTTTGAAGCATAAAGTATTTCTATGGTTAAAATGCTGCAATGCAGAACATATTGCTAAATATGGGGAAAGCTAACTTCCCCAGTTTCACTCTGCATACCTACCTGCATACATACATATGGCTTTAATCAGCCTATTGGAGAAGCTATTGCTTAATTTTCAACATGATAACATGCATCTCCAACTGTTTATGACCTCCCCACAAAGTACAATACTGAGATTATATACTCACTATTTATGCAGTACAGCATAATATACATTAGTGTTTTAAGTAACTATTGATTTTTCAGAAAATTCAGAGGCTGCACAGAAAGAGGAATTGCTCAGTTGTAACCAACTGAAATTAGTTTTATGAAGAATGAGGTAGAAAGCAGAAAAACAAAATTAAACTGGGAATTGCTTATTCTGAAAGCTCCAGGAACAGGGTATGCATGTAAATTTAGGCTATGGTTTTTCCAGAGTCGGTCTATTAGGTACAGTAGAAGAGTCTTGCTGTATAATCCAGTACCTCATTTCGCAATGTCTTGCAGTAACCTGATTTTTATCAGTAACTGCAAAGCAGATTTGTAGCCCCACAAGAAAAGCACAAGTCAGCTGGCTCCTGGGCATCAGGGCTGACAAGGGTAGAGTCCATCGCAGAACCAGCTTCTCAGAACCATCAGTCGCACAGAAGCTGAGAGATCGACTCCTGTGCACTGACTAGATACCTCCTATTAGCTCACATTAATATATGAGTGATCGCTGCTTCTAAGCCAATGCTGACAGATCTACAGACTAGCGAATTTACCAGAAAACACAGAAAATACAAACCTTAAGAATATTTTCCCATAACCATAGGCCGACTGCCTAGAAAGTATATTCTAACTATGCATCTAAGATGCAATAAGCTGCATCACCTACCAATGGCAAAAAGTAAGAGGGCACAGGAAAAAATGCAAACACTTTTCTTGCATGCAGTAATTTTAAATAGTAATTATTCTCTAAGTTCTGTTTTTAGTAACTGAGCATCTAGTCCACTTTCCTACTTAAAACCAGAAGTGGTACCCAGCCATCATTCCTGAGATTCACTAGTCTAACACCTTCATAGACACATCCAAAGATCAATCTACCAATGATCAACTCTCTCTCCTCCAGCAACCTATTTTAGCGCTTCAACATTCTTATCCCTAGAAACAGTTCTTCCCTTACCCACATCTTTAACCTCAACTTGTGTTTCTGCAATTTAAGCCTATTACTTCTTGTTCTATTCACCAGGGAGACATGAGTGTCACGACAAGGAAGCCGATACTGGCCATAACTTAAAACAGCTCCTCGCTATTTAATCAGTCAGGTCATTGAGGAAAACACTGCAAAAACATAAACTCAGGAAAGACACTGCTATGAAATGCCACCCGATGCAACCAAACGAACCAACAATAATTATTCACTGGGTGGTTACTCAACTCATTTCAGATGTAACCAAATATACTTCTACACAGAACATAGCCTGTTTATGTAAAAGTCATGTAAATATCATCAAAGCCTGTCTGAAATCAAAACATGACACTTACTGCCTCTTCCTTATCCACAAGTACTATTACGCTGGTGGAGAAAGGAATCAGATAAGATTTGTCAAAAACAAGCCATACCATACGCTGTTAGATGGTTTTCAACTGCTTCTTCCAGCTGCTTGCAAGTAGTTTGTCTGACTAAGTTAGCATGTCTATAATGCCCCAACTGTTTTGCTACCATTTTTAAGGCGTGATGATAAATATCTGCTCTGTTCTTCCAAGTTTTTGAATAGTCTGCCATACAGAAGTTATTTGAAGACAACCAGTAGCAGTTCATCCACTACCAACTGGAAAATATTACAACTATTCCATGTTTTTCCTATTTTAGGCTGTAATATTTCCTTTTTTGCTCAATTTATTTGTGTTAGCTGTCCAGTTGTAAAGCAACTGTTTTTAAAAAGGGTGATACCGAGTCACTTCACTTCTCATCCTTCCCAGAGTTGTCCATTCTACCCTCTACTGAAAACGGGACCAACACTTGGTGGATGTTGTCTATTTTTAATAACATCTTAATAAAATTAGTTGTTACCAAACAGAACACATCTGGTAGGACATCAGCAATGCCCTGAACCTTCAGATTCTGCCCTTGTGCTCCTGTTACTCCTTTAGGTACAAATTTAACAATCAATCTACTTACTTTCTGTAGACTTTCCTCTTGTGCTTAACATATGGATGACAAAGAGCTCAGTTTCTCTAAACTGGATGTGCAACATCTTTTCTGCTTTGGCTTTGGTTTTCTTTCCAGCTAAATCTCTTCCCCCTCGGCCTTATACTCGTCTCTATGAATTTTACCCACAAATCATCCAAGGTCACCAATATTCACCCTCCTGAAGTCTGTTGGTTTTAATTTGCCCTTATTTCTCCTTTCAAACACTGTGTATTTAGGACCATTCCATAGTTGCTCTCATTAAACTTTGTCTTGTTTTCTAAGCTAATTCCTTTCCATCTGTAAGGATCAAATTTAAAAGCTTTTCCTCTAGTTATTTTTCCTCTTTTGCATTAAAATATGGTCACTGGCTGATCTGTGTATACATCCCACTTACCTAAGTGCTGTCCCTCTCCTGCTTGTTATATCAGTATAAAATTTTCAGCCATATATACACCACTGT
>JAWLRI010001005.1:621601-635654 GCA_034781795.1 Crypturellus tataupa
ATCATTAAAAAAAAAAAAAAAAAAAAAAAAAAAAGGTTAATTTACATGACTTTGCTGGTCGGGAGCCATATTTTAGGTGAGACAGGGTTTATAGGTGTGGCGATATCTGCACAACAAAGCAGATGAACTTTTAGATACTCAGAACTGCCCGGGAGTGCGTATGGTAGATAGCTTTGTTGATAGTCAATAGAGGGCAAGACTCAGCAGCAGACTGTCAAGTAGGGATTATGAGTAGCACCACCAACAGTATGTACCTTTTATTCAGAGTTATTCAAGAGCTGTAACATCTTCACATAGTAGAACTAGATGTGTGTGATATATAAAGCAACTCCTCCTTACTTTCCTTACCTTTCCCTCCTAGCAAGGCACTTTTTTTTTAAAACATACCAGTTATACAAGTTATCCTGACAGGTCTTCTGCAGCATTTAAATCAGTCTTGACTGCATACTGAGATTTCCAGTTCTGCTTGTTTATATCCATACTTTTTTCCCATTAGTATAAAGCCACCTAACGCATTTGATTAATTGTCTCAGTTATCTTCCTCTATCCCTCCTATGACCCTATGTGAATAACCCAAGTTCCTCTCCTCCTCCACCCATGGGCCTCAAGCCCTTAAACTGCTGTTATTTATATTTACCCCTGGGAATTGTCATCTACCATGTGTTGTATAAAAGCAATGTGTTGTTAAAGGGTCAAAAACAAAACAAAACAAAAAAAAAACAAAAAACACTGCTCTACCCCACTTCATCCCCTTTTTAATTAAGCATCATTTAACTTCACATTGTTTGTTTCCAAAACTTATTATCTTTCTAAAGAAAAATAAAAGGATCAAAGAAATATCAGCTTACATCAAATGCATGAGATGAAAGCATCAAATCAGACTCACTGAAAAATACTATCAGTTAGTTGAATGAAAGAATTGCCTGTACTGCACCTTGTTCTCCCATATGAGTAATAATGCACACGATGATAATGATAATAACCTATCCTGAAAATATTCAGAAGTATGGAGTCAAAATCATAGAATCACAGAATGCCTAAGGTTGGAAGGGACCTCTAGAGGACATCTAGTCCAACTCCCCTGCACATGCAGGGCCACCTAGGGCACATGCAGCATGCTGGAGTGGGCTACCCTATTAATAAAACTAACAGCTTCATACATGCAACAGGATATATTAAAAAGAAAGATACTTTTAAATCACATATGAAATCAAAAGCACTTTTTCTCATTTATCAGCTGGCTGTCTATCCATATAAAATACAACTTCTTCTATGAGTACGAGTAGTAGTACCGGTGCACATTAATGTACAACTGAAACCAAATTCCTGCAGCCATCTAAGCATTTTAAGTTGATGGTATTATTGCACGTTTTGGAAGACTGACTAATACCTACTTGTGCCTGGATTTATGTACAGCATAAACTACAATGAAGTAACAGATATTGCTTTTCATGTATAGGATTATATTTGTTGACCTGAAGGAAACACTAGCCACAAAAAGCATAGATGAGGCTGCTAGAAAATTGCACTTAATACAGTCAGTTGTGCCGCTTTTGTCAGGCTCTTTTCTAGTTTACGCTTCAGTCAGCCATATTTTATTTTCCACTCTACCATGACTGTATAACAAAAGAGCATAATGTAGATTGTATAAAAGCAGCCAGAGTAACAGTTATTACTGCAGTATCTTTGGCAATCTCAAAATCAGATTTTTACTACACATTTAATTTCAAAAGGAAAATAAAAACATTGCTGGCTAGGAAACACAAAGGTGAATTGGAAGCAATGTGAGCAGGACATTTCTTTGTAATGGACAGTTCTCAAGTTGCCAACCGGGAGGAACCAGCTTAGCAATTCTGAAATTTTGGTCATTCACTAGTCAGGTTGTCATATCTATCTTTCTAATTTCTGGCACTCCAACATAAAACACCCCACACTGAGCATTTTACTAATGAGAGGATTACACTGTCTACCCTTGTTTCCAGAAAATCCTCTGAAGAAGAAAAAGCTATTATGATTTTACTTGTAGCCATGCACTAAAAGTAGTTTTCCTTCTATATCTGTGTTATCTGTATCTTTTTCCATCTTATTTTCCTCAAGTTAAAAAGACTGTCCTAATCTTTCACTACACTGCCCTAGCTGATAAGGCAGCAGATGAGCAGCTTTCATTTGTGTCTCATTCAGCATTCTTCCTCCGCACACCAAAGTATATGTCCCTCTTGCGTCACTCTGGGTACACATTAATTACTTTGAAGACTGGGTGTGTTGGTCTTTGGGTTTTTGTTTGTTTGCTTTTGTCTCCCCAAAACTCAAGCAGATAAAGTTTCTCTTGAACTGTCGGTAACCTCCTGTTGTTCCTTCATATATCCTCTTTATCCAGGAAAAACTTACTGTGGATAGCAGCTTTGCAATAATTTAAAAGCAGGGGGAAAATACAGTGGAGGTTAGAGAATCTAATTCAATGGGAATACCCAGTACCTGCTGCAAATCTTCTGGAAAATATCACCCCTATCCCCAAAATAGAAAAGAGTAAGGAGAAGCTGAAGCAAAGAAAGTGGCAGCACTAGCCAATATTAAGATGAAGCAACTGAAATCAAACTGATGCATACAAAATCGGCAGTGAAGTCATTCTGCTTTCTTCATTTGATATATTTACAGTTATATAAGAAACCAAATTTATCTTACTGCATCAGCTACATTTTATGTACAGCTTTCCTTCAACGTCTTGTGGGACTCTCATGAAATGTAGAGAATAGATGAGCGATTTACAACTTGCTCACCATCATTGCAGTGAAGCTAATATAATTAAACCACAGAATTTGTTATTTAACTATTTAAACTAGAAGTCATGCTGTATTCCATTTCTTTCCATTTTTATGAGGTTCATTTATACCCATTCCCTACTGCCATCTCCAAATTGCTGTTATTTTTCAAACGTAGTAAGGGATCCTAAAGAGTTTTGTTTCTTCCAGGACAACTTCCTGATTCTTCAGATTAATGAAGTTGCTGCCATTCCTCTTTCTCTCATCTACCAAAATATCTCTGCTGCTCTATACAGGCACCACTATTGCCAATCCAAACGTCCCAGGAACAACCCACCAACCTACGTTCTCTGCAGCACTTCCTCTGCAGTACCTTTAAACGCATTCTATATAAGTCAATATTTATAAGCCTATATATTACTTCTTGAAAAGTAATTCTTCAATCATGACATGTTCCTGCATTAACTACTGAAAATACATCTGCTCCTAAAGTATGGAAGGTTTCTCAGCATTCCTGGTGTATTATATATACAATCCTGCAATGAAAGTAACCAAACCCTCTTAAATACATTGCTTCACTAATGCTTTCAAAAGGAAATTTTTAAATACTATCTTTTTTCCTAGTGCCTTAGATACACTAAGTCCTTTCTGCTTCACAATCCTTCAAATCCTTTTCATTTTTTTTTCAGTAAAAAGGAGGAAAAGAACTTAAATCCTTGCACAAGCTATGAACATGTGCATAGAAAACAGGCGGTAAGGGAAATAATTAACAAGTGAAAATTGCTATGAAGGTCCATCTAACTAAACAGCTTATAGGAAAACCTGCAAGGTTTAAGGCTGAGCCACATAGATTAAAGGCAAAATGTTAATGCCTATAGAAGTAGAAGACAAAAAAGCCTATGTAAGTTGTCATTATTAAAATGCCTTAGGCAAACTTTCTTATGGTAATTCAAACTGAAAAGGTTAAAACCTTAAATGGTGTTACATTCGGTCTGCATGGAGTGCTTCCATGCAATGAAGGAAGAACATACAACCTGCTCTTGTAGTAACACTAACTGTGGCTACGTAACCCGTTAACTCCAAGATTTAAGAGAAAAGCCTAAAGAGAAACATGCCACAAAGAACTTAAGCTTCAGGCAATGCTCAGGTCTCCAACTGCCTGGAAACACTAGCACGAGAACATAGGATTTTCCAAGAAACCCAGCAGTTATATGTGCTCTCCAAGAAGCAGATGTTACGTTAGAGTCAAGATGCTCTCGATAGACTGAGTTTATGAAATAGTAATTTATCTTTCAGAACTTCAGTTTCACCAAGTTGGAAATACAAGCTGAGTTGGCAGATTCTTTACAGACTCTTGAGCTTGTTCTTATCAAAATATTCTTTCTTTCCTCACCAGGAATTCAGTCAGTGTCCCACCTCTGTTACATCTGAGTTTAAAATAAATCATGCTACTGAATAGTTAAATGTAAGCGTTATATTTATTTGAAATCTCTAATGTAAATGATGTAAATATGTAAATATTATAAATTAACAGTCTCAGACCACACAAAAGTGAAAGGCAGCATAGAAATTATATTCATAATCACTTGAACTGTTGTAACTAGTAAATTAAAGGCAATAATTATTTTACCACACATTTAGCATTATTACACTACAGTTGCTTATAGCTTCAAAGTATACCACGACACAGGAGACAGCATCAAAATTCAGCACAAGAGATTTCTTTCTGTACTATTCCTTATTTCTTTCATATAGACAGTCTTGTTCACCATTTTTCCTTATCAGATCTCAAAAGATCTTTTGATCTTGCAGATATTAGCTTATATCTGCCCGTTCCCTACATAGTGTGGTAAAAGACTTGGTGCTGTGAAGGCTGTCTGTTATTTTTAATATTTTATGTCTCTCACTACAGTCACGAAGTTTAAGTTTCCACTGTATGAATGTTAATCTAACAGGGGGCAAAAGAACAGTCCGTTTTTTTCTGAGGAAATCCATAGCAATTATGCCATTTTTGTAAACCTTTTTTAATTAAAACGTACCACTTGTTGCAGGTAGGTATTTTTGGCACAAACTTTCTTCACCAGAAATTAGATATTCAAAGAAAATTATAATTCTACTATTACAGTTGAGTATATAATGATGGCAGGATAAAAAGGAGCATGTATTCCTTAAGTTTTGTCATGCCCGTGTTTGATGGTTTCAAGTTTTTGACTTGAGGCTTTCCTGAGATCTATCCTTAAATTACACAGAATTGACAGCTGCCTTTCCAACATCCCCCTAAGTGAAATTTCAAAATGAGACTTGTACAACACTACAGGTGAAAGACCACCAGGAATAAATTTTCAAAAAGTACGCTGCAAACCCCTAAGAGGGATAGGCTTTAGAAGGAAACTTCAACTGTCTCCTTGTGTTTAATTATTAAGTAGGAAAATCCTGACTTTGAACCTTTTTTCTAGCATTTAGACTTTTTTTTTTTTCTCCTTTAATATATGAAGAAGGATGCAGTAGTGATGTATTCTGGAAGTAATCACATGCAGTGCTTCTGTACAAGAGAAAGCAACCCATTTACTCTTCCAGAGAAACTAAATATTGCCATGTTCCTACACAAAACTAAGTTCAGAAGCATAAGTTCTTAAACTTTAGGCAAAAATCTGCTTTCTAAGATGCTATGGAGTACGTGAATAAGTACCTTTCCTGAAAACTCACTGATTATCTGAAATTAGTAAAAAACAACTCAAAGAGATCACACAGTTCTCAGAGAAAAAAAAAAAAAAAAAAAAAAAAAAAGGATTTTTCTGTCCCATTTGTATAACTTTTACCACCTTAGTTTGAAAATAATCTCTCTCCAGCCTTTGGAGCTGCAATCAGATCTAATTCTTTAGGGAGAAAAGTGGGACATTCTTCCATTTCCTGTTAACAGGGCATAGTAGTACAATTTCAGGAGGAAATTTGGAAGTTTGTCCAAATTTACAGCTCTCCTTCAACAGTCTCTTGGAAAACAGAAATAAAGCAGAGCTCTCCTTGCTGGAACCTTGCTTGCACTTCCCTGTGAGGCTATAGGTACCCCGATCTTGAAGAACTCTGCATCAGACGGCAACAAAAAGACAGCTTAGAAATAAGAATTTATGTGAGCTCGCTTTTAGCTGAAAATGCTTATGACTACTATTGCAAGCAGAACTCAGTCTTGCACCAGGTCAAGTTCCCCTGGGCTACATGGAGCTACAGGATTCTGGTGAAGCATAAGTGAAAGAAGTAGTAGAATAGACAAACTTCTGGGAAAGCACAGAAGCAGAATGTTAAGTATTTATCCATCTAAAATGTTGCTAACAAAATTTCCCTCTGGCTAGAAGAAATTTAATTTAGCTAAGGGAGTTTTTAATGTCATGTTCTTAGGTGTGATCTCTGATGAAACACCACAAAGTTGGAATTACCTAGCTCAGAAGAGACAAAAAATAGTATAAAAGTATTCAAATACATAAAAGGCTGCCCAAAAGAAGAAAGAATCTATTCTCCAGGGACATGGAGAATATTTTAAGTAGTAACAAGCTTAGGGAAGAGCAAGAAAAATTTGGTTGCATGGAATTTTTTCTGAATAAGAATTGTGAAGCATAAAAGCAGATAAACAGCATTTCCTCCAAAACAGACTTACTTCTACCTGTGGCATGGATTTGGTCACTTTGAGGTCCGCTACAAGCCCCTTCTCTCTAGGTGGAAATTAGTCACTCACATGTTTGAACTTTGCTTGTAGTAGTTGACTAAACACACTGTGAAGTTTAATACCTTTTTTTAAAAGGGTCTTGTAAATTTATTTATTATGTATTCAGATCTTTTCTTCCCATGAAACAAGGTATAGTTAGTCCTTGGCTTTGCTTCTACTATTTACAAGTCCATGAAATTAGAGATCCACGTTCTGTATTACCTTGTAACGGCTGAAAATCTACAGCTATCACGTTGTACTTGAGCTGCAGAGGGAAGGGCTATGCAGCAGCTCTTTCCAGAGGAAAGCAGGAGACTGGACCAAAAGGTGCAGATCACTGCCAGACAGTCTGAGACATGAGAGTGAAAAAGTCTTTCTTTTTTCTATAACATTAATACTGAATTAATAATGTCTTATGGAATAAATTGGTAGAAAGCCCAGCAGTTCTTCAGTTCACAGTAGCCTGAACTCAGAAATCTGTAATTTTCTCCAGTGCATTGGCCGTAACATATCTTCTATTTCAACCCCTCATAAGCTCCTAGTAAAAGGGTCTTTTGCAGAATGCATTTCATACAAAACAAAGGAAGCAAAAGAATAATGAAAAATAAAGAAAACTACATAGTCTGAATACCACATACTGCCACCTCAACTCTAGAGTAAAATTAATATTACTATTTTTACAGCTGTCACAGAATTTTGGATGCCAATAAAACCATCAGAAATCAGGTCCTTTTCATGCTTCTGCCAGGTGCCTACAGCAACAGAAACATGTTCTGTGGTTAATTCACTAGCAAAGACATCTTAAAGTTTGTAGAGTAGAGTAACAAAGAGTAACATCTCCTGCTTTAGGGAAGGCCAAAACTCTACTTTCTGGCCTCAGCCACTGAAGTGGATGTGAATCTTCCCATTAACTAATGACAGTATGAAAGAGTAATAAATAAGAAAATAAAAGTAGAAGTGAAAGCAACTGCAGAGGAACTGTCCACTCCCTTTCCAGACTGACTCCAAAAACAGTTTATGCAGTTAACAGCAAGTTACTCCTGACAGTGAAAATGCTCAGTCATCAGTTGCTACACAAGGTCTACACAGTCCATAGTAATTTCAATTGTACTGCTTACTTCAAAGAACAAGCAAGGTTTTGCAAAAAGAACAGCTTCTTCACAATTCATCTGATTAGTTATCATATACAGCATTTATGCTTGATAAATGGCAAGAAAAATAATAATAATAAAAAAGATATTTCAGTACTGTAGATTTAAAGTCCCTGGACAACTACTGCAGAACATTTGCAGAACTAACTTGTGTTTTTCTATGCTGTCAAGCAAGCAATCTGGAACTTGAAATAAAACTCTTCCCCTTATCATTTACACAAAGGTAAAATCTCACCCAGGCACCTGTAATTTGCAACTTTGTGGTGGTATACCAGCCGTGGGGAAAAGAAGGGAGGGAAGAAAAAAGAAAGAAAAAGAGTAAGTAGCATAGAAAGCCCGTAAAAGGCAAGGGAAAAAAAAAATCTGTTGGCATGAATTCACAACCCTTGTCTTTTTCCTCCAAGTTCTGCTGTTTTTAAGATTTCCATTATACTGCCAACCATGAAACACTAGAGGCTCAATCCTGCAAACTTTTGCATGCTAAGTGCAAAATTCTCCCCCATCATCCCCCACAGCATCTAACACTGACCAAACCAATGACTCAAGCAAGATGGCTTTTAACTCTTAATCAGTATAAATGCCTGCTTCATACCTTCAGTCAACATAAACCTTCTGCCAGTATAGATCTTACAGCAGGCCATCCTACATTACAATAATTGTAGAGATACATTCTATTAAAGATTTGGGTCACTACACAAGTAAAAAAAAGTACCTGAACATAACTCACCCAAAAACAGAATATAAGAAACCAAGTACATGCAAAAATCTCACAAGACTTTATCACAAAGATGTCCACCAGAAAGCATTATCCAAAACTCAAACTTTGTGCTAGACCAGCACACACCGAGGGTAAGTTTAATGCAAACTTAACTACCTTATGTTATTTAGGAGGCAGCTGCTCTAAATTCTCTGCAACTGACTCAAACTCTGGCAGTGGATGCCTTTCACTCAGAGCTGTAGCTGGAAAAGAAATCAACTATGCAATGAAAACGAGCTCTGCACCTCTAATGCAGTCCTCTATCCAGGCTGAGAATTAAATCAAGCTCTGCCTTTCTGCACTAATTCTAACTGTAGGACAGCACATGGGGAAAGTGCATATTCCCCCACCACTTCTGTCTTAAGTCATCTCCTTTTTCTGTAAAACATAAATAGAAATAAGTGTAAATATTTTCTGTCTAATTTGCATGAATTTCTGTATTATTGTTTTGCTTTATATCATGTATGTATCATATAACATAGTGATATAAATCACTTGCTTTGTATCATGGTTTTGCTTTGTAAGAATTCCTCCTCTTCCTTGCAACTGATATCCACCTGTATTTTTACTAGACACTAGCAGTATAAACACACCACTGTAACAAAACTGAAAAGTTCCCCCAACAACACTTAAGGTAATATGGCAGAAATTGGAATAATCTGGTTTTGCTTTTTCTATCTAAATAAGAATACTATAATAGATTTTTGTCAATTAAATTCACTGTAGTGTAACACATTGTTCATCTGTATTTTTAGAATCTTAAATATTCTTTGCTGCTTCCTTTATGCTTTCTGCTTTGCTTTTACCTAATGCTCAAACTTATGCTTCAGTATTCTCCCTTATGATTAAGATTTCTCTCTGCTCCAGATCTGCATGTCGGGAGCAAAGCGCCTCCGAAGTGGTGCTACTAGTAGCACCTCCTCTCAGCTGTCAGTGCAGCAACAAATGCCTGTCAAACACATTTGTATGTGGCAGCCCAGACAGCTCGTCAAGCTGTAGACCTGTCCCTAAAGTGATTAAGGCAGTTTGATATTATACTTTTTTTGAGAGACAGAGAGAGAGAGAGATATTCAAACAGAGGGGGGAAAAAGCTTTAACTTTCTAGATAAATAATTGCATATGTATCACTACAACCACCAGGACTGCAGAAAATCTAAAGAATATCTTCTTCATAAAAAGATAAAACTGCTTTGAGTAATGGACACGATATCACTTAAAAACTAGCACGTTTCCAAGACATCTAAAAGTTTCTTTCTTACTATTTCTAGGACAACTGGCACAAAAATAGAATAGTGTAATCTTGTTTAGCACTCATAAAGAAAAGTCTTTCCATTTTAGGCCATGAATATGTAGCTCAGCCTGGAGCAGCCATGCAAAGCAGAGCAAGAATTTGTGACAGTGTCTTTAAAGATACTCGCCTATTGAATAAAGAAAATTAGAATAAGATAACATGAATGGAGCATTGAGATGAGAATTCTGTGCAGTTTCAGCATCTTTACAAAATATGAAAGACAATCAACTCACTGTTATGTCTTGCTAGAACTCATTTCACATTACACTAGCACGCACTTAACAGAATGGACATATAAATACACCAGACTAGAAAACTGTAGAGCTTAGCATGGAGTTTTAGGAGACAAAAAAAAAAGTAGGTTGTATTTACTGATGAATATTTTTTCTATGCTTCATATTTTAACAAATTGCTTCGTATTTTAACAAAATTACATCAATAATGTATGACATTTGGGGACAGGGGTAGTTAAGGTCCTCCTGTCTGCAAGACAGCAGTTGAATCATACAGGCTCATAGTACTGCTGTTAACAGCCATCTCCTGCCACAGTGCTGAAAACCTATATTCCAAGGACTGCCCCTTGTCTCTAGCACCCCATCTTCCTTGAGCCTGAAACAGAGGATGAAGGCTAACAGCTGCTTTCAAAAACACACCAGGATAGGTGGGCAGCGAGGGAATCACAGGATTTGCCTGAGAACACCCTCAAATTCTCCTTGACTGAAGCTGCTGAACTACAGTCTAGCATTTCCAGTCTAACAGAAGTTCACTATCACTGCTGCAAAATCAGAATAAAGGAAAATTAATGTCAAATGTTTTGTCATGTTATTATTCTAGTCAAAACCACAAACCTTGTACAAGGAACTAAATACTAAAACAGCCAATCGTTAAAGTGTTCATAAAAATTAATCTCCCCAAAAAAGCTGACTTGCGGTCATTTTCTGTATCTCTGTATCATGCTTCATCTGAAGCCATACACCTAGTCCCTGTTCTCTGCATCAGGGCAATGATGTTTAGAGCAGGAACAGAGGTCAGGCTACTAGAGATAACTTGGTCATAATAATTAGTAAGCTTTCTTTGTAACAGACTTTTAAACAAAAATAGGCATTTATTCTTTAGATTAATCCTCTTTCGCGATTTAAAAAGTCTGCCTAAAGCTACATAGCTAGCCCGCTATTCTTATTATAAACACTTGATTTTATCCTGTTTTCGGTCACTAGAAGTTGACAGGACTTAAGACATGTCAAATTAAGCCCTTAATAGCTGCTAGAACTTGTATCGTCATTTAGCAACAAACAAACAAACAAACAAATCCAGAATTAGCCTTGGTTTATTCTATTCAGGGTGTTTTAAAGACACTACACTGAAAACAATGGCAGACCTGTATCCTGTTTATTCACCAGGCAAGCAAAACAGCCAACAGAAGTGCAAGGTTCTTCTACAGCACCTTGCCAATGTGACTTGAGCACTACAGCTCAAAACCCAGTGCTTGTTTACCAAGCCCCTGCCTTGGTAGGCTGAAGAGGAAGGGGAAAAAAAGAAAAAGAAAAAAAGAAAAAGAAAAACTGTCAGGACTTCTTAATACCACAGACAGAGTCCCTTAAACCTGCAGGCACTACAAAAAGGCAAACCACTGTGCAATAGCAGTTTAGCTTAAGTAATACCCAAGGGAAGTTTCATACTAGCAACACAGTCAGTTGAAGGTCTACTAGACACAAGCCTTGTGCTTTCCCATCCCTGTCTTCTGTTCCTGTGATCCTAAGGAATAAGCATCTCATAGATGAGCACTTAAACACTCAGGAATATTCTCCTATGAGACCATTCTATGTAAACTCTTACACACACAATTAGTATTTTAAGAAAAAAGAAGTGGGAGGAGAGAGAACCCTCTCGGTAAGTTTCTGAATCACTGAATGCTTTACAGTGCCCATAAGCAATGGTTTTTATATTTTAAATAGATTATTAGTATAATCCATACATATATGCAAGAAGTAACATAAGGAGTTAATTAGAGGTACTTGCCAACGACATATTTTTAGACAAACATAAAACTGATGTGCTGGATCAGATCCAGAGATCCATTAGTCCAGTTTCCTGTTTGACAGAAACCAGTACGGGAAGCTTTTGTGAGGGTCCTGAAAAGCCCATTTAAGGACTCTGAAGAAAAACTACCCTTTACCTATAGGTAAAGGCCACTAGGTCCCTTCTACTCTGGAATCTGTTACTTTAAACTCCTTCCAAAGGCAGGTACGGCTGAGGGTTATTACTGCATTAATGTAAATAAATTCACTATTAGTATTAAATTGTTTTAAAAAGTAAATATTTATTTATACCAGCTATGAGGACAAAGTTTGATTTTTTCCATGGTCAGTCTACAAGAACTGAGAGATCCATAGAGATAACAAGCCATGATTCTGCAAGACGAGCATGTTCTAAACTGTATCATAAACTCTTTGGAAGGAAGAGCCTAAACAGAAGCCAGCCTTATTTGTTTGTTTGGGTTTTATTTTGGTTAGGTTTGTTGTGTTTTTTATTACCTTTTAAATGCTTCAGCAGGGTTCCTCTCGCATTCCCCAGGCTGCAAGAGACTTTGAATAGCAGGATCTCTTAGTTTGTCCTCATATCCCTGGATCAGTCCACTGCGGCAGATTTGTGTAACTAAACCTCTAATAAACCCTCCGACACACAACGTGTCAGAGTCTTGGGCCCTGCAGAAATGGAAGGCTAGAGCTTGACGGTGTAAACCTCTCTGCAGGTTTGCAGGTGAGCTTGGCCATAGTAACTCAGTACAGAGGGCTGTCTTCCCACTACCAGGCCCTCCTACCAACAAAACACCCCAGGCGGCTGCTTTCCCAGAGACACCACCAGTATTATTCCCAGAATTTGCTACAAGAGATGGTTTGTTGGCAGCACTACTGCTGCAGTTGGCTTTCTCCTGGAGGCAGTGCTGAAGCTTGTGGAAAACCCACTCCCTACAGTAAAACTGCTTTCCTTGCAGCAAGCTGGTTTGAGCCATTTTACAAAGCTTCTGCTCTTGGGTTTGTCATAAGCAGCAATACCCCTTCAATATCTTGAAAATGGGAAACAGGGATTCATCTTGCGCAGGTCTTCCACTCAGAGCTTGTCACGGACCACAGTAATCTGTTAAGCTTCCTCATAAAACTTATCAGGCTCTTCGCAGGATGTGTGTCACTCCATTCGGATGCTTTATTATGTTTAGCATTGCACATCACAGTTCAGCTGACATCATGAAGCCATGTCTGATACCAGCGCTCAATTATGCTTCTCATATGGCTCAAAAGTCCATACAGCTCCATGACTACATCTGTCGTTTATGCAGTTGTGTGTGCTTCCAGTATACAGGGGAGACAATACATCTGGTAAAACTGAGGCAAAGCCAACTTCTCAATGTGTGCTAAATGCTTTTCAATTCTAGGCATTAATCTCTTTGGATATAAATCCAGAAAAAGCTGTCCACAGTAAAGTGTTCCTTCTGGGAATGGTATAGCAAAAGGTGATTTTTTTCTTCAGGAGTACTACATATGTTTCACAAACATGTGCCACTTACTAGGAAACGGTCAATTTCAACAGTGAGCTTTGCAGACTTCATTCATCTGGGCAAGCGCCCAGGAAGTGCTTCAGATTGCGGTTTCTTAAGTGGTAGAGACGACGGGGGGAAAAATGTTTATGACTTATTTCAATGCGTTCATAACCGTCTTCTTCGGGAACCTGGATTCTTACTGAACCTGTTCTCAGGTATCTTAATCGCAAGATGTCAGAAGAGACAACATCTTCCCCTAGAGCTCTGAAATAAAGAAGACAGCACTTTTAACCCTACGTGCAAGTCATAATTCAGTCACTTGCTAATGCAGTCAACAAAGAATAAAAACAATTCATTATTTTCCCCCTACACGATGAAACTAAAGCAATCTTAAACATGCTTTTTAAAGCATTTTAGCACTGAGCTACAACTAGCCACATTAAAAACATAACAAAAAAAAGAAAAAAAAGCAATAACAGGTATGAAAGTGACTCAAAACGAGAGGGCAGAAGCCTCGCGCTTTCTCCTGACAAGAGCCAAAACCATCCCACATCTCGGGGATATTCCCTCTAAGAGGGATTCACCACGGAAACCTCTCTTTGCTCGGTATTTTTCCTGCCGGTTTTTTGTGGTTAGCTGTTTTTTCCCTTTGAAGTTCGCTCCCCACGCGAGGGCTGCCCGCAGCTCTTCGCACACTTCTTTGTTCACCACTCGCAGGCAGCAGGACGCCCGGCAGGCTCGGGAGCCGCAGCTAGCGCGGCAGCCCGCGCCGCCGGGTCGCCTGTCACCCGCCGAGGCGCGGGGCGCAGGGCCCCGGGGCGCCCCCCTTCCGGACCCTTTGTGCAGCTTCGCCTTCGCCC
>JAWLRI010001005.1:636109-696428 GCA_034781795.1 Crypturellus tataupa
GGGCGCCGCCAAGCGGCCCCCGAGCGCCGCCCCCAGCGCAGCGGTGACCGTTGGGTCCGTTACGGGACGTCGGGCGGGAGCCGCGCGCGGCCGCTGCCGCTAACGGCCGCTGCGCCCAAGAGCGCTGCCCCGGGAGCCTTTTGTTCCCCCGCTGCCGCTGTAAGGCCCTTTTATTCCCCCTCGTTGTGCACCGAGATAGCCCTTCTCAGGTGGGAACTCACCGCGCTGAGCAGCCGCACACAACGCCCCGACGAGGGGACCTTTTCCTCTGCTCCTCCTGCCCCTCGCAGGCCAAAGTGGCACTTCCCTGCCCATAGGTAAGGCCACACCAACCCAAAGGCCGCTGGCAGCACCTCTCCCTATACGAAGAGATCTCCAAGCTATGATCTTCAGCCTTCCTCCCATTCCTGGAGCCTGGCGGACAGCCCCTGTGGCCTTCACGGGCGAAAAAATGAGCTGAAGTCACTTGTGGTGGCCCTTTGCAGGGCCTGGAGGAGCAGCGCGTGCAGGGGCAGGAGGCAAGAGCTCTCCCTGGATTGGACCGAAAAGGAGCAAAAAAATGCTGTTAAAACATGACTTGGTGGGGCTGGCAGTGTTATTCACACGAAGACGCTTTCCCTGGGGCTCCTCATGACCGTGGGCCCGAGCGCCACCCTGGCTTCAGCACAGCCCCTCGGCTGCGTGTCCTGGGCACCGGCTGAGCGCGACCCGAGGTGCAGCCCATCCGCTGCCTTCCCTGCGCCCATCCGCTGCCTTCCCCTGCGCGCCGGGATTCGCGGCGGCAGCGGGCTCAAGAATTAAGTAGATGCCATGGGTATAGTGAAGAGCTTAGGGAAACAAGTCCGTCTGCTTCTGGAAACCAGTAGAACAAGTTTGAGGAACCTTTGCAAGCAGTGAATTACAAATCTGCAAAGCAATTAGGAGCGGGAAGGGGGGGGGGGAACAGAAATTACATTTGTAGAGAGATGTTATTTTTATCTTCCATATTTGTTTGTTTGGTTTTTTTTTTAAGTTATATACTGATATACTTTAGGCAAATAGTAACAGTCCTCATGTTTTTTTCTTTCCTGATTGCAGCGCCCTCCCCTTCAGAAATATTGTGGAAACTTCGACTTCCAAAGTTGATGCTAGAACAACTTCCAAGAGATTTAGAATTGAAAGCTTCCCCCCCTCCCTTTTCTTTTTGACTTTTTTTTTCTACTTCTAACAGTAAGGGGAGGTATATATGGCGTGGTGGGATTGCAGACCTTGTCAGCTGAGTTAGCTAGAGCCAAAACACAGGTCGACAGAGTGAAAGAAATTATTAAAAAAAAAAAAAGGGAGAGAGAAGAGAAGAAAAAGCTGATTCAGCAGCTTCAGGCCCAGTACCTAGACACAAATTTTAGACTAGTAGATGTACCCAGAAGAAAAGAGAAGATATTGGGCTGTGGTGAGACCTGGGGGAAAGCTGAGCTTCCTCTTGTCTGAGGACAGGGCACAAACAAAAAAACAATTTACATGAGGAGTTGCTTTTGGATCCCCCAACATTCAGTATGAACAAACAGTAGCAGGAAGAGTAATAGCAAGGTTTGCTCAAATGAGAGATTATTAAATATAGTCAAGGACTGAGTTATGGACAGTAATCGTAAAATACTAATCTTTCCAGACTGATACATAAATTCTAGAGTTGAACAGATTACAATAATTTAATTTCAAGGTGGGACCAAGCACATATAGTAACTATCAACACACACACACACACACAAAATGAATTGCATTTGAACAAGCCCTTAGTTCAGAATATCAGTCCTATAGCTCGCATAAGGAATAATGAGTGCAAGTGGGAATGGCAAGAGGAATAATGGCAGGGGGGAAGGGAAGCAGAGAGAAGGGAATAAAAGCAGGAACAAAAAATGCAGCAGGCATATAATTATACCCTTATCGCTAGGAGGATTTTTAAAGATGACAGAATATTGCAAGATACAAAATCTTATCTGCACACTCCTTTCCAAAAGTATCTATGACCTGAAGGTGCAGGTTAGTAGGCTTTGCATTGACCCTCTGAATTACTGTTAGGAAGCAAAGACAGTTTGGGAGCTGTATCATATTAGAAACTCACGAGACTCCTAAAAGAAGAAAAAAAAAAGTTCAAAGCAGTTATAAAAATGCAACTGCCATAAAGTACAGTGGCTGAGGCACCTCCTATTTATAACATGACAGCTTAAATGACATCATTCTAGTGAATTATTATAGCTAAGAGTCAGATATTACTGATACAATTGTGCAATGTTGTAGCTAATGAGGCAATATCAGGATAAGAACGAAAGCCGATATTGTGGCTTTGTATACTTAGTTTGATATAGATAGCAAATCAACCCTTATATAATTGGGCACAACCTTATAGACTACCAGACTCATAGATAAGACCTAAAAGACACACAAAGATGAAACATATAAAAATTTCCTCTCTGGCTTAAAATACCATGGAAGGTTTCCGTTGTAGGTATAGTTTTGTGCTTAGTATAATTAAGTACTAGTTTACAGTAAGAAAACAAGAAGAAACTTTAAACAGAAAGATTGCACATAAAACTCTTAGCATTCTGAAATCTGCCCACATCTAAGTTGTTTAAATTATTGAAAACTGCTTAATAGGCTTTTCCAACAGTCTCAAAAAGATGTTGCAAGTCATTTAGATGCGTAACAGCTTTCTGTTTACCAACTCGAGAGATTTTAGTGTGATGTTATTTAGATAGAAAAGCTCATTTTAAAGAAATACACTGAATGTTGGACAAAAGAACATTACCGGTTCTGATGAGGAAAGCCATTGACAAAGGTAGCCAGAATGATATTTGAAGTTACTCGAAGCAGTAATCATGCTCATCCATAGACGTGTGTTTGGTTTGGGCTGTTACAAACATCGTTGGGAGTACTTGGAGAGTTTGTGTTCTTTCTTTCTTTCTTTCTGTTTCAAGTTCTGTGCCCTGAATGACCCACACTCTGGAGTATGTTGCCCGGTCCCGATTCTGCGCTCTGCGTGCACGCAAATGCCATTCACTTCCAAGCCAGTTACATGTGTGAAAGGAGCGTAGCCGCAAACCCTTAGGAGTTAATCATCTTCAATAAAATGTTTAGCAGAACATTATTAATTTCCAAAATACATAGGCTTGGTCACCGTGGGGAAGAGCCATCATCATCTACTTGAACACAAGGCGGTCTGGCAGTCACTTACGTGCGGGCTCATGCAGCCTGGCACACACTGGTACTTGCGGGTCCCTTTCCACCAGGCTGCCGCGCTGCCTGCCGCTTGAGAAGCCTGCACAGAGGCCTGCAAGTGTGCTGAGGGTGCACTGAATGAACATGCTAGAAAACAGCAGCTCCCAGTACCGAGTTTGGATTCCTCTGCCAGGTACTGGCTGCCAGACAGATGCTGACTGTGGTCATGACTGAACCCAGGGGTGCCACCGGTACTGGAGCCCCTGGTACCCCTCCAGCCTGTGCTTCCCAGCTCCCAAGTGAGATCAGGGCAGGAGGTGTCAAAAGCCATACTGAAATTCCAGTTACATTCAGCGTCCTGTGGACATCCCCATAGTGAATCACAGTTGAGGGCCCTGATAAAGCACTGTTTCCAGAGTACTTCCTTGTCCTGCACGTATTCCTAGAGGATGTGCTTGATGAGTGCTCCAGGGACTGCAGTGAGGCTGAAATCCACCAGGTTCCCTGAAAGAGGGGCATAATGTCAGCCTTTCCCAATCGTCAGAGACTTCCCCTCACCACCAAGATTTTCCATAGTCAAAGGCGGTGGTGCTCTTTACATAAGAATATAGCTAGGAAATATAATTGCTCTCCTTCCTCAGGCCTTCCTCATTACCCAGTAATTTGGCTAGGAGTCCTCTCTATTAAAAACTGAACCTCTGTGAGCCAGAGAAGCGAAAATAATTGGGCTGAAGCAAAGTCTAACAAAAGATCCTGGATACTATAACGTAGCGATTAAAACACTGAGCTGGTAGAGGAAAGCTGTATTCTAATTCCTCCTGAAAAGTAAAGTGCTCCCATGCCCAGGTTGACAGCGTTAATTTCGAGGTTGCTGCAGACCTGCCAGCGCAACATACTCTACTTCAACCCCTGCGCTTTGCAGCAAAGGAGGCAATTATCTGCTCCTTGGCAAGCAACGGCCAGGATCCGTGCCCTCTTTCTGATAAGACATCCGATAAAGAGCCTCCGAAAGGAAAAGGAGGAAGTCTGTTTGCAGCTCTCCCTCCTCCTCCTCTTCAGCTCTGGAGCACAAGGGCCGGGCCCCGAGCCCTGGCCCAGGAGCAGCGTAGCAGGAGGGAAGGCGCAGCTGTGCTGAGCTGCCGAGCAGTTGCAGAGCGGGAGGCAGGAGCCGCGTTACCGATGCCATAATTATATGAATACCCGGTGGCTTGTGCATCTTTTATGTCGTGTGCAGTTACAACTGTGATACAATCAAGGTAGCACAATCACTCACCGCTACTACAGTCATGAAAAAGGCTTCTCTGGTTGGCTGTTCACAGCAGGAACCTGGAGTAAATGCCCTCAATTGCTTCTGCAGGAGCCTTTTTTCTTGACATCAGAGTGCTAGCTTCCTACCTTAGGCACCTGGATAGCATGTTAAGTGTAACCAAGGTGCTACGAGGCACTTTTATGCCTATTGCACAAAATCTCAGGCCTTCAAGATTTGCTACATCTATGTTTTACCTTTTTTTTCCCACCCCTATCTGAAATCACATGCAACTGCAAAGTCTTACAGAGGTGCATGTGTGTGTATACATATATATATATATATATATGTTCTCTGCTACTCATGGGACATGCTTAAGTGAGTGTCTGGAAAATAAATTGCAATTGTTAGGCAGCTAAACAAAAGAAAACGACAGCTGTGGCTCTGAGGGCCTATGAAGTGCATGCTAATGCAGAGCTGTGGAGTGCCATAGTCTGTCCGGTCTGTGTCATTCCAACCTCGAATCTTGCTGAGGATCCCGGAGCATGGATATACTTCAGCTTCCTCCTGCCGCGGCAAACATGATACCCGCTCTTTGTGCAGTATGAATTACAGTATAGCGTTACCATTCCATTCATTAGCTGTTGGCAGCACACGAGGCAAGTCAAAATTAGCAATAAAATGTAATATTCTGGGAAACAGGTGCTGCAGTTGATAACTAGTTCTGTAGGATGAAAATGTATGCAGAACTGCAAAGAATTTAAATGTCATTAAATGATGGCATGAAAATGTCTGTGGAGTGGAAAGAAATCCATCAGCAATAAGCCAGAAGAGAAAACTAAATCAAGAAAGTGACCTTTTATGTGAGTTGGACCAGAAATACATTCAGTACAAATCTCAGGGTGCATACAATAAAGCTAATCAGATGCCTAAGAATAAGAAATAATACTTATATAATCAGAATGCCACAGTAACAGCTGAATTTACACTGAAGCAAGACCTCGTATAAACTTAGTGAAAACTAACATAAAGCAGTGTTTGATTTATGTGGGAAATAAGCAAGCTATAAGCATTGGGGATTTCTGTGCATAAACAGCTTATGTTCTATATAGCCCTCATCTAATCATGCTGTTTTCATCAGCCTGTGTCATGCAGCAGTGTCTGGATGCTAGTCCCAACCTGTTCCGTGATCCCGAGCGAGTTGTGTAACCTCATTTGCTTCTATTTCCCTGTGGCTACAATATGAATATTAAATCTTTCCCATCTCCCTTCTTATGCCTGGTCATACTGCAAGCTAAAGCAAGTTTTACCAAAATATTTTGTACCATGTTAGGAAGACAAATAGCTGTAAATTCATCTAACTAAATTTGACCAGTGTGTCACTGGATCACTGTAAAATGTCCAGGCTAAACATAAGTTTGGTTGAAAATTGATCACATTTTGCCAAAAGTACATGGTCCATCTTTGCTGTTTATGTTCTTATAAACCCTTAGCCCTAATCCTGGGACAATTTATGCATTTGGTCTGCACTGAAGTCTACATGCAAAATCATACCTCTGGCTTGCAGAATTATGTTTGTCCTTGCAACAAGAGTTGCTAAATACATATAATTAACATAATCCTATTTATTTATTTATTTATTTATTACAATTGATATCATTGTAATGTTTTAGACTCTCAAAACAAACTAGTTCAATGAATTTAGATGTTCTTTGATATACCTTAGGTGAATGAAATAATTCGTGACTAATTCCCATCAGGAGGATAAAAGAGAGATATAAGAGATTTTGAATGAGCTTTGATGTATTTATGAAATTACTTGATTAGTCCTTTCTAACACAGTTCTAAACACAGGAAGTGCATAGTGAGATGATGAATTTTTAGACCATATTTTTGGATTAGTTTGCTTAGATTAATTATACGTTTTCTAGATCTGCAAGAGAAAGCTGAAATATGTTTCTAGAAATGTGTTGTTAGACTTTGAAAATAAATTGAGAAAAACATAAATTAATCCTGATTGAAGAAAAAGTATTTACATTTCTTGCTGAGGTAAAATTAGTTTGATCGTGGATCTCATTTGAAAAGGAGAAGTCCATTCACTTTCTTCAGATGAAAAAGTATCTCCCTTTCTTTTCCATCTGTCAGACTAGTGGATCCCATTTAGTGGATGTTAAAATAATTTCTGTTATAAAACAAATAAAAAGCAAAAGACCCATGTTTTCAAATATAATACTTGATAAAATCATTCAGAAAAAGTATATGCAAAGGGAGAGAGCTAAAGGAACTTCCCTATTTTCTTCTTTTCCCCAGAATGACCGGAATAATGATTTACAGGCTGAAATTTAGTTCTGCCCTTCCTAATATTAAAATTACTAATAACTAAATAACTTTTCTGTACTCATCAAACAACAAAATTGTATGCTGCACTTATTCTATCACTTTCCAAGATGAAGGAAACTCTGCACAATTCAGCATATACATGCTGAATTGCAATTGTACATACAATTACATGCTGATTACACCTTTCATCCTGATGAGGATGAAAGGTTCCTACAAGAGAGATTAACTTCTCATTTCAAATGGCATTACTTTTAGAAATTAATATACTGCAGAAGTAAATAATACCAACAAAGAAGAATATAGAGATGCAAAAACTGTGAACAGAACAAAATTGAAAGTTTCCCTTGGCAGAAATAGCAGTCACAGGAAGGATATTCTTTATGTGGCTGTACAGGCTGCAGTGAACAAAATAAGGCATAAGAGCAGCAATATGAACAACAGCTCTCACATGTACTCTCATTTACTCTAGGTAGCAAAAGGTTCTCCTAAAGAGAGAGCCACATGTCAAAGCAGCTTGGATGTCTCTGGCCCTCAGGAGCTGTGATGCTGATGCATTGCTACATCCTTTACTGTTTACTACTAACAAATTCCTACTATTAGACATCCCCTAGGAAACATCCAACCTTTTTTCCATCCTTTGAGTACTCAAGATCCAGGCCTGATCTTGAAGGCTCAATGAGTTTGGATGCAGGTTATTTCTGTGGGTGCTTCCTCTTTGTGAAATCCTGGTAACCCCCTTATGGAGCAGCTGAAACCTGTGCGCAGAGATGAAGATCTGGCTTTGAAGCAGCTGGTTTATGACGATGGAATACGCTGTCCAAAAGGATTAAAGGAGATTTAGATGGAGAGCAAGAGTTATTTTAGCTTTTCCCCAAACAACAATCTCATCAAGAAAAAAGACAAATAGGAAAAAGAAGAATAAAAATGAAATAAGTAATACAAATAAATGGAGCTAAGGTTAGAACAGAGAGAGAAAGATTACCAATTTGATGGCATAGTTCTTCTAAAAAAATATTGGTCTGTGTTTTTGAAGATGGCTTATTAAAATAAACAGATTGTCTGGAGGTTCAGGAAATTCTCCCAACAGGTAGACTGGCAGAGTTAGAAGAAAAAGCACAAAGTCCATCTTATGGTAGAATCAAAAGCAGCAGACAAAGGACTAATAACAAATTGCCTTTACTAGCTCTACTGATTCTTAGCAAAACACCCCAGTACTTTCGTGCTGGAGAGAGTTAGTTTCATTAAGAGGTGGTACATGGGGCCTTGGAGCTAAGGATTTAGTAGGAAAAAAATAGGATTTAAATGGATTAAGTGGGTCATGGGACTCAGGCAGAAGGAGGTGGAGATAACTTTAGCTATCTAGTAAATGGTGAAGAGATGATACACAGAGTCCTGAAGCCTCCACAGATTAAATTATCTGGGTGTGAGGCAGGTGTGAATTACTGCGGGAGCAGCAAGGCCTAAAGGGATTATTTTTATTGTTTGCTGGTGTGAGATAAGTTTCAATTTACCTGACATGGTCAGGTCACAGCTGTGTAACTGATTAGAGCTGCGTCTGCCCATGTAAGTATTATCTAAGGACTGAAGAATAATTCTCAACATGAGAAGGAACTCTAGTATCTCATTAGAGACTCAATGAAGTGAAACAAGGGCAGCAGGAAGAGCAAACTTGACTTATAAAGGAAAGTCATTAGTGACCACAAAAAAGACAATCTTACTGCAATGGAGAATATTGAAACTAGTCTGAAGAAAACCCAAGCTGCCGCCTGGGGAATGGATAGACATGCTGCAAATATTGATAAAAATCAATTCCATCAGCTGTATCCGTATTCATAACATCAATAGTTTTTTCAAACTCATAGCTTTGAGTCTTGCTTTTGCAGCTATATTCACATGTACCTGTATTTCTCAAGTGGTAAGAATCTGTTTGGTAGATGTGACTATTGGCCACATTTTGCTAGTTTTTAGAATACACTTATTTTCTTCCTGTTTGAGCTACAAAACAAAACACTGCTTCCTTAGTATTACACCAAAACAAGCTGCTCAAAGCCAGGTTTACCTGGCTACTACTCACTGCTAAACTGCCCTGTGCACAACCCTACTGACATAAAGCAAAACCAGGTGTGAGGGGCCTACAGTGTGGTGGTGACCACAGCATTTGTCCCAGCTTCATCTGTCATCCAGCAAGACTCCATGCTCTCATTTGGCAGCAACATCTCCTCATCCCCAGTAACTTCAATGTTATTTTCTTCTCTGCTTAAACTACTCTTAGCAATCCCTCCTTAGGGGCTGATTGGGTTCCTCAGCACTTTGACCGTGTATTCTTATGGGAGGGTTACACCAACTGCATCCTTCACTAGCTGGCTATCTAGCTTAATTCTTTAGATGCTCCCTTGATTGGAAATCTAATTATGCCATGGCAATAGGTATTTGTTGAATGCTATAGATTAGATGAATTAATCAGATGCTCAGGAAATAGGTGGTTGGTCCTGGAAAGGCAAAATTTGCTTGCAGTGAAAATACAGGTAATTATGAAATCACTATCAAAGAAATGTTTGCATTTGTATAATTAATAAATAGATTCATAATCACCATGCAGTTTAAGACAAAATGGGACTACATAGTCAGGCTTAAGGGAAGTGAAGGGGCAAAAACACCCTGATTTTTATTGATTTTTAGTAAATACAGCATCACTGGAAGCTGACTGAAGGCTTCAGTATTATCTCAGTATGAATGTGCAATGATCAGATGGACATTTCAACTCTGAGGAACATTATTAACTATATTAGAATTCCTCTAGACTTTCAAGCCAATGCCTGTTTCTATATTCAGCATCCGGTAGGGATAGTGAATATACATGGATTTAGGACAAAATAAGGCATAAGAAAACTTTAAGCATACACAATCATATTTTCTTTAACTTTTCTGACTTTAACCATTTCTGATACCACAGCATGGCAGGACCCTAATATAAAACGAGTCCTTTCCCAAATTCTGATTTCCCAAGGAATCGACATGAGGCCGCACCGGGGACGTGGCCCTCATTTCCACAAGAGCACTACAGCAGCAGATCTTGCGGATACGGAGTCAAAAGAGAGTGTGTGTCTGTATAATTATATTCATGTTCTGATTATATATCCAGATGATTCAGACACATGTTGCTGCGGTTCCTAGGAGCATAGAAAATTCCGACCATACCAGTCACCATAAAAAAAAACATAATGACTGTCATCACACTGGTTTGTAAGCAAGGCACATTGTCACCTTTGTGAAAACCTACTTCATTAACAATAATAACAATGTGACACTTTCATTTAACCCTAATGACTACATAATTATTAATTACAGTAGCTACAGAAGCAAAATCCCAGGGAAGCTGGAATCTCAGCCGTATAATTTGTCACAGTTGCCAGGTAATTTCAGATTACTTAAGTTAGAAAAACAAGAAATTGGCCATTCCTTTTGAGAAATAGTCATCATGAATATAGAAATTCTGCCACTATCAATGAAGATCTTTCTATGGTAAGCTTATAAGAGGAATTATAAGAAGCATTTCTTTATATTGTTTCATTTATACTTCTTTGTTTTCACAATGCAGTTTAATTCAATCTAGATGCTTTCAATATATTGAACATACAGTTGACATATACAAGTATAGCAACTTGTATTGAACATATACATGACATTGTTCAGCTAAATCTTTCTGAAGGATTTAACTAAATTAAATCCTTCTGAGTTTGTAGATAAGAAAGATTCTGTACATGCCAGCTACAAAATACATTCTATTTCTAAAAAAATCTATGCTAATTTAAGTTAAAATAACCTTCTGCTATTTAAGTTCTTCCGAGACTTCAGATATTTCATTTAACTTGAGCAGTGAAATAAAAATAAAGTTCTTATATTACTGTTTTAAATGTTTCAAATTATGAGCTGTGCTTTTTGCAATAAAAATACTTATCATATTGGCAAGTTGAAAAAAAAAGTGCCACCAAGAACATAATATAGTTTTTTAGAGGTCTTTTTTTTTTAATTGGGTACTTCTTGGGTGGGGGGAGAAGGGTTCCTGGTGTATTGGAAATTTGTCAGCATTTAAGTCTGGTATTATTATTTTTTATTATTTTTGTTACATTAAGCAGTGGTCATGTTTTAGGAAAGTAGAAGCAAAAGGGATAGTGGAACACAAAGCTTTTTTTCCCCTTTTAGGGAAGTAATGAGCCAGATTAAAGGCAACACAAAGATAAAAGTCGATGAAAAATGGATTAAGCTACGCTGATCTTACTCAGTGTGGCATTCTGGAAAGTGTAGAAAGCACTGTAATGTCATTTTGTGACACAGTTTTATGTTAAAATTGGGATTTTAAAGCCTCTTTGTGGAGTTCTGTTCTGAAGAGCAGCTGTTTTAGCCTGAAGTAATCTTCAACTAACCTTCACCTATGTATTTTAGTTAGAACCATATTTTGGCAGGACCCTATGCTTTAATCCTTGCTTATATGTTTAAGTGCATGATGGAATGTCTCAGAGCCCTTTTGGACTATCAGTATTTCTAAAGTTAAACGTGCATATAAAGGCTTGGAAGTGACTTTGTATCCTAAATAACTGGACGTACACAAAGAAGAACATCTAGGATTTGTGAGTCTATATGAATAGTTGGGCTTCAGGAAACCCTGTGCAGACAGATTTAATGTTATGTTTATCCATCCTTCAAAATGTTTGTCTCCATATGAAACCCCAGGTTATTCTGTAATAAATTAGCTGAGGATACCTTAGATAACTGCTGTAGAATCCTTATAAATTTGATCCTTAAAGCTGAACCATTTTCTTTTGATAGTATATTCATAGATATATTCAGACATACCAAATATTCATACAGAAGTACTATGAATCATTATTGCATTTTAGAGCCCTTTAAAGTCTTGTTTTATATCAATTTTATTTTATCAAGTCTTGTTAACAGTACAAATGGGAAGAGCTTTACAAAGTGCTTACTGATGAGAAAAAGATTATTAGCTAACAAACTTTTCCTTAAGAATGGTTTCCCCTTAGCATACACACATCAGCATTATGAAATTGTTTATGAACCAGCACTCAAACATCAACAGTCCGTTGGCATTGTAATAGATACTGGAAAGCACAAGTACGTCCCTACAGAAAACGCTGTGCCTGTGCATTCTGGTAAGGCAAGAATTAGCAAGCTAATTTCAAGAACATAGGACTAGTAAGGCTGGGACTACTTAGCGATCTTGGCAAGCATTTTAATTGGTCGTGGAGAAGCCAGACACTGAGGAAAATCAGAAAAGAAGGTTTCTGCAGTAGCAGAATGACCAGTAGGACTACAAGGGTGCCTACGAAAGAGAGGACCACCAATGTACTGAAGCTCTTCATACTCTGAAAATTGAGACGAGAAACATTAGGAAGCCTCAGTAGGCAAATGTCTGCACAAAAGGTCACAGAGGGATTTGGAAAGCTTTGTTATAAAGGTGAAAAAAAATGTGGTTAATGGTAAGAAAGCAGATCCTGGAACTGAAGAATTTAATTACAACACCAGTTACACACTGTGTAAAGATTTCTGGGAGTTCCAAAACAATGTGGTGAAAAGGAGGACAGCATAGGCTTTAATTAAGCACAAAGTATGGAGCTGGTCCCCTAAATCAATCATTAGTCTAGGAGGCCAGGAAGAGAGCAGAGCTGTGTAAATGTGCGAACAGACTTTTGGGCAACAGCCCTGCAGACTTCTGAGAAGAAAATACTTTGACAGATGCCAAGTGGGACTGTTTCCCCTTATGTTGATCCCAAAGGAAACAAAAACTAAAAATGCCTTCATGATATCCAAGAAAAATCTCAAAAATATCTTGATGTCTGAAGTTTGGAGTGAGATATTGGAAAGAAAACGGAGACTAATGGGCTGATTGAGATAGAACTCAGACACTCCTTTGGCAATTTAGGAGTTTTCTACCCATGTGAAGTCTAATTCGCTTGATCTTGTTGCACACTTAACTGCAATTAAGGCATTGATCGCACAGTTTCAACTGGTGTAGCTACATTAACATGAGCAGGAACATACTTAACATTAGCTAAGGATCTTAGCCCACTTCCTTTAGTGATAAATGGACTATGAGGGCAGACTGCCAAAAGATCACAAGGTATCCTCATTATCTTTATGCAGAAATCATATTTGAACAGAGTAGTCTGGGTAATAAACCATTGTTCAGTCTTTTCAGGTGGCCTGACAAAAGCCTTTATAGTTAAGGTATAAAAGAACAAGTTCTTGCTGATGACATTTAAAAATAGATTAAATTTAAACATGAGAACATAGAGTTAGTTTGTTATTTTCTACTCACTTTTACCACTGTTTCTATATTTCTGTCTATACTTTGCCCTAGTACAATATGACAAGATTTGGTAAAAACAGGATCCAATGCACTCGACGGTCCATGATTCAGACTGCATAGATGGGATAGGAGAAGACTGTAAACTGAAAAATAGGTAAGAGTAAGGTAAGGCAAAACAGTTCTGCTGCTAAGGAGATTGAGCTCATCTCAGTAGAATGATGATTCCCATGAGACACAACTTCAATCCATCAGAGCTGCACAACTTGGACTGCAGTAATGGTGAAGACGTCGATCAGTGTGGGTAACGGGACCGGTGCAAGAACACGTAGAAAATTTTCCAGTACAACTGGAGCGTACTGACCTTTATGCTTCTTGCTGTCTCTGTCCTGGAACAAAAGTCAACCACTGTCATATGGTGCTGGCTGGTAGTGCTTTATAAATACAGATTAAAAGATCTCTCCCTGTGTCTGAACACACCTTCAGCTCAGTTTTCACAGAAGACAGTTGTCTTCACGCTCACATCATGTACTGAGCTGTTTGCCATTTTCTGAATGGACTGTGGAGTCCTAAGGAATGACACAAGAGTGTCTCCAGAGCGTTGCTTCTTGACAGAGAGGACTCCTCACACTTCCCGACGCTGCGCTGCCCGCTCCTGAGTCTACTCTATCCTCCATTAATGCTTTGTAATGACTTAAAGATTTTCAGTACTGATAAAACTCTGCCTCTTTGCTTAATAGAGCAAATGACAGAGATAAAATTATAGATTTTGTGATGACTTCAAAGAACGCTCTGCAGAACTACATGAGGCAAACTAAATTGAATTTAGCAAGTTAAATATTTATCAGATTTTTTTTCCCCCTCCAGAAACAGACACCACTTCCTATTCTCAGTGCTGTGGTATTATACTATGAGAGCCAATGGATTATAAAGCCTCCTTGCTTTAAGGATTCTGTTATGTTTGTGAACAGGATTGCTGAGGGTTATTGAACTACTCCGTCTCATTCTGGAGAAGTCAGAGATGTGCTGGCCTACAGCTCTGCTGGCTCTGCACAAAAAATGTATTGCCACAATATGAAATATTTGTACGTATGCTTATTACAAGCCTTCCAAATTTAGCTCTCAGAAATTGAACCTTCTTTCACACTGACATCGTCCTCTCCCATGCAAAAAGCTGTATCCAGGAAAAACAAAAACCCCACACCTACATGTAACCTCCATGTTGGTATCTTCTGTATTTATATATAATATTTAACCTCAGATTGCAGTGTGGTAATAGTTGTTTTAATTTTTCTGTCATCTTGCATGTCGGGTTGGCCACTGATTTTTGATGTTAATTCTTGTTACGGGCCTGGAAAACTCCGAGTTTTTGAAGAAAGCATTCTATAACCCAGTTTATTGTAGGAAAAAACATCAGGAAGTCAGTCAAGTGCTTTCAGGGCATGGTGAGATCTTCTTTTAAGCCTTGTCAGGTAGTACTAGTTACTGAAGGAAAATGCTTTGAATCAAACATCTGGAAGCAAATCAGTCACAACATTGCTGCCTTTGAAGCAAAACGCACAGTCAGAGGGGAAGTCAGGAGAGCAAAAAAAATCTCAAAATGAGTTACTGTCTTCCAGTCATCAAAATTTATACATTTAATTTGTACCAGTTGTGCTGCCCTGCACAAACATTGAGAGGAAACCAGCGAGGAATCTCACACAACGGGACACTACCAGCAAGCACCAACACTTGTCCCATGTCCCACACACCGGCCGCGGTCAGAGCAATAGTGAGCAGGGCCGGACCGTTTTAAGCTGCAGGTTTGTGTTTTAAGGAAAGCAGACAGCAATACTTTATCAAGTAGCCAGCTGCAAATATATTAAAGCAACAGAAAAGCATGGTTTCCTATGGCTTAGCTTTGGAATAAAGTTGAATAAAGCTTTTCTCCTCAGCTGGACACTCATAGTTCTCTCATCTGTAAACTGGCTCAGGTCACACTCAAACCTTTCCTTCTGCATGGGCACCAATATATTTTCATTTCTTTATCCTGCCATCTATTTCCAAAAGTCCTGCAGCAACACAACTATTACTCTCATTAGATTTGATTTAAACTAATGAATTCAGCAGTTATAAACTGGAGACAGGCAGACACACACATGGACATTACCTGATTGCATGAGGTAAATTTGCCTTAGAAAGCTTCATTAAGAAGGCATGCCTTTTTAAAAACATTCCCTCATTTCAAGAGGAAACATTTTCCAGTTCCAATGCAAATAATTTCAAAGGATCATCCAGAGATATCTAACATGCAGCCATGAATAGGACAGATAGAAGAAGCATCTTAAATAACAATTTTTTTAAAAAAAGTATATTTTTATAGCCTAATTTTCTCCATTTCAACATTCTCCATTTCTCCATTTCAACAAAATTAAAATGTAAGATAATTGATTTGCTCTGAAATCAATTTTTAATGCGACTTATTGGCTTGTCAAGGCTTCTATGATAAATATTCCTAGACACTCAGATTTGCTGGATTTGCAGATTGCACTTAAATCTTTTGATCACTTTTCTCCTGAAGAACTGAGGCCGCTTGCTCTTATGTAGCATGTGAATTAGGTCTCTGTTACAGTAACTAGATTTCTAAAGCCATCATTAGACCTGTCAGCTTTCTAAAGTAGTTACCAAAATTTTATTTAAATTAACATATCATCTAATAACATTACATGAAATATGATAATGAAATGAACTTGATAAATCATTTTAAATATGTTAGCTGTCATGAGATCAACTTTACTAATATAGTTATATTCAATGGTTTTAAGGGGTAAAGGAAGGGCAAAATCTTCTTACTGCCAAGAAAAGCCCTTTCTTCATAAGGAAGAGTCATAGACATCTGAGTAGGGGTTCATATAAAAATATTTTCTGCTCTGATCTTTTTATAACATGGGCATCATTTCAGACAGAATATTTTACATCAATTTCATTGCATTTAACTGAATCTTTTAAAAAGAAACCTTTCTTTCCATTTATTTTAATATCTACAGTCGACATTACTAATTGCCTAAATCTTACGAATTTACCTGCAGAGACAGGTGATCGAATAGCATGGACTAAATCTCATTTCCAGGATGAAAAGAATCTCTGGAGAATAAAGTAAAATTCCATTCCTTTTTTCCATTTGTCCTATCTTGTTTCCACAATAATATAAAGTTTCACTTTTCAAATACATGCCTGAAAATACCTATGGTTGTATAAGAAATGAATTAAGATGACATGCTCATATGTGCTTCAGGAATTATGCATTTCCAGTATTTGAGGTCTTTCATATATAGAGATATATATCTCATTCTAGGGAATACTGAAAGACCCCTGGAACATTAAATTAGAATAAAAAGTATGTTGAGAATAAAAAAATACTTCAAAGAACGGATTTTCTTCTCTATAAATAGAAACAAGTCTTGAACATGATCAAGACACTTAAAGCTAGATCATCCTTGCAATGAGTTGCTTTATATTCTGCGGGTGGTTTAATTGGAATAAAGTATTATTTACTCACAGTCCTCGAAGAGCAAACTTCTAGGCCTTATTCCTTGAGTACACTTATGCTAAGGGAGGATGAAGGATTGCAAGAGGCTACAAGTTAATCAGCTTGTCTCTTTAAGTACCAGCAGAAACAGGAAATAAGCATATCAGATTTTCAGCAACATGATATAGTTGTGAATGGTTTCCAGCTTCAGTGATGAGTCTGTATGGGTCATGTGAAAAGAACCAAATTATGTATGTCTATAACAACATGCTTGTCATTGGTTAGTCAATAGGTCAAACAATATTACTCGGGTTTCTAAACTGCAGTTTTAAAACTGCTATTTTTAAAACAGTTTATGAAGTGGAAATCTGCCACAGGTAATAAATTAAAAGTCATGAACTGTTTCAAGCAGCATTGTGGGAAATTGCAGGGGCATATTAAAAGCAGTGGAGATACTTCAAAGTTTCTTCTAAAATAGCTGTTAAAAGGGATGCTACAGCGCTGAAATTAAAATATTCCTGAAATTTTCAAATAATCACTAGGAGGGCTAACTCATTTGAAAGCCTTTATACACGATGTAAATATGATGCAGCTATGTTAATGACATTTTAAAATGAGAAGTGGACTTTTCATGTTTTCTCAAATTGTACATAGCTTTCAGCAATCAAATTTCAAAGATAATAGCGAGGCCAAAGTGACACTGATAAGAGTCTTGTGCCTATTAGATACCCATCTACTTGCTTCAGAGCTTCTACAAATACCATTAGGCCCCTGTTCACACTTCGAGGTTCCTACAACTGCTGTAAATGTAGTCTTTCATTTTCAGAAAGTACCAGGCTGAAATGGCTAGGCTGATTTTAGGTGAACATTTGCCCTTTCAGAAAGGTACTCACGCAACAGGAAGTATGTCAAGCTATGAAATTAGTACCTTTTGCTCCAGAACATTGCTGACCTACCTCAAAGAATCATGATGAATATTCACATAGCTTCTTCGGATGTCACATCTGATGGATTGATGGGAGTTGATTTTTGGTCACGTGGAATTGCTTCTCATCCTTCGACCAGCTGAATTTACCCTGTGAAATCAGAAAATTAGAAGAAATTACTTTAATTACATCTCAGAGGATATCAAGAAGCACCATGTGTTCTTTCAGTAACCTGACCTGTGAAATGAATAACAAAAATGATGGCAGAGAAGTACTAACTCTGTGCAAGTGGTAGCAAAAGCTCTACTTGTCCAAGATTTTGGAAAGGACAAGGCCTGGGTTTGGCACACTTTGTAAGCCTGAAAAAACATCATTCATTCCATGGTGCGATTCTCTGAGGATGGGCTGGCTTGGATGGCTCCGATATCCTGGTCCTCCTGCTGCAGGCTCGCAGCACGCGGTTTCCTCGATCGAGCACGGGCTGCGTCACAGTGGTTTTAGCTGCTGGTTGGATAGTTGCTGCTCCAGACGGGCAGCCGAGGTGCTGAGCTAAGCAAGGCTTTGGCGGTGGGGAGCTGGTGGGAGGCAGGGCGAGCTTGCTGTGAGCGGCTACGTGATAGCGGTCGCCAGCCGCAGGTCTTTCAGTTTCCCATTTCATCCCTTTGATTTGGTTACCTTGAATTCAAATTAGGAGCAGCTTTCCACATGCTGACATGCAGCACAGGGAGGGGAAGCACTGGTGGCAAAGACAAAGTGCAATCACACATTTCAAAACATGTGAGGAATGAAGTAATGGGGACGTTGCCTCCCACGCCTCCCAGGCTTTCATCAGAAGTCCAGCCAGCTCCAAGGCACTGATCTGAGGCTGCAGCTTTCTTGGAAGATCAGCCAAAGAGTTGGGAATTCACTTACAGAAGAATTTCTATTTCAAACCTCAGCACACTCTATTCCATACACCTTTTACTTTTTTTGGCACTATGCTCAAATAAGCTGCTTTCGGTGTGCAGCTCTAGGAAGCATTTTCCCCGGAGGAAAGCAGCGAGACCTTCAGATGTTATCTTACAGCTTGACTGTGCCTTGAAGTACTACAACATACCACAGGTATGAGCATAGAAGACAGTGCGCAAAACTGATATCCATGCTTGGTCTACCCAGTAAATGAGAAAAGGTCCAAACCATAACTGAAGTGCTGCGTCAGGAAGGCTCTGTCTGCTCTTCCACTTGCTACAAAATGGTAATCAGGGCTGGTTGATCAGTGGGATCATTACATTCAACAACACTGCTTCTCATGGATCTTTTCCCTTTCTTCAACAGGACAAACATTGCAAAGTTTTAAATGGGTGCTTTCAGGTAAAAAATTTCAAGTGCAACCTCTCAAAAATTGCAGAACATACAGAAACAAAATTGCTAAATTTGAAAATATATAGCACAGCTATCAAGAATGCTAAGTTCTTTTGGTCACACTTATAAACATACACACTCCACTTATTCATATACAACACCAGGTCAACTTCACTGCATGAAATAATTCAAAGCTGTTTACAGAAACATATCAAAATTTTACAAGTTTTGTGTCTAATACTCATGTTTCAAAACTTTTACTTACTTTCTAAATCTTCCCCTCTCCTTCGCAGAGAGGATTTCTGATCTAATCCCATTGATAATGTTAGAAAAATTATCAATGTTTCCATTATTGAGAGAAAACAATATTGCAATATGCTTTCTGAATGCTTTTGTCTTTGTTCCAAAAAACCACCTGCATTCACAACCTAGATGTCTTATCCATCAAACTTTCCAGCTAATTTGCCTGAGCAGAAGAGGATATTTGCTCCTGTGACTCTTAGTTCTTCTCTATGATACCTACACCAAACTATGTAAGATTTTACAGAGCATTTAGTACGATTCTTCACCTCATGACATCTAGACATTATTGCTTCTTTAAGCAATTTATTGTGTTAGGTTGATTTTGTTCTACTTCAGCAATTGTGAGCCAAAGGAAAATAAAACACACAGAGAATGAAAAGAGATCTTAAAGCTACATATCCAACATATTTTCCAGACAGAAGATTGGAAGATCTCCAGTGGAATCTTGATTAAATTCAATGACTGGAGACTGCACAGCTTCAGGTGCTTTTCCTCAGTTTTATACTAAGTACAGCCTGACCCTGGAATAAATATCTAAAGAGACGATTTTTCCCATTTAACACACAAATAAGATTCTGTTAGACATGATTACTTTTCCCCTTAGTGATTAAAAAATCATTAACAGAGCCATAACTTTTCCTTTGAAGCTTTGGAGTGAGCAAAGTGATGATATCAGCAACAACTTGATCTTGTACTTGTCAACATTTTTCTTTATGTGGCTTGAATCTGCCTTCAGCACACTCTACTAGGAGATCCAGAGAGCCGCTTGTATGAGCTGCAGAATTCTGATACTACCAGAAAGCTGCTGCTCGTACTGGTAAACACGTAACGTTTCCAAAAGGCAAATAGCACATGGCTAGTCACAGTAGTCAGAAGAAGTCGGAAAAAAAATACATTATAGGGTTTTATCAGCTTTAGCATCAGGAAAAACGCTTTGCTGGTATTTGACTATTTGACTAGAGTTTCTTTCTTTTTTTCTTTTTCCTTTCTTAAAAAAAAAAAGGAGCTGTCCTATTTAGGAAGTCAGACATTAGCTCCTCAAAAAAGCTTCACAAAATGAGTAGCTGTGGTTCTCTTCAAGCTGTCAGCTGTCATTGTCTATAGAATAAACAAAACAAACCCATATCAAAAATATCCCCAAACACTAATTTACACTTTTTAGCAGGTATGAAACCTTCTCCTCTAATTAACTCCTCATTTTATTATAATCACCGACCACACTTCCTGAAACGCTTAACCTGAAGCCTTACAAGCCAACACATGAACAGAAATAAAGTTAGGGAAAGGTGTGATGCTTCAGAGCCAGTCACGGAAGATGTCCTTGCACAGAGCGTTGGGATTGCTTCAGGACGTGATCCTGCCACTGGTGTTGGGAGAGGGACAGGTGTCAGACCAAGACCTGAAACACCACAAATTCCCCTCACCGCTCTCATTTGCTGGAGCTCTTTCAGAAAGGTGTCAGCAATGATGGGGAATTTCTAGCTCTATGAAGGGAAAGAGCCAGGAAGAGTGAAAACCCCTCGGGAAGAGGGCAGCAAGCAGGCACGAGGGCCGCCCCAAGGGCAGGCAGCCCCGGGCATGGTGCCACCAGGCAGCCAAGGGGCAAGGCACGAAGCACCCCAGGCAGGTCCAGGCGCAGGCAGCAGCAGCTCAGCGAGAGCTCCTGCAGCGCGGCCCAGCCCAGCGCTGGGAGCCAGGGCTGCCCAGAAACAGGCTCCGAGGTGCGAGAGACCGAGCATCCCAGTGCAGCCGGTCAGGCAGTTACGGCCCACTAATGCCCTCAAGGCAAGAGTGCTCTATACTAAAGCCCTATGGACTTGGTCTTTTAATTATATAATTTTATAAACTCCATGTAGTGATCCTTTTGGGGGGGGAAGGACGACTATCCTTGGCAATACTCGTATCTTTGTCATGTTCCATGTTTCTGCTCTAGACCACCTTGGAAGCAAACACAAGAAAGAGGCTCTATTTTGATTGACTTGCTAGTGGAAACTAGATGTGAAAAAAAAAAAAAGCCATAGGAAAGTAGATAACTCTGAAAGTCTGAAGAGAGTACATCCCAAACCACTTGTGGAACCATAACTGCTTGTCCCAGCCTTTATTCCTCAAGGCATGTATTGGCTCACTGAGCCTCTTAAGACAATTTCATAATTTCAGAGAGAGAACAATTTGCCTCTTTCAATATATTTTGGATTTTTCTGACCATTCCCTTTCAAAGAGAAAGAGTGATTCGTCCCACATGTAGTAAGGCTGCTATAAAGGCTTAAGAGGTAAAAGGCAGTTCAAGATTTATTTAGTATTATTGATTTATTTATTATCATTTTTCAGGAAAATACCTTTGTGCTCCCATGAATTTAGATTAATTCTTTGCTATTGGTAAAATATATGAGGAAATTCCCTTCCAAACTTCTCACATGTTGAGGTGTCTGATGTAACATGCTAATGATGGAGATTTACAGGTTAAATTTCAGAGGAATAAATGATGGACATATTTTTCAAACTGTGAAGTTGAAAATTTCCTTAGACCAGGTACTTACTGTCTCTGAAATATTTATTTTGTTTCTTTTTTTGGTTGTTTCTGTTGTAATATTAACTGAGACTGGCTCGTTCTTCTGATTTTAATTACTCTTGACATATTTTGTTTAAAATTCCACATTGCTGTTGTAAGACAGTTTTACTTTAGACACTGCTTAGTGATGTTTTCCCTGGTGAAAACATCACAGTTAGGGGTCTATTAAGGTCAAATGTTCCCTGCTGAAATTCTGGAAGTTCAGGAGCTTCCCATCACTTCTTCTATTATTTTGTTTTCAGAAATACCTCCCCCAAAATAGATCTTAAAAGTTAACTCATGATATGTAGTCGAACAAATCTTAAGAGGTAATTTAATGAGGAAAATTGACAATCTCATTTTACTTTTCTTGTTGGCAGAATCTGTGCAACTGCAATTTTTGTTAGCTTACTTTATTTCTATACTCTAGTTTCCTCTTCATTTTCAGAGAATGAGGGAATAAAATAACATGCAGCTGGAAAAATAAGATCCGAGTTATTGAACCAAGTATCATTTTACAAATAATCCTGTCATATATCTTCCATCCGCTTTCTCATGGGTGAGGTGTATTTATGTGCAGATGCGGGAGTGCATGGGGGATAGTCTTGTGCAGGCTGTGCAATATTAAGCCTTTCAAGTTGCTCACTATTTCCAAAAGTCTTAAGGGGACCTGGGACCATTCAGTTCATCTCAAGATCCTCAGAGGATGCTCTGTGGTATTTATAATGTGGACTTAACTTATTGTTTTCTATAATAGTCTATTTTGTTCGTTCAGACTCATAACTGCACTTCTTATTGATGATAGTGATCTCAAATGACCAATAGAGAAGCCTGAAGTCAGCTAACTACTCTAAGAAGCAGTATAAAAGATCAGAGTATTCCTGCCATACACAGGTTGGAGGGGATTTTTAATAAATATGATCTTTTTTTGCCATATTACTTACCTAATTTGTGCAATATGTTTCATTTGGTCGTGTCTGATTTACTATATTTTGTTTGACTTCACTTTGTCTCTACACTTTAATGAAGAGACTGAATATCATATCGCTAGACTCCTACGTACACTTTTTTTCCATGAACTTTCCTCTAGAAAAAATATCAGTTATGTGGATATAATTATCATAAATTTTGAATGTAAAATCTGTATGTTTGCCCAACTAATCCTGAACAATTCTTGTCATGTTTTTAATCTCTACTGAAGAAACGCTACATGGCCCTCCTGCATAAAACTCTTTACCAGTCTTATGTTTGACCAGATAAATTCATCTATTCTAATTCTGGTAAAAAATAAGTCCATAATGCTTTTGCTTCTCCTCAATTTTGGGAAGCTGAAAAAGTAATATTGTCTAAGCAGAAAGAAAGTTAAACTTTGTTTTACTGATTGTATCTTCTCCTAAAGAGAGGTCACGTCTATGCACAACGTAAAATCCCACAGATGTGACTGCTTGTGAGCTCTCACCTTCCTGTTGTTTCCTGAGCAGTTTACAGATTGGAAGGGAAAATCTTCTTTTAACCCTGTCTGTCTTCCTTTATGAGGCGCCTTATAAAATAGTTTAGAGATGCAAACAGATTTTCTTCTATCATGGCCTTAAACTTATTTAGGTCATTAGGAGTCTTTCCAAGGACTTGAAAGGGTTTGGGATCAGACTATGCTAGAGAAACTTCTCATTGGTACAGGTTTGTTTTTTCCATTTTTATTTTGTATGGTGGTTTATCATGTGGTGTATCATGTGGTTTAATCCTCTGGTTTACACTATGAAAAAAATAAGATGTACAGCATATATTTGCATCTAACATATGAACTGCCTCTGTAATTTACAGTTTGTTTACTTCAAAACTGTGCAGAATAGAAGAGGGTTTCTTTTTGAGAACTGTAGCAGAAGTGTCTTTTTTATTTTACTATTGATCTAAAAACTAAGTATATGCAGTTTACAGTGTATGATAAGCTACCACACTTTGTGAAAATAAGACTTAATCATGATTTCATTTATTGGACAAAAGTTTTTCAGAATTGAATATATTTTTCACTCTGTATTAGTATTAAGCATAGGACCACCCGTAAAGAGCCAGATTTAGGTTAAAAACATCCACATTTAGGTTCACTTATTTTATAAAAGAAAAAAAAAATCCAAGTTTATGGTCCTTATTCCTTAACAAAAAGTGCAGTAGCTGGTTTAAGGACTCAAGGATACATGGTCCTTGCTTATCACTGTAAATGATCATCGAAAAGTGTAAATTTTAATTATTTAAACATGAACATGTGCTATCTTATTGCTTTGGGGAATTAATTTAAAAAAAAAACATGCATATGTATTTGTGAAAGAATAAAGAAAAACAGCTGAATACTTGTACAACTGAAAACTAGTAGTTTTCATTTTGATCCTTACTTTAATTTGTTCCATTCGTGTGAACTGAAGTGAGTCTGGAACGCTGCATTACTTTGGCAAGGAGCTTTATAAGGGGCCAACTGGGCATGCTGATTGATACCGTTTTACATGTACACACTGTCTGCCTTCTGAAAGGATCCCAGACCTGTTTTTCAAAGTAACTGCATACAGAAAAAGTGAGCTGCAGCTGCCCTGGGATAAAATTTGGTAGACAAGCAGACAAAAAGGCGCAGTCTAGTGCATGGCTGAGAAGGACAATAATAATTAATGCCATTTAGTAAAATGCCGAGTCCTTTAAAATGTTCCCATAGTGTTCTAACCTTGGTTAAAAGACAGCAAGACCATTTGCCAATTCTAATCTCAGGTTATTAAGAAAGATACTTAACTAATCTTAAAAGCAGATGTAAAAATTCACCAGGGGACTTGTGAATGATAACACTGAGCTTTTTTTTTAATATACATTTTGTGCTGAATTATCCTAGAGAGAAATGAAAATGCCCTATTGTATATTTCCAGGTAGATAGACAGGTAGATCCTGTCTCATACATACCTTGTTCTAGCACTTTGTCACTAAGAGTGAGATCCTTTTCCCAGTAACTTCATCCACTCAAAGTTAAGTAGCTGAGCCAAGCCAGTCATTTAGCATCTGTCTAAAGCTCTTTGGGCTTTGCAAGAGAGAGAAATGTCCAGGAGAGGAGCATTTCACTTAGCTTAGACAATAATCTTTGGGTGGAAAGAAGGTCCTTGCAGTGCTTCCCTACATGCCCTTCTATTAATTCTAAGGATGAATCTGGAAAACTAGACGTTTTTCAGACCCCTTAAATGAGTTGAGGTGAATCCCCTCTCCAGGGACTCAAGGAATGTGAGCTATTTCTCTGCACTTTCTTTTTGCACGTTGTTTTTATTTTTTCTCTCTTTCAGGATGTATTTCAAAGCAATTTCCTGGCAGCATGATGTCCTTGTGGAATGTGATCTTCAGCATGTATGTTACAATTTCAGCAGTTTCCCTCAACGTTCAGAAAAGGCTGACGTTTCTCAGCTAGATCTGAAGCTAGGCCTAAATAATGATATTCTGTACAAAAATCTATTTTCTTCTGGCTCATTTGTCTGTTCACATTTAGGTAAGCAAGTTTTATTTTCAGCTGAGGTTATGCAAAAAAAATTGTGATGACAAACGCAATTTAGAAACAAGGTCTTCACACTGGAGGCATTATCCATTAGAAGTCCGCTTTGAAACACATTTTTCCTAAGTTTCCTCATCTGATTTGAATGATTAAAAACCTCAGTGTGACTTACAGTTCTTCACACAAAAAATCTGCAGGAAATTCAGCCAGTCCCGATGGGAAACAGAATCAATATTTAAAAATTGGAGTTGCCCATCATACTATGCACCTAATGACTTTGAATAAATATAGTAACCTGTTCTTTGGAAAGTTAAAATGTATCCTTGGATATTTACTGATCAATATTGGAATGATATTTTTTCTATAAAATTTGAATTTGTCAGGTGCTGATGATGAGCAGTGTGATCAGCTTTGAAAACCTGCCGCTAAATCCTGCATTATATGTTTCTATGTATAGACTAATGCCTGACTGCAAAACTGGGCAGTATCTCCAAACAGAGCACTATACATATTACACTAGCCAATATGTTTCTAATGCCTTGGAAAACTCTTCTAAAACAAGGCAGTTACTAAAACGTAACTAAAGAAAAAATCAACTCTTTCACCAACAAGTCAATTATACTCCAAGCAGTTGTGTTACCCAGGAGGGATGACTCCCAGTTACAAAAATGAGATATTCATATTAAAATGTTATGGACTGCACCCTTGAGGGTTTTTCGTTTGTTTATGTAAGTACAATATTTGGGTATCAGGTATATGTAAGAATACAAAATTTCCAGTGACAGGATCGGAAGATAAGTTGCTAATATTAACTCCTGGAAATAGTAATTGCATCCTGATATCAATAAATGATCACACAAGGCCTAACTAATACGGAAGCAAATGGAAGTCATCAAAGTATCCTTAGTGACAGCAGTTAGGACTTCTCCAGTGATCATAACAGGTCAGATAAGACAGAGTTTTTGTATGGCTCACTATGCTAAGAAATAATGGGGTAAAATTGGAACAAGCACAAATCACAGTAAGCATTAAAAATAGCTTTCCAATAGTGAAGAGTCTGAAGTACAGGTCTTGGATTGAAGTATTGATCTTTCAGTCCTAAGATGGGTATGGTACAGAAGTTGCGTGGTTTGGCTGCTCATCACATTTACGTTCAGCTCTGAATCCAGATTTCCACAGTAACCTGAAGATGTTCAGGCACCATGGTTAGACCTAGTGTCCTCTCTGGTTAAAACAGGATTCTCCATGATAAAAAATGAATTTAAGCAGCTGTGACTAAACCGACTCTGTGATAAACTTAATTACTCTTTTTTTTTTTTTTTTTTAAGAAAGTGTGAATTAAATTAGTTAAAATTAGCCTGAATTAGTTTGCACTTGAGATTTTATGTTCTACTTATGGTAATGAACTGATCAAGGGTGCACGCTGCTTTGGATTATACTCATAAAATATGAGTCCCCATCTGGAAAGTTTAGAATTAGGCAAAATCTATGTGGTTGCATGCACCTTTGAGTTCAGTTCAAAGCACTAAGGCAAGGAAATGCTGAGCGATTTCTGACATTAATTGGTAAGCTGAAGCTAGAAAATGTATGGCAAAAACACCATTAAGCAAGACAACTTGTATAGGTATTGCTTGCAGTGCATAAGGGCTCAAGGTCCTTAACTTCTGTTTTTATTATTGCTATTGTGAATTTCTTGCATAGAAAACCCCACACAATAAGTGTATATGATTAATGAGTTAGAGCTAATTAGTAAGTGCCTAGCTTTCCATGCAGGCAATGCATTCATGTATGTGTCACAAAGAGGCCAATGATCCAGCCAGTTGCTTTCAATCCTCCTAGAACTCTTTCTCTATTAGAAATCAAGGGGAGGGGTAATTTTTTTTTTCAATTAATGAATCCTGGAGGCTATAGCTCAGGGTTGTGGTTCAATACCCACCTCCCAACAAATACACTGTTTCCAAAAAGGAGACTTCCTTTGCACTTGCAGAGTGCAGAGGGACAGATCCTGCAGTGGTGACAGTGCTGATGTCAATGGGACAACAGCAATTCAGAGTGGCTATGAACCGGCCCAAACACCGCAAAATCAATAACGACGCATTAGCTCTTCTAGGTATATTTCCAGCTTGCTTGTTCTTGTTATTTTGTATTTTCACAGGGCATTCTTGTTATTATTCTGCCTCCAAAGAGAAAGTTAGCTAACATGCTTACGAGACAATTTAGACCTTGTGCTCAGCAATTCTTTAAGATCACTTTTATGGTGAAATATAAGCATAGGTGCCCTTTTATTTCTGCATTGCTGCCTTCTGTGGGAATGCATAACATTTTATTAAGGAGATTAATGCCTCAAGACACTGTGTGGATAAGAACTCAAGCTGGCATATATTTAAATAAGTTAACAGAAAAAGAAATTCAGAAATATTGCCAGGCATAGGCTTTGTGCTGTAATACCTCCGAGTTACATATATTGTTTTCATTATGTTGTGCTTCTTCTTGTCCAGCGGAAGCCCTTTGAAAAGGACTTGCTCCTTGTTTTACACTAGTCCTACAGAGTTACATGCTCCAGACCGACGTGTACACCTTGCCAGCTCAGTGTTGTGTGACAGCGATGTATTCCACAGTCAAGAAACCAATAGTTTGATGAGTTCACCCATTCCCATTCTAAATATCTGAGAAGGCCTAAATATTGGACCAACTTTCATAGAAGAAAACCAAATAATCAATATTTCCTGCTCACTCCATCAATCCCATCATTTCTGCATGGTTCCCATGAATATTTTATTTTGCTTCTTCATACCTTACTCCTTATAAATTCTTACCTACCAGAGATAAAAAATAAATGCTCATAACTAAACAACATACATATTAATATTTTTTTTCCTTTTTTAAAGCAAAATTAATGAACAATTGGTTTTTGAGTCTACTGGAAGACATATCCTGCCACAGCCCTTGAATAAAGCACTTATCATTTTATTCTAACGATATAATGAATATTCTATCTTTTTATTTTCTTTAGACGAGAGCTTACACTTGACTCTGAAATCATTATTTTTCTCTATTTTCTCTATCAGCTGACGCATCTGCTCAGTTATTTTACCTTTGGCTTGCTATCCATGTGTGTAAGGAAGAGAACACGCATATCTCAACCAACGGCAACACAAGGATATCCGAAGCAGTGAAGCTTCCCACAGGAGCATTTGGACTTGGGCAAGTAAACATTTCTCTCCTGTACTGAACCTTGTTGTTTCTCATTTAATAACTTTCTGTCATCAGCATTCACTGCTGACCTTCCATTCAGATGACTGGCAAATATTAAACATCGAAGCCAATACAGAGCCTTGTAGCAATTTTCTTTTAAAAAGTGAGCATGCAGCACTACTTTGCTGTCTCCTATCAGGCTTCTGATTCACAACAGCACTTTGACTTTAACGTGGTAAATACTTGTAGCAACCTCTTTTACAGGGCAGGATGTTTTGGAAAACTGGTGCAGATTATGCCAAATGGTCCTTCTTTTATGATTTACTTATTTTTTACTTTCAAAACTTCCAATAAACAGCGAGATGCTTTTTCCCTTGCAGAGGTCATTGGTTATACACTCTCCGTCTAGGATACGCCAGGCCATTTGTTACTCTGTTTATAAGCTGTATTCCAGGCACAGTTTCCAGGTACAGATGGAAGGTTTACCACTCTAACGCTTTTGATTACATCTGAATTCCTTTTCTAAACATTAGCTACCCGCCAGTCCTCAGCAACAGTAGTTGTTTTGAATGAGCGATTGCATATCTTTGCAAGCAGCTCATCGTCCTTACTCCCAAGCTCCTTCAGAGCTCATAAATGGAGGACATCTGGGCATCCAGAGTCAGGGCAGAAGACAGCTTGAAAAAATAAAAATGAAAAAAATCAGCCTGGCCAAGTGCCACCGTGCTGGGAGCTCTGGAAAGCCAGGCTTTTGCCTGGCCTTGCAGTTCAAATTCTTCCCTCAGCATACGCCAAACATTCTAACATTTACTCTAACTGGTGACTAAAATGCACATATGTAAAGAAAGACCAAAAATAGGGTGAGGAATATATTCTACATGCTGTTACCGTTCAGCTTCTCTAATGCTGGTCATCTTCTGGGGGAGATGTAAGGATTTTTATCCCTATAATGGAAATGAACAATTTAACTCAGCATGTTTCTGGGAAGAAGCTTTTATTCTTCAAGATAAAACCCAAAATGTCCTGTAAAATAACACATGTATTTTGCTCTAAGTAATGCCAGGTGCTCAGCTGGAGCAAGTCTTTCTCTGTGGAGACATCACCTTGTGCAATAAAAGGTCGATGTAAAGCCACATGCCATGGTGCCATGCTCGTTGATTTGAACATTAAGAAAAAAATAAGATTTTTTTTTCCTGTGAATTAAATATACAAGATTTACTTTCTCTCGCTTTAGCTTTATTTTTTTTTAATATCCACAAATAAAAAGGTCAGCATGAAAGACAGTTAAAGTTGCTAAAGTTATATATTTTTTCTCCCCTTTCTTCTCTTTTCTCTTTATTTGCAGTGCTCAGGGTAACTGAGCACCTTCCATGGGGAGATGTCTAGATATGTGTACCATGGCAATTTTTGCCCTGAGATCATAGTGACATTTTTGCTGTAATTTGGTGTAATTTCCCTGCTGTCTCTGTATATCTCTAGGTGTCCTGTGTGGGGTTTGAGGCTCCAGGGTGATTCTGAATCATTACAGGAGTGCAGGAAATCTGAGAGAGGATGTTCAGAAGTGGGGGGCTTGTAAAAAGGCTAGGATCTTGGCAGCACTTATTTAAAAATAAATGCAAAATAAGCAAATGTGACCAAAAAAAAGGTGGAATATCACTCAGGAATGGAAAATGTAGTTAGTCTCCATGCAAGGCAGCCAAAAAATTACAAGCAACGCTTGAAGTCGTATGGGCCACCAGCAGATCCTTCTACTGGAAGAAGATATTTCCATTAAATCACTGCTTTTTTTAAATATTGGAGGAGTCACAGTATTGACCCTGAGTGAGGGTTAACATTAAACTAGAGAGGAGAGATCAGTTTTTCAGCTTCTTTCTGGTTTGGAAGTAGCAAAATGTCGAAGCAGCAAATTTTCCCGAGGCTTTGAATTTGTCCGTTTTTACAGGAAGCAGTTATATGTGGTCAAGCAGATGTCTACAAGCACGCTTGGTATGATCACATGGTGATGCGAATGTCACATTTTTATCATATTTCCGAGAATGAACTCTCAAGTCTGGGCTTGTTTTTCATGTGCCCAAATAATGCCAACCACTCCCGGGTTCACCTGTGAATGATTTTATCATTGCTATCCCATCCAAAAGAGGAGATAATTCCCCGCAGCACTTCCTTGAGCATGAACTTGTGGCAAAGCACCTAGGCGAGAGTAGGAAGCGTTCGTTTGCTGAGACTCTCTGCAAGCTGCATTCAGGGATGTGTTTGCAAAGACACAAGGCAGCAACTGCAAGGCTGCAGCCTGAGGCGTCTGTGCCAGAAAAATTACAGTTTGTACAACAAGGTCAGTTCAAGGCTGGATTTAAGTGCTTTCTAAACTCAGATAATTTAAACAAAGCTGCTAGAAAGCTCTCCATTTCAGAAGAGAAATCAGACATTGGTTGACGAAGACCATTAGGGTTTTAGGGTTATGCAATAAAGCTTGTGGCCTGTTTAGACAGCATATGTGAACCTCGGCTTAGCAGAGTGGGTCCTGGGTGGCTGTTTAAACTGAGACGGGCAGGGGGATCTGCTGTCTTTGCCTCATCTAAATTGGCAGTAATACTAATGGTTGCAGTGCATTATGCTTAAGTAAATAGTGTTACCCCTGCTGAAGTCTGAGCTGTGCAAGTACTGTGAAGCTCCCCCTTTTCCTCCCCAACTACCAGACTCTCTTGTGGTGTGAGAAGAAAGCATGTTTGTGGCTTTGCAACATGAACAGCAGGTCACAGGGTGAACTTCTGCGTGAGCTATTGCTGATCTTGCCCTGAAGCCCGGGTCAGAGATGTTAAAAGCCTCCCTGGCGATGCCAGTTGTCCAAGTGAGCAGTTTGCAAGGTTTTAGCTAGAAGGCAGGTCTTTTCTCTGCTCCAACCACCCTGTGCTCAGACTGGATGCAGCCGTATTGTATTTATCTAAAGCTCAGAGAAAGACGCCTGTCATCAAGGACATTTTTGACACAGAGATACTGGAACTGCAGTAGCACTGACAATACCCAAATGGGATTTGCGAAGTCAACATCAGGTGCCATGCGCAGACACATAGTAATGGAGTTGCAAATAAGCAGACAAAAAGGAAAATGAAAGAAAGATAAAGGGTGGGGAAGCTCTGAGCTTTCATTCAGTATAGACATAGGAATTAAGCTCCAGACAGGCTAACCTGGATTTTCAGAAAGCAAGGAGCAATGTTGGGGGGTCAAAGTCTGGGCTGCCCAACCTGGAGATGAAGGGACATTATTTGGGGGGAAGGCTGAAGCTCATCAGTGTTTCCTGGAAAACCAAGGTCCCTTAAACTCTCTCCAGTTGGGCAACCTCATTGGAGGCAACTGAAAAATCATTCATTTCTTTGGACAGTGTTGCCCAGAGCGAGTCGCTGTTGGTAATGCAAAAAGTCCCATGATGGTGGGAAACTGGTCTTTCATCTCTCAGTCTTTTCCTTGACCACATACTATCCCTCCTCCCTGCCAAAGAGCAGTCCACTACAGGAAAGAAAGCAAAGTGTAGTTCATTTTTACCCTGCAATTTCAGGGTGCCCTAAGTGTTGGTGTACAGCTGTATAAAATTAAAATTTGATCCTCAGCTGCTTTCGTTTCCTGCAACCACAGGGTCACAAGATTGAAGACTAGCTCCTGGACTGAACCACAACATAGCCAGTCAGCAAGGGAACCTAAAAGTGTGCAAATATAGCGGTGTTTTAAATAGATTGTGTGTGTGTACTTTTAGATATGGCAGTCCATAACTTTCCTGGCAAGAAGTAATAAAATTTTGAGCACCATGGTCTTGTCTACAATGCCCTGAAGCTACTGACAAAGTTTAAAATTAAATGATACTTAAAGTGAATTGAAAAGAGATAAGTCAGAGAAGATGGATACTACCATAAAAAAGACTTACTCTGGAGTATGTAGCCATTTCTTTCAGAAGTTCTGCATTATGGTCCCCCAGTATCTAACAGACTCTCAAATGCTACGGAGCTGACAGAAATCTCTTAACATTTGTAATCACACTGTCAGACTAAACTGTAAAAATAAGCCACAACCACCAGATCAGATCCCTATTGCAAGAAAGCGATTTGCTTGTTACCCACTCCTGATCTCCTCAGAGCTGCTGCTGAGCCACTGCCGTTGTAGGGGTTCAAGAGCAAGCGAGCACCAGGAGAAGGTTCTGGTTGTAGGATCAAGTTGCTGGAGCATATTCTAGAAAATGACAGCAGTGACCTTTTTTTATTGTACTTTTGGGACATTTTCTTTGATTTTTGCAGAGCTATAGGCACAAGCCTGGAGTATGGTTGTATATTATCACTGAGAGGAATATTTGTTTCTTGTTTCTACACCTTTGCAGTGCAAGCTGAGGTCTTTAGCAGTTAACAAGTCTATTAGAGGTGCCTTGGAGAAAGCTGTCACCAAGCACTTCTGTGGGATCATGAATGCATTCAGTGTCTGAACATGCTCTTTGGCATCTACATAATAAACCTGAAGAAAAATAAAAGTTCTGTGTTACTATAGAAACCTATATTCATATGTTTTTTCACTGGGTACATAGTTTCCTTAATGAATGATAGATGCAGGACAGCAATAGCTTAGCCTTTCTGACACTGCCTCATTGTGCATATGCCACGCTGAACATTTCTGTCAACAGTACTATGCATTAAAAAAATAAATATTTATTGCAACATGGCTTATTTCTGCATTTCTTTAAGTTGAGTTCATATAACTTAAATGATCGTTTAGAAAAAAAAAAGAAGAAAGAAAAACAATGCTAGACTCACCCATGGCAACTTAAGCTGTCATAAATATATGTCTATTTTTAGTTGTAATTCTGACTAAGCAGCTCATCTGGTTATACTCAGTAAAGACAATCTATAGGTTGTAACTGTTCTTTCATTCCCCCATAGCCAAATAATATATGAGACGCTGTCAAGTTTGCCCATACATGTAAATATAGAGGGGGATCCCAGAAGCCTGAGCTGGACAGGCACCAGGACAGACTCCAGGGAGGTCTCCAAGGGGGTGGTGGTGGAGCAGAGTCTGGAGCACATTGACGTGGGCCACGGGGCCACTGAGCATGGAGCTCAGGTCCTCAGGGCCCTTCCCAAGGGTATCGCGTAAGCAGACTTGATCTCCAGCGGGAAGCAGCGTCCAGACCATTGCAGAGGTGCGGGTTGGTTTTCCCGTGGTAGGGAGGGAAGGAGGAGAGAGGAGAGCACGTCCGGGCTAGTGCCCTGCGAGAGTCTCCTGTTTCGCTGCTGTTTCTCAGCAAAAACAACAATAAAGTTCTGTTTCATGCTAAAAATCATCATGATTTTTAGCCACCAGTCGCTACAATAAGTAAGTGTGCTCAATGTGTGCTCAAGTACAGCAGTGTCCTACTGCAAAAGGAACCAAGCAGGAAGTGATGCTGTGTCTGCAGAAATGCCGAAAATGTGTGTGGGAGTGAGCCCAGTAATATATCCCTTACGATTTATGCTGCAAACTCTGTCAAAATAATCAATGGGAATGAGTGGCGATGACCATACTGAGCTTGTTTGTCGCTCTCCTTTCCCTGCTCGCCTCCTTCTCCCGCTTCTTACTTGGGCGGCTCCAGGATGCGGCGCGGTAGGAGATGCCCTTGCTGGCGTGAAGCAGGCAGCAGAGGGGCTTGGCTTTTCCAAGAGAAACTCAAGGACAAACTGGTTTGGCTGTGTTCTTGGTGACTGTCTTTAAAGTAAAAATGCAAGTAGAAAAAGAAAAAAAAAATGAAAGGGTGTTGAGAGAGAAAACCACAACAGAAAGGAAAGGTAAATAAATAAATGTCCCGCTTACTTTGTACTATCATGACATCGCATACCCTAGGATCCCACATCAGAGAACTGTGCTCCCTTATATGTGTTTTGGGGTGGTTGTTCCATGCAGCCAAGGGAAGGTTTGAACTAGGAATTACTTTTTATTTATTTTTATTTTTTGTAATTTTACTTTGAATTTTAGTTTATTTTAACATAGTTTTCCTATTTAGATTTTTTCTTGTTTGTTTTTCCAGCAACTAGTGTGAGACACCTTCCCATCACAATAAATAACAGTGCATACATTTGCTTTTCTAAGCAAAAAAGCACCACATATAGAACTGAATTATAATAAAACAACATCCACTTTAACCAGTATATTAGGTCATAATACAGATGTTATTTTAAGTAATTAAAATTCCAACTCTTTACAGTGTCAGATTCAATTAAAGTCAGAGGAATACATAAAGTACATTTTTGTTAAGCTATAGTGTAGAGATTTGCATTACAAATTTTGCTTTATAGTTAAGCATGCATGATGACATTTACTACTGTTGTTGAGGTCTGCTATGAAAAACATTAATCCCCTTTTTCAAACATTTTTCAATTGTTTTTTTCCCCTTAAAGGAAGACAATGAAGGCTTAGTGCTCTGTGTTTAAGAAAGGCCAGGCAAAACAAGGCCTTGCTCTTACAAGCACATGAATGTTTAGCTGCTTTGTGCACATGAGTGTACCCATAGGCTCTTAAGAAACTAATCGTGAGCGTAAAGCCAACCATGGAAAAATGGGCTTATAAGACAAGCCCTTGCCACAAAAATAAACTGAATAATAAAAAACATAGGCCACAGAAATTCTTAAAGTCTTCATTCAGAACCAGCAAAGAAACAATTAAATTAAAAACACATTACATTTTCAATGAATAGTAAAGAATTGACTGTTATACTGGTGAACTACTTGTGGGTGTGCATATACTTATATATCAGATTCGAATCTCTGTCAAGTAAATGGCTCAGTAGTAGAAAACATAGTCCTGAAAAAAAACTCAATCTGAATAATGACTGCCTATCCGCTACCACTACTATAAAACAAAGGGGAATTAATTCTCCCTGTGCAGTTAATAGTTAAGGAGGAAAAGTACTGTTTGTCTTCTTAGGTGCTGAAGCAGCAGTCTCCTTTATATACCAATACAAAGAAAATTGATAGGAGGAGGGGAAGTACATTGCTTTTATATCACAATAATTTTCAATAATTGCTGTAATTTTCTGGCTGCCTTGCAAATGGCAACTGAAATCTGCACAGCGCATGAAGCATAATGGAAGGTAATTTAAAATGCAATGCATATCATAATCATTGTTCAAGGAGGTAGTTAAAGAAATTATATAGACAAGTATATATTTCATTGTAGCATGTAATCTATCAAATGGAAGATAAGCTGTACAATGTAGGTGACTGCATTTCTTAGCAAGAATTTGTTAAATAGTGGGGTGTTTTTATACAGCAAGTGCAGCCAGCGACAGAAGGGCCATGCACATTACAGAGGACTTGCTCTGCTGGTCAAATTTGAGGGAGTGCAAACGAGCCCTGAACATCACCAACCAGTAAGTTAAAAAGTCTCTGAGATCACTAAGACCCACTATGGCCTGAAGACATGAAACTTTGCCTTGCTTACTGTCTCCCGTCAAATACAGTATGAAATCGAGGTGTCAAATGAGGCTTTTTTGTTGAGTAACTGTGAAAAACGGCATACTAGAGCTGAGCAGCTGCACGCTGGCCCAGATCTTTGCCTGAGCAGGGAAAAGCAGGGTATGGGTGTCCAGCAAGAGAGGCAGTGAGTGCTATTTTAAATGCTCTGAACAAAATTAAGGTGATGAATAGGAGAAAATTCCCATAATCGCATGCAAAAATATTCTTCAGTGTCAAACAAGCTGTCAGTCTTCAAACCCTTCCCAAAGCCGGAGCTCATCAGAAATTCTGCTTGGGGAGTTTAAGGTTGCTGTACAGCAGTGGTTTCTGAAAAATGAGGTTTCTGAATATTCAGAAGAGCGGAATTTACCAAGTCATTTTTGCTAAACGTGATAGTTTTTACCAAGTGTCATTTTTGGCAGGCTGTTTGTGCTGCAGACAGAGTAATTGACTGAAACGGCGTGCCACAAAGATGCTAATGGGAGAGTCTCAACGCAGAAATAATGAGTTCAGAGCAAGAGAAATCCCTGATAAAGAGATTCCTGCAGCAACAGACATTGTTGACTGTGTTCAGATAACTGGCGCAAAATCAAAGCCTAACTTTTGTTACCAAACCAATTCTGCTATTAATTGTTGTACTATTAAATGTTCGGGACTTACTACAGTTCTTTTCCAGCACAAACAGTTTAAAAAGTTTTTCTTTAGATATGCTCTCTGGGTTTACTGCTCTTGATTTCTCAATTGGCTAGACACCTCTCTGGCACGTACCTGGGGAAGTCTGAACTCTGCATAGCTTCATTAGTTTCTTGAAGGGATAGATAATGATGAGCTAATGATAAGCAAATCCCCAGCACTCAAAATATTGTGAGTAAATAGAAAAGAAAAAACCTACTGGTTTTAGTGAGTCTCTGTCTTTTTATATTTCAGAAATTAAAAGCATACATGACCGCCTAGGTAAGTATCCCTGTTACATTAGCCTCATGTTAGTGGATCATCACATTAGCAAATGTTTTCAACCCATGATTGTGGCAAGCAGAAAGGTTCTGGTGTGACCTCAAGGAGCAGCCCATCTAGGCACAGTCCTGAAGCTGGTGTGAGAGGGCACCGGACTGGATCCCTGAGGTTCTCCACATGGCAAATAGCAGTGACATCTCTAAAACGAGGCCATCTACTTTGTGCCAGTATCTCCTCTGGAGAAGGTTACATTTTGTTTGACTTGTTTAATTAGGTGGTAAATGTTTCATGGTTGGAGCAGTCTTTTACCATGCTTTAGTTTAACCCACAATACAATGAGACCCTCATTCCATTTGTTGGAACATCTCATTACTACTGTAACATAAAAACAGTGTTCATCCTCAGAAATAGCTGCAGTGCTTGGTTTGGTTAAGGGAGAATAACTGCCACTGAGTTTATTGAATTTTCATCTTGTGAAAACGCATGATCATCAAGATGACCCAGGCAAATTTGAATATCTACCATGATTGCTGAGATCATAGACTTTACTGCATGCAAAAGTACAGATGATTCCAGTTTACTATCCTTCAGTAAGTAGAAATCAGGAAATTTCTAAATGATATCTAAGTTCTGATATTGCAGTTCCAGAAATATTTGTTTATTATTGGCATTAACACACAAGCTCATACTTTAGGTTAAAGAATCAAATAAAGAGTCAATGTCCTTTAAAGGAGAATTTACAGGTTTCAAATCTGTACATAAATAGCTCTCTCAATGCAGATTTTATCAGGTTTTTAAATGGTGGTATAGCAGACATGCAAGTGAGTAAAGATTGGCAATGTTGCTGCTGGGCACTCTGATCTGGCACCAGCTCTGAGCAAGTGATGTCCCTAAAATAGCTTCCTCGCTGTGACTGACCCACCTAAGCTGATCCCTCAGCATCACCTTGCAAACTCATGATGCTCTTGGGAATCCCAGTGCAGCAAACAGCAACTCGGAGTACTTAAACAGAAGAGCAGGCTTAGGAAAATCATTCAGGATAGGGCCTATTTAATTATAAGCTTCTCTAAATACTGAGAGGTAAACGTCTTTGGCAGGAGAGGCTATTGCTCCTCAAGTGAATTGCTCCTACTGGTGAATATGTTTTGTGAGAAGTGCCCGGCGGATCTTCTGACCTCATTTGGTCTCTCTGACTTTATCCCAACAATAGCTACAGAGCAAGCAATTACTTTAGCAGTGTGTCTCCTCTCTGAACCCGATGATCATCTTCATAGAGAGAAAGAAGTTCAGTGTCTGCCCTTTGCTTCTTCCCTGGAAAAAAAAAAAAACACTAACAATTTTTCCCACTTTTTGGAGTATTTCTGACTATGCTATTGTGGATACAAGAGAACACCTTTGCTAGATGTGTACCAACAGTCGTGCAGCTGAGTGAAATAAATGGAAAAAGATCATTATTACACATGCTAAATCAGTGGTACGTATCCATTTTGCAGACAGCATTAAAATTTCAGTCATGTCCTGCGACTGAAAAAAAGAGAAAAGAATTTTAAATAGATCCAGAAATGAACATGATTAAAGACACAGGGGTCTTCTATGTTGGAAGTAATTTAAAGCATTAATATTAATTACATTTGGAGAGGAGGAGAAATGTAAACTGAAAGGATGATATCAAGAAAGTGAGTCATGAACTCATATTTTCCTTAATAGGAAACAATTAAATTTAAGTAATTAATTTAGAAGAGACATGCAAAATATTCCTTTATACAGTGCACCACAGTACAATGTTTCACTCTAAAATGTGTAAACCAGGCAGATATCTTTGCAGAGCTAAATTAATTATCATTGACTTGATTAGGAATAAATGTTGCATTTACACTAGCCAGGTTAAAACAATATTATTCGAGTCTCCAATCAGTGCATTTCACATACATAAATCTTTTGCCAAAGTAAACCAAACAAACGAAAAAAAAAAAAAAAACCCTCACACACCGCCCTAATTCTCTTATTTTCATAGCTTGGGATAGCACCGAGAAGCTGGTTTCCCACATCCCTCCATCCTGCAGACAGATGGGACGAGATAGGCCCATGTATTTGAACGAGTATCTTAACCTTAGAGTGCAGCCCACTGCACTCTAAGACTGAGCAGCGCTGGCGAATGGGAGTTTCACCTTTCCTTACGGGGGAGGAGGAGGCAGCTGTGGGAACTGCATGGGGCCTGCAAGACGATCGCCATATATTCCCTTTTACTGACAGCTGCCAAGCAGGGCCGAGGTCACGGGCAGGGTGGAAATTGCTGGCGGAGGAAATGGGTATCGGTTTCCCAAACACTGCACCAGGTGGTTTCACGAGCGCACATGCTGCTCCTGCTGCTCGGCTGCAGGCTGCCTGCGGAAGAGGAGCCCGCATCTTGGACGTGTGTTGAGCTCCCTTGGCTTGTTTTTATTGTCTTTTAATGGATCTGTTGTTGTTTTACGGAGGTTATTGACATAAAAACACACTGAGCACCACAATATTTGGCAATATTTTATGCCTCAGTGGTGAACAGGCTTTTGTGCCTCACTGGCAGACATGATTTTTTTCACCTCAAAACTGGGAACTTAGGAAAATATGGAGACTCAACGTTACAAATGAGCTTTATCATGAAGTGAACAGAAATAGTGGAAAAAATATCTTGCGTATTCACTAGGAAGGTTAGACCTGCTTTTCCTCTCCAAGCCAGGGAACCTGATGCAGGCAGGTATTTTCTTTGATAGGCAGTCAGACAGCTGAGTTAGATGGTAGTGTGTTTTTGTAGAAAACAGAAATATATGCTAGAGATAGAAATATCTGCCTGAGATTTTCTTTTGTTTGGATTTAGACTCAAGCGCAGCAAATGTATATAATTTACCAGAATGACTCTAAAGAATTTCTTGAGAACTGCACGCAGGCCACCTGGATGCTTAGGGCAATGCAAGGGAACATAGTCACAATCACGGCTAGCAAAATGGGTTCTGTGAAGCATGAGCTATGCATAAGTCAGTACTTCATAGCAGAGAACTGCACTTGCTCCCACACTGACTTATGGGGAAGCGACGGGGGCCGCCTAAAACGGGCCTGAAGAGGCCCGGAAAGCACCAGCAGACGCAACGCACTGCTCCCTCGCCGGAGCACGGAGCACCTGCCCGAGAGCCCTGTTCTCTCTCTGATTTCTGTGACTTACTCTCTGCAGTGTCACACAGGCAACAAAGGTGCCAAGCTTTATTTTCATCACATGTCTTCCCTGACAGTAATTTTTGGCTACACACTATAATGACCTGATTTTGAGCTGACAGACAACTGGGAATTTCTTAGGATTTTTTTTAGGAGACTGCTAGTATTTACTTTATAGAATCTGGAAAATACTGACTTCCTTATCAGCTCAATCCCGGTCCTTATCTGTTCCTTTCTTCAACTCTTGCTCATTTCAACATCATTTATGACCTTTTTACTATTTATAATTTGGAATTTATTAAATCTAACTTCTACATGTGAAACACAAAATGGAATAGACAAGCCACTCTCTGATTTAGCTCTATAAAGAAACTCACACTACATCGAGGCAATTTGTTACTTAGACACTAGCACTCTGTCCTTATTGATTTCTTTGATGTTATTTATAGCCTTGTTATGAGGCTGGGCTTTAAAAAAAATGTTCTTACAATTTGTTTTCAGGTCCACTCCAATGCCTCCTGTCTACATGATCATTACTCCAGAATCCAGCATAACCACACAGAAATCGTTAATCTCCAGCTGAGTTTTGCTAAGCCTGAGGGAGAAGGAGGAGGTGTCTGGCTGCTCTTTTCGCACTTCTCCGATGTGAGGACCGTGTGGAGCCCAGCTTGGCCTCTGGCATAATTGCACATTGCCTTGGGGCTACTGCAGATGAGGCTGCCTGCCTGCGTCCTCAGGGAGCGTCTGAGCGCACGAGGCTTTGGGGGCCGGCAGCGCTTGGGCTATAATCCCGTGGGTCGGGCTAGCCCCCCGGCTTGTGTCACGCGGAGGTGATGGAGCTAGATCTAATCCACCCAGAGACTTCCCCCCACGCTAGGCAAATGCTTCAAAATTTGGCTAAGTTGACTTTACTGTTCATTTCTGTTACTATATCATTGTTAAATAGACCCTGGGGAACTAATGCATCCAAAATTTCCACTCTGCCGAGAATGTATTGCTCCTTAAGACTAGGTAAATAACATCTTTTATAGAATAAAGACTGTAGAAATACAATACCTTTTTGCTCCATAGACCTATCACTTGAAGACTTTCTATTGTAAAAAGTAACCCAAAGGGAAGTGTGTAAGAAAAACAACAGCTAAACACTACTGTAAACACTGCGAGGTGAGCAGGACTCACGCACACTGACCTTGCTCCAAATTATGCCTCTGAGAGTCTAGGTTACATGGGCAGCATGGAGAGGGTTTCCACAAATGTAAACGTACAATAACTCTTTCTGTGCAGAAATAGAATAAAGTATATTGGCATTGGTGCCTGCAGAGCTACGGAAGGGCCAGTCTCGGCTCGGTGGGCTGGAGGGCCGGCACCCTGCTGGAGACGTGGGCCTGCCCGGCCCGCAAGCCTCAGTCCTCTCTCGGGACCTCGGGTGCAAAGGGAGGAGAGGACCAGGCAGCTGCACGGCACCGCCATGTCCTGTTCAAGCTGCGGCAGGTCAAGCATGCCTTCAAACCGAGGGAGCAGGGAGGGCTCCGGCACCCAGCAATTCCGGCCGAGGCAAAGACGCTAATGCTGAGGTGAAGAATGCGAGAATCGATACAGTGTGTTGTCTTCTGTCTCCCCTATTTCCTCCCCGGTGGTTTCAGCTGATTGCTTTCACTTTCCAGCTGGGAGAGGCAAAGCAGACTCGCTTCTTGGCTAACTCGGAGGTGCGTTGAGCTGTATCTTGGACGGATGGCTCATCTCAGAAGGGCGCACGCACTTTCAGCGCCACGGAGTTACTAAGTAATACTTGTAATTGCATGTCATACATCACAGATTCCTCTGGCTTCCCAGCACCAAGCACTGCCTCCTATTGTGCATAGAAAGGAGCCTGCTTTCACAGCTACTTTTCGTGTTGAGGTAAAGAAACCCACCCAGTTCTTATTAATTAGAAGTACAAGGTTAAAACCATGAGGTCTTGGCTGCTCTGAAACTGGTTTCCTCAGACCTTGGATATCATTTGTTTTCAGAAGAGACTGTAATGAGTAAGCTGTGGCACAGTGCAGAGCTTAAAGGACAACCACATGAGGTAAAGAGATGACCACGGAGTCAGGGGCAGAGCTCAGTTAGTCCCTGCCTTGCCCACGCTGTGATGTTCATTCATCTCAGTCCTAACTCGTCTGAGCTTCTCATGTTTCTAATGTGCTTCTTCCACCCAGAAAAGGCTGCTGAAATAGCTCCATAGAGCTACAATGAACCAACCTGCCTAGGGAGCTCCGCAATATCTTGAAAGCCACAAACTTATATTCTGTGATTTTTTTCTCCATGCTGCAATGGAAGAGGAATAGTGGGAATCAGCATCGTGGGTTTAACTTGAGGCTGCTTGAAAATTTTCCAGCTAGAAATTTGGGAGATGGAAAAGTAGGTGTTCTGATGATTTTGTTTTCAGAATGTCTATGTTTTCATAATAATTTTTCCTTATTAAAAAAGTTAGCTTTTCAAAACTGATTTTTTTTTTTTTTTGTCTGCAGACAGTTTGGGGAAATGCTTGTCTGAAAACTGTAATTTCTTCCTCTCCTTCTCCTCTCTTCTCTGCAATAATACATTTAGGTAGTTTTGTTTTACTTTTGAATAAAAAATAGAAAATTCCTTCAAAGGAGGTAGGATAATGTTTCACAGGAGACTAATCTGGGATGCAATCCTCTCGTAGAGATGAAGGCAAAGCTTAAAATTAATATTGAAAGCAACTACTGTTTGTTTATTTTGTCTAGCTAATCTTAATCCAGATCAGTTGCTTGATCCAATTTGTTGACCACACACACAAATGGTATAAGCTAATTCCTCTCAGGAATGAGAACCTGAGGGAAGGACTACTACTTTCAGATCCTGAAAGTGCTCTATTTTTCATATATCATCTTCATGTAACACTGGGAGTGCATCTGGAGCTGGTATTCTTACAGTAGTGTTACCTTATATTAAAATTATCTGCAAAAATGCTGTGTTAGACAGTGGGAATTCCTCATGATTATTAGAGATGAGAAGCCACGCAGAAGATAAAAAAATACAATTAGCCTTGTCTGTTTGTTCACAAACAACTTATGAATTAATACTCACAATGTTGACTATCATGATCTTTTAATCAAGAGATTATTCATGAACACATCTACTATTAATGTTCAAGTCTTTATAGCTGAACTGATAGTTATGTAACTAAGATTTTCAAATAAGATACTGGTTTATTCCTGTATTAAAATTAATTAATGAATGAAAATGGCTGGCAAAAGCATTGAGAGTATGATCTTTCAGGAAAGGCATCAGGAAAGAAAGGAGTATCAGATGCTGCTGTTGTCAAAAGCTGCTTTATGACAGGTGAGTAGATATGCTACATAGATAGACTGATAGATGGAGTTCAGAGAGTCTGTATGCCATAGAAAGTAAGTAAAATAGTGAAAGGAACGTAATTTATACATTTTTTGAGCAGGATATTTACCAGATTCTGCTTAACAGAAATTTCTAGGAACACCTTATGCTTTTAAAAAGCAGGTCCTCTGATTACATGATTCTAACTACATATTTCCTCTCTATATATTCAAGGAAGGTAGATGTGTGCAGGTTGTTTAGAGGCCATGTATTAAAATTAGCATTGGATTTTTTTGCACAATACATTTATCAGAGCTCAGGTAAGAGAGGGTGGGAATCTTGTCCCTTTTCTGCTCTGTGCAAGTTAAGTGTTTCATTAGTATCTTTGATACTGCAAGTTATCATTCCCGTCATCAGCGCAAAGCAAATGTGTGGCTTTCTGATCCGAACTGAGAAATACGTGCTCAGCAACTTGTCTTGCTGTCTTACTAAAACACCTCTCTTCTCAGAACTGTTTATACTCTTGTACAGCTAAAACACTGTAACATGTAGTGAAAAGAACATCTGTTATTTGTACTAAGTCAAGATTTAGCTCAGAATCTCACAAGAACAATTTTTCAAATAATTGGTGCTGTGGTTGCCTGATTAAGATGTATGGTCTTGCTTTCATTCTGTGTTATTCTTGCTATGACATATCTCATTAGATGATAATATTTTGTTGGTATTAATGAGGCTGGTACGCTGAATTCCACAGCCTCTCCTTCCGTCACAGTTTCTCTTGTAATATTAATGACTGTTAAAAATAACTGGTTCTGTTTTAACTGTTTCCTCTGCACCTATGTGTGCTGGCTACATTTTACTTGTCTGTGGCATATGGTATAGATCTTCCACAATGATGAATTCACTGATTGAATAGTCTGCTGTTTCAAATAAAAACCTTAGTTGTTCACTGCTGAGTGCCCGGCAGAGATTTTTCTTTCATTATTTATGAAAATAATGTGTTTTCTGCTTTCTCCTCTTCGGTAAAGGAATAATTTGTTCTTATGGCTTCAGAATAAGCTTTAGTAAATTGAGGTTCGGTGTAAAAAGACACAATTCTCATTTGCTTTTTGTGAAAATCTGAGCAATTGAGTTTTTCTAGCCTCAAGGCCACCAAAGAATGATTTCTGAAACTATCAACATAAATATTTCTAGAACTCAAATTTGAAATGAGAGGTGTCAGAAAACCTCGCACTCCCATCTAGTCAGGGAACAGGTTCATCTGTCCATATCTGGTGATCTTGTCATGTCATGTCATGTCATGTCATGGATCATAAACCACATGAAGTTTCACAGTCGTGTGAATCCTCTGAGTTCAGCAGAGCATTCATTATTGGAGACAACTCTTTCAGGGTGTTACTGACAGAAACTTCAAGTGTCAGGATGCCATTTAATGGCAGAAAAATAAACTGAAAGTGAGACTGTCATAACCTCCTGACTCCTTGAGTTCACAGAATAAAAAAAAAATGTGTCACCAAAAAGTAGCATGAGGTAAATAAAAATGAGTGATTTTGAAAAGGCAATTTTGATTACATGCATTTCTGCAAGCAGAAGCTGAATTATGGTTTTTTTTTAAGCCCAGAAATAGCACTAGCTCTTTGTAATCACTTCTGGGAAAGAATATGCTGTCCATAAACAGACAAGCGTGTTGTGGCAGAACTGGTAGAGTTTATCAGTTTTCTTTGTGTTTGGGCTACTTTAACAGCTCAACTAATAGTCAGTTGGTGAACTATTTTGAATTTCACAGTATACTTAAAGACTTTTCCAGTTTGTATTCCACAGACCTCATAATTATTTTGTGGATATGCATTTCTTTTTTTTTCCTTTTTTTTGAAAAAGAATCTATTTAGAAACGACGTCTACTTTATGTTGCTATCTCAGCCAGAAGCACGTGGGATTGCCTCAATGTGCACTTCTAATCTGTAGTTGTGGAAGTGTGCAGAATGACTTAAATATTTCATTTTGTTCTTTCAGCCTAAAGTCTGTAGTCATTTATTCCTCTCTCGTATCTTTCCTCCCTCAAAATACTCTCCCTATAATTTTTCTAGAACAGAATTTTTTAACTGATCTACTTTTGCTTCATGCTGCAGCAACCCCTTAGCAGCATGTGCAGTTCATTAAGCCCTTAAATGCTGCCTGCTATCGAGCTGCATGCAGCTTCACATTGCCATTTTGCAGAATAATCAGCACTGAAGCAAACTAAAAGAAGAGGGGGAAGGGCAATCAAAAGTGTGACACCAATGACAGAAGACAAGATCAAATATAAATAGATGTGAGTCACTGCTGGGGCATCACTACCAGGGAAGCAGGCCATTTGCTGTTACAGAAGACACAGCAGCTGCTATGAATTCATAGTAAACACAAATCCCTTCTTGGATTAAAAATAAATAAATAAATAAAGATTATTTCTCCATTTTCCAGGTGTGGTTTTCCTATTATTTATAAATAAATAAATAAATATATGCACATGTAAACTCTTTAATCTCGGGCACTACAGCAAATATATATCAATTGGGGATAGAGATCCCATGACTACCTTGCTGCATACCCTACAACAAATTTATATCAATCTGTGTGTGTGATAGAGACAGAAGGACTATTCTGAGGACACAAACTAGAGTTGAAAAAGAACTGAAATTAAGGTGATCTCAGGAAAAAAACTGTTCAGATTCCACAGAGGCTTGAATGTATAAACATTAGGAAGAAGCAGGAACAATATTCTGCTGCTGAAGAAGCTCAAGTTTATGAGATAAATTTTAATCAGAGAGAGAGCAAATTCAGTGTTTCAATAGGCTGCAATTGCAATTTCAGAGGGTTTTTTTTTTTTTTGCTTCAGCAACTCCAAATATAGCCCTCAAGACATCTAGTTTCTCTATAATAAGTCTCTGTTGAACGGTAACGATGAATACACATAGTAAAGCCACAGAGCATCTAGGAATAGTGGCGAACAGTCAGCATTTCACTGAGGCCTCCAATTCCTTCTCTCTTTCCTTTCCACTTTCCCTGTCCGCACAGGACAGCTGGGGGACTCGGGGTTGCTGTTCACACCGTCTGGACGATTCCCAAAAGATGCTGTGCAAGGAAGAAGGGCTATCTGAGGGGTGGCCAGTGCCATCCACGCAGAAGCCAAGGGGACAGAGTGCCAATTGCTGGCACTGCCCTGGCGAGGACGTGGGCAAACAGGTGCTTTGGTGCTCGTGCTGCTGAGCTCTCACTACACAGCTGAGGCTCCCGCTGCAGGCAGTTTTACTCTGATTATTTAACATGTATATCTTAATGCATAAAGAGCTTGTCTAGAATGAAGGAAGCTTCAGAAGTGTCTACCCCAGCATTCATGCGACAGAGAACTCAAGCATCCTCGCAATCACAAAATCATTTTTACACAACAAGCAAAAGTCTCTCATTTGGCTTGTATGAGCACTGATCAGGCCAGATTCCCAGCTCCAGTGAAGCAGCTTTGCTTTCCTCCAGCAACACAGAGAGCCTCTGTGAGCTTCTCCAGGGCCAGCTCGTGTTCCTGCCCTTCGAGCCACTGCCATATCTTTTTTGTCTGTGCAGGACTGGTGTTTCTGACACAATTTAAGGCAGCCCAGCCTGTCTCTATATTCCTCTTTCAATGCAGTTTGAAGGTCAACAAACTGCAAAGCCATCCTTGCAGGACACGGCACTCCTGCCTCCATGTCCCGCACGACACTGAGATCCTGGTGCTAGGGGGGCAGGCTAAGGGGGGAAATGCCTCTTCGGATGTTGTGGAGCAGCTGTAGGAGAAGGGGCTTTCGTAGCTCACCCTGCAGACAAAAGGCTAAGAGCAACCTGACAGCCCTTCAACTGTGTCATGGGGCATACAGAAAAGATAGAGCCAAACTTCTCAAGTGTGCATAGCAAAAGGAGGGGTGGCAGTGGCCATACTGCAGCAAGAGAAATTCCGCCTGGATATCAGGAAAACACTTTTCACAGTGACAGTAGTTAAGCAGTGGAAGGAGTTGTCCAGAAAGGATGAGAAAGGATGTGGGATCTCCAGTCTTGGAGACTTCCAAAACTCCACTGGACTGATGCTGAGTGACCTGATCTAACTTCAAAGATGGACTTGCTCGGACCAGATGACCTCCAGAGGTCCTTACCAACCTAAATTATCTGCAAATCTCTTATTTTAATTCACTGTAAGTCAACGTGTCCCTTCCTCCTGCCAGGATCAGGTCAGTTCTCTTCATTAAAGGGGGTAACCTTGCTATGTGTCTGTCTATGGGGCAGTTGGAAAGAAAAAAAACAGTACACCAAGAACACAAAACCTTATTTGCAGTTGTCACACCTACATGTTATGGGTACCTTTCCGCCTAATTTCAAGATCAGTAAATGTTATTTCAAACATAGTTTGCTTTTTTTCCCTTATGCACAACAAGCATGTCAACATCATATTTAATTTAGATCATGCAGATGCAGTGTGTCATCTTAATGAGTTTTTTCTTCATAACTTCTGTTTATACTTTGTGGGAGAAATGACTTTGAATCATTCCCATTTTCTCTCCATGACCGCTGGCTGTCAGTGCCTGTTGTAGCTTAAATGGTGTGGGACAAGGTAAATTCAACCCAGCAAATGGCTGTCATCAACACATTACAGCCTCAAAGTCATTCAGAGGATTCAGAGCAGCATAACAATAAGCAGCATTCAGAATGGGAAGGAAGAGCAACCAAGTTAAAAATAGCATATTTCTTTTGTGAAACCACTAAATGCGCCCAGATGTAGGTCACCCTATATTCATGTACAAAACCTTTGCCAACCAAAGAGAGGGATTTTAAGTATACTGTCAACCACAATGCTACATACCAACTGCAGTACACTGGGCACTGCTTTAGAAACTCTACATCTGTATTTGAATATTGATTGCATTTTGCATGGAACGGGGTAAGTTCTGTGTGGTTAATCCCCATATAAACCTGCAGGAGAAGACCATGATGTTGTTTACAAAATCCAGCAACTTATGCTGTCATACGTCATTTTGAAACAGGGACACTACTTGTGTGATTCATTTGCACAATTCAGACACAATGTGAAGTGCCATTGCTCTGCTGCACCTGGAAGGACTAGGAAAGGCTAATATAATGCTATAAATGTTCTGTACAAGGAAATCATTTTAACATATTAGTTATGTTAGATGGGAGAGCTCTTGTTAAACAAGACTACTTTTTAATCTGGAATTGTATCCAACACAGCTTGAGATGATTTACTTGTGGCATATTTTTCACTTGTCACAAGGCAGAGAAAATTCAAAAGAGAAAAGCTAAATGAAGTTTAAAATCTTATTTGATGTGGACAATGAGCCGAATATGTTTACGTGAAGTGTAAACTGCAGTTAATACCCAGCCTGTTCAGTAGGGAACTACCAATTTTTATTGTGGACCCTTCATGAGATGCTCTGGACTGAAGCAATAAATTGAAAATGCTTCAGCTTTAACCTCATTGAAAGACTATTGGAGAAACTTGGCTCTCATTCTTAGAGCACCCCTGAGCCTCTCACTACATCCTTCTTCCTTAGGAACACAGGTGACAGAAGCAGAGAAAGCCTGAGAGTGCCAGAGGGGAGTGACTGACCCTGTCCCTGCATCGGTCACTGTCCTAGATCTCTGCACAGTTCAAACTTGTAAAACGTGTGTGCACAGCTAGACTTAAATTCTACTTTCAAGTTTGTGGGAGATGTTCACATAAACTGGAGGAGTCCTGCAGCGAGGCCTCCATCTGATAGGGCCAAGGAATATTCCTGTTTCCCTCTCTTTTTCTCTCTGGTGTTTATTTTTTTGGAGTTTAAAAAGCCATACTCTAGTCTGGAGAGTGCCCTCAAAATACTATAACATGGCTTGGGCATGTTACTTAGTCTCGTGCCTCAGCTCGTGCCTGAGAAGGGCACCAATCCTTTACTCATGCTCACCTTAGAATAGCATGCTATAAGCATGAAGTATCATATCAAAGTTATATCTCATTTCTTTCTCATTAAACGTGTCTTCCCTTAAGAAAGTGGTCTGTGTTAATACATAACTCAATGGGGAAACAGTTATCGTTCTTTTCCTTAGATATTTTAAAATATTTTTTTTCTCTCTCATTTTCCCTCTTAAAGTTCCTGGGGCTATACAGCACTCCACTAAATGAATAGCTCTAGTCATCTTCCACTGGGATACAGACACCTTTTAACAGCAATTTTGAGTATTGGAAAGTTACAGTAGAGCATAGAACAAGAATTAATACAGCAAACAGATCAGGTTGAAAATTGGTAAAAATGTTAACTTGTCTTTGCTCTTCTTCTGCTGTCACTAATTTGTCTTTCTGTGTCCCTTTCTCTTGATTGTATAAAGATATGGCCATGTGCAAGGTGTCCACTCTGTTCCATTGTTTTTCAACCCCACATGATTTAAGCAGGATATATTTGGAACGGGAGCATCCTCAGATGCTGTGGACCACAGAACTACCTGCAGTACATGCAGTGCATTGCCATCCCAGGAGATGTTTAGCTTGTACTGAAAGTTTGGACTTAACTGCAGAAGACTCCGCTACGTTGTTTGGTTCCATTTTCCCTCACCGTTAGGGAAGATTCAAGGCTGAGCTGGAGCTCCATGGCTCTGTGCACTGGCTCACTGCAGTCCTAGGGAGAAACCCTGCCCTGCCCTGCCCTGCCCTGCACTGCCCTGTGCGTCCTGCACTGCCCAGGACGCACAAACGAAGTGGCGGTCCCCCTGCTTATGGCTGATGTGGGAAATGGGAGTTCCACTTTTTGCAACAGACTCCTGTCCTTGAGCATTGAGGAAAAGCTTGCAGGGTGGGCTGGCATGAGAAACAGCATCTGAACTTGCCTTGTCGAGGAGGCTGAAGCACCTCCAACACTACACAGCGGCTTCCACCGGCCTTGCAGAGGCAGGTGGGTAGCCAGCCAGGTAGGGCACTCTGTGTCTCGTTGGCTTTTCAGCTCTTCCCAGTCCTACGGGACAAGAAAATGACTTCAGCTCCCACCATCTTTGCTCTTGAGGAGCCAACCTTGACGAGATAGAGGGAAAGCAGACTCCAGGGTTGCTACTGGAAAGCTGTGGCTGAGGGTGGTCCGGAGGGCACGCTGCACATGTTCCAGGGAGAGAATGAAGGATTTATTTGTTCTGTCTCTAGCCCAGAAGTTTCACAACTAATAAATTAAATCAATACTTCCAAAAATGAAAAATAAAAAACTCTGGCCCACAGAGCTCTGAAAAGAATCACATCATCTTTCAAAAGATTTTTTTCATAGTCATTTATTCAGATAGCACCCAATAAAAATGCAAAAGAGTGCAAAGCTGGATTGTTTTGAGTGGTGGGAAAAGTTTTAGCCTAAAAAAATATTAAACAATCATAACACAGTAAAAGATAAATATCAGGAGTGCAATTATATTTTCCCAAATGTAGGCATGGTCATATGTATTTCTGACACCTATAGTAGTTCTGAATTGTATGATCCTCTAATATTTCCCAAATAATTAAATACAGCTAAGGTTTATGCACTCCACAGCAGCCTAAGCCCAACTGCTTCTCCAAGAAGCTGAGTGTGTGTGCATTTTCCACAGCAAATGCTTAAGTGAGGTATCACAGTAGCAAAAGACAATCTGAAGATGAAGGTAGAGGGAATTCTGACATCTGAAAAGATCCGATAAACATTTTGTCGTTCTGTTCAGTCAGCTAAGTGTTACAAGCTAGGCGCTGTAAGGTTCATCTTTATTGTTTCACCTCTCTGAAAAAAAAAGAGAAAACAAAACGGAAAAAATAGGAGAGCAGAGGAGAGGAGAGGATAAGAGAGGAGAGGAGAGGACGTGAGAGGATAGTTCCTACTTCTTTTTTTTCAGACACTATTTTTTCATAGTGTCTTAGAATTTGAGAAAAAGAACTGCATGCTTCTTTCAGTTCTTCATAGATGCCACAAAACACATAGACATGGATATGAAACAAAATTTGTGTCTCTGCATTCTGCTTAGGTTGAAAAGCTGAAATAAAGAAAATTCTTTATCATCTGGGAAGGGGAATCTTGGGATCTCATCTCCGGTTCAAGGATTGTTTACGCATTGAAAGTGTAGCACATTATCTAAATTGTCCTTTGAGCGAGGACTGCTTTTCAGATTTTCTCATTTTACCCCTTTGATAAGAACTGTAATCACTCAGCTACAGACTCATGCTTGTTCTGTGAAGAAGAAGGAGCACAGACAAGAAGTGATGCACTTAAATTATAGCGAAGGAGATTAAACATTAGGAAACCTTTTTAAAAGATAAGGCTGGGAAAGCACTGGAAGAGATTGCTACAGGAAGTGGCGAGGCCTCCATCATAAGGTATCTTTTACAGCATCTGCTGGAAACACATTTGGTATATTTGATTCTCCCCTGGGCTGGGCTGTGAGAGGGAATGGACAAGGGACTATCCTGAGGTAGACAGAGACTCTACTGATGGCCTTTAAAAGTTCTCTCAAAAAAAATGATCTGTGTAAAGTTTGTTGTGTACCATTTCACTGTTGTTTACAGTGTCTTTACTGTGCGGTATTCCAAAATGTTTTTCCTCTGGCACTTCATTTATCTGCAATATTAAGTTTCAAAGAAAATTGTCTGGAATGGCAGATTAGCCTTTCAGATTCTATCATAAAATTGTCCCTTGACTCTTAAGTATTGACTCACTCTGTTTTTAGTTGTGTGTTACATGTTGAGAGATTGCACTTCTCAAAATACTCAAATATTACTTCTGAAACAAAGGTTTATTTTTCCAGAAAGCAGTTGACATCAGAGGTGCAATTTTGATGATGATTTCTACAAAATAGGTTTTTTTTTCCATACAGAAGCTTGATTCAAGTTATTAACTTGCTTGACATAGGCTGTCAAATTACAACCAAAGGTTCAGTTACTACTGAGCTGCGAGCTAGAGGCAGAAGCTCGTGCTCCCGTTATTCTTCCCTTTTCCAGAAGATAACTAGACAAAAACTATCACAAGTCAGAACAGGATATTTTCTGTTAAAAATATATCTCAGGAAATAAGGAGATGACACTATCCTTCCTGTGAGAACACATTTTATCCTGATATCCCTTAAAATGTTTCCATAAAGCTCTGACAAGCAAAGTAGAGATGGACAAAAGTGAAGAGTAAGGAAGGAACCTGTTGACAGGCCAAAGCACTAACTGCAGCTGTGCAGACTTCACTGCGTCGGCCCGCAGTAGGAGGAAGGCGCTTGGGTTTCTGTTTGCTTTTTAGCCTGTAGAAATTTCCTAGTACTTGGTCAGTTTTCAATACCCCGCCTTTCATGGGTGGAGCTTCATTGGCTTCAGTTAAATTATTACTTGTTTAGATATTGTCATGCTTTTGGTGACCCTCCAGATTCAGTTTAAACCGCTGAGCTTTACATGGCTTCTGCTTAAAACTGTTAATTGGCTTCTTTTCAGCTGAAACTTGCTCAAAGCTTGACATTACTTCAGCATACAGTCGTGAATTCACAGAGTGTTGGGCGATACACGTTTTCATCATTTCCATTACTTGTATGACAATCCAAATCTCTTTTATATAAATCAAAATAAATGTATCAAATCCATTAATATTTATTGCTACACTTTCTTTTCAGATTATGCTATTGGTCAGAATACTTTTTAAGGTATAGGACCATTGTGCCTATCTTCTGGCAGTGCTTATTAGCCAAATGCAAGCTGAAAGATACTTATGGAGCAGCTTTTGCCTTTTTCCTCCAACAGACAATGCTCAGTTATCCAAAGTTTTCCAGAAATGACACAAAAGTAAATATTCTGACTGCAGAACTCCATAGTAGGATAACATTTGATAGAAGGAAAGAGAGAAAAGTTACTGAATCCATTAATAAAGTGGAGATGGGATGGATGAAATCTACTTGAGGAACTTAGCTCCTCCTCCTCTCTTTGACCATTTGCATTAACATCAAAACCTGTACACACCAGGAAACATGCAACACAGGAACTCCAGCAATAGAACAACAACACTACATGTATAAAGGCTTTCTTCTTATTGCCTACTCAGTATATTGCAACTGTTTTTTTTCCAGAATGCCTGGTGGATCTTCATGGAAATGTCATTAATGAAATGGATTGAAATGCACAAGCAATACAGGAAAGACAAAACTAAAAGCCCAGGAGCATAAATATTTACATTTGAAATCACTATGAAATAAGCGGATTTCCTCTACGTTAGATGAAATGCATAGGATTTCATATTAAGTAAATATAGCATCTGTTAACTCCTCTTCTGTTTTGATTGAACATGGTCAACAATATGCATCGATTTGGATCAAAAGCAAGAATTATACCTCCATGAATCTTTTAGGCTTATTTCTGTGCAGAATATCTTGGCCACTTGCTGGTGAGCTGCCTCCCTGACCTGTGTTATGTGCTGAATGCTGTTATCTGTTGAACACATAGACCATTCCTATCCTGCTGACACAGTATCTGCACTAGATCTTAAGGCATAAATTGCTCTTGAAGAATTCAAGGAAGAATGATAACACCAGCTTTTGTGGCTACTTCTTTCCCCCAATACTACACAAGTAAATTTACAGTTTTCTTGTCGTGGTAACTTTGGGCAGTAACCTCTATCTCAGCTGTGCAGCTGTGCCAAGTTTAGCACTCCAACCTTTTCCATGGGGGAAACACAACCATGGGTTATGTAATGGGGCCAGAGCACTAAGCTAACTGGTTGTTGACAGCTCTCCAGCATCCATCCTCGAGCAAGGCTTTGAAAGTGGGAGACGGAAAAGCAGCAACGATGGCCGGGGGGATGTCTCAGCAGCAGGATCTGCTGGAAGGTGCTGGGTGAGAAGTCCCAGCTGAGAAAGGCTGCGATGCTGAGAGCAAGGAGGAAATGCTAGCAAAGGGCCAGAAGTATGACTCAAGAGAAGCAGATGTGCGGGAGAATCTCTCCTACAAGGAAAGGAATACATTTACACACACACACACACACATATTTGTAAGAAACACATGTAGGTAACGAGGAGCACAGGCTGAGAGCAAAGGGTCTAGAACTGCTGTCCAAGCTGCGGGGCTGCCTGACAGCTTTGGGGCTGAGCTCAGGGTTTCTATCACTACAGTCTCTAGCACAGTTTTCTCATTCATTTCCTATCTACCTGCTTATTTATCCTGCTGTATGATTGCTTGTTTGGGTATTTTTTTTTTACTGTAGAATGGTTTGAAAAGCTACAGAATACATCAGTCTTGTTTGAAAGGAGGATTAACACAAGGGCTCCCCTGAAGCACTCCAGTTCTCCATATGGTGCTTATAATCCATCCACAACACGTAACCTTGCAAAGTATTTCAGAAGAACAAGTCATTAATGTAGCAATGTTAGCAAATCCCTAAAGAAAACAAATCCCTTTTCCCTCCTTCTCCTCCCCTTTTTTTCCAATTCCAGTTTTAAAGACAGGTCAAGAATTTTGCAGCTGGGCTTATAAACTCAAAATGAAGCTTTAATTTAGAATATAATATATAGAAATGTACTTTAAATGTGTGTGAGGAAGACTATTTTTGTCAGAGGAAATGTTCTTCTGCCCTGGGGTTTTTGTTTGTTGCTTCAGCTTAAGAAGATGAAACTGTTAATTTTGAAAGCTTTAAAGAATGGCCTTAGCGAACCTAACTAGATTAGGAAAAGCTTCACGCTGCCCCCAACCATTCTCCCACAGATTTTAATAATACAAATACAAAACTTGAGCATGCAGCAGCATATTTGCCTTTGCTGGGCCTCTCCTTCTCACAAAATCCTTCATATTTTGAAATGTGCAACTTAGCCCTGCCTAGTGCTGCTCTGCCTTTATTTTAAGCTCAATAAAGATGCTCTGCTTTAACATTCCCTTTCCTTCTGTTTAGTAGTTTGTCCCCAGTGGTGACCAACACTGTAAGTTTTGTGTGACTTCATTTCCTCAGGTTCATGAGGAATCACACTCAGCAGTTTTCCTAACAGGAGATACTGCTGTAGGTAGTCTGGACATTTAGACCAGCACATACTAAGCCAAAATCCACTGCTTTTTTTCCCTCTGCTTATCCAAATTCCTGGCTGGTTGGCTACTTCAGCGAGTGGCTTGGCAGTGGGAGAGTGCGAGCCGCCACGCTTGGGAGTGCTGGGGAAGAATTGGGGGCACCTGAGCAACACATGGCTTCAAACCACCTTTTTGCTTTCCTCATCCTCAAGAGCTGTAGCGGCTGGGAGTTTAGAGCACTCAGTAAGCAAGGACACTCAAACAACTTTCACAGTGCGCCCCAGAATGTATTTTCACTGGAATTAAGCTCTCCCAAGTGAGATGTTTAGCATATAAAGCAGCAAGAGAACCTAATGCATGGGGTAGCAATTTAATAACAGGAGAATTTTTCCGTCATCTCCAAGAATAATTTAAAAACCAAAGTGTGGTCACATATTAAACCGTTTACGGACCCAAAGTAACAGCTTCTAGGCCACCTGGTAACATAGGTGCTGTTCTGTGCTATTTTTGACATGTTATGGTAACTTAGGAAAGAGATGCTAAATACTAATTTAAACAGAAAAGCAGCAAATTCAAAAGGTTTAGGCAGTTGGAAGGCCCATAATCTAAGCCTAGCACAGGGTTCAAATTAAAAACATTACGGCATGAAAGGTCCAACATGTTGATCCAACAGTTTCACAAAAGACTTGCTTTTTATGGAATATGAATTCTCTTAGGGGACATTGGAATCTCCTTCCATCCGCTGCTTCCTCTCCCCAAATCCTGGGAATATTCAGAAATGCACAAACCAAGTGACTTGCGGAGAAAGATGCATGAGGCTGTTATAAAGAGATGATGGGTTGCACACGGGGAACAGTCATCCTTATTGTCGCTTCCCCCTCACTAAGGATGAAATCGTGATCCCATTAAGGTCAAAGTGAATATAAGAAATGATGGGTCAGGATTTTCACTGACCTCTGTATAGCAGGTCTGCAGAATATTTTGTGACAGATCCCAGTTGGTCACTTTTATTATTTCCCAGGGTGCAAACCTTTGCAAAGCTCTCACATTTCTCTTCACTGCTCCCATCTTTGCAGGCATCTGCCAGTAACAGCCCCTGTATGTAATCCTGATTCCCTGTTCGCATGCAGAGTGACTGGTCACCTCTCTTCCACAGAGTACCTGTCAAATAGAAGGGCTGAGATATCCAAAAGTAACAAGAATTGAGTCCCAATCTGTCCCACTCCCTTCTCACAAAAATAGTTTTAATCAAAACTTTTCCTCTCCCGTAGTTGTTACTCATCCTGCCAGACCTCTGTCTCATGAGACATTTTCTGCCTCCCAAATGTTGGCTGCAGGCTGTACTGGAAGATGTACGGATTAATAGAAGCAGAATTAAGAATTCAGCTCTGGAATGAATTATTGCACATTGGTAGCCTTGACAGGTACACTTTTTCCAACTACTACTCTGTTGAAATTGGTTTGAAAAGTACTCTTGATCATCAGAATTTGTAAGTATTTCAAAGAAAATAGCCTAGCAACATACAGATTTATATACAGAACTCCCCCTGGAATGACTAAAAGCAAAACAGAAATCAGTAATATAATCAACAGTCCCTGAGGTAATGCAAACTGATGCTGAATGAATGTAGTCTATAAATGCTACACGTGGCCTTTCAGCTGAGGTTTCAAGACACAGCGAGAAGTTTGGCGGCTGCAGTGTGGTCAGACTGCCTACAAACTTGGCCTGACAAATCAATCTCCTAAAAGCTCCTCTACAGAAAATCGCTGATTTCCTAGAACAGCTTCAGCAACAAAGAGTGGGTTTTCCTGGTGGTCTTTTACAGGTGGTCTCTCTCGGAAGCTGCAGTCTGGGTCTCAAAGGTATCAGTCCATGAGTACCTCGGGACACATCACAGAGTTTTCCATATACTCGGTACACCTCGTGTGGACCATCCCACGGCCTCTACTGCTGGTGAAGGTTTCCAGGATTGGGCCATAATTTTTCAGTATTGAAACAGGCCTTTACTAAGCTATCAGCATAACCGCATGCATCGTGTTTGCCTGGGGGATATAACTGCCTCACGCAGAGTTGGGAGAATGAACAGGGATGTTATTTGAATATAAATAATATTGTAATAATATTGTAATGTTGCATATTAAATAACTTCTTTTGTTATAAAGCACACATTTCTAAGAATCATCAGCTCCTGTGAAGAGCTAGACCCTTTCTTAGTGTAATAGGGCTTCATTGAAATATTTTATATAAAAGAACTTTTAACAACAGTGGAATAAAAAGCACAGAGGTGATCAGCACAGTGGGAAGAGGAAGCTGAGCAGCCTCGGGGAGTCCCTCCCTCCCTCCTAGCTTCCCCTCCACACAGGGTCTGATTTAAAGACAGGCTTCCAGCTGGGCCTCCTGCATCTCAGGAAAACGTCCGCCTTAAGCACCGGGTGATGCCCTTTCCAGCTCTTGCTTTATCTCTGTCTGCCAGATTTTTCACGTGACATTTCTGGAAGGTAGAATGGGAGAATATGTGAAATTATGAGAAATATTCAGAGATTAGAGCATGCAGCTGATAGGAAATAGCTGAATAAATGTATCTTCTTTGATCTGCATATTTCTGTTCCCTTTCTGTGTTTATGCTTCTTTAGCAAACGGGGTTGGAAAGCCTGATTTTTTTTTTTTTTAATATTTACCCTGCAAACAAAACATGAAAGCATTTCATTTGAGACTACAGTCATTCCAGGAATACCAAATTCAAACTGGTTCACCCAAATTATAGGCTATGGCCACAAACAGGCTAGGCCAGCAGAGGCTTGAATCTCCAGCATATTCTTCAATGGTAAATCTTAGTCTGCTAGCGAGCAGACTTCAACCCTATTTTGTGAAATTTCTTATGACTTCAAAAACCCATCAAAAAATAGTGCAAAGTTTTGCTTTAGTCAAAGTGCCTTGTTTTGTAGAGTTTTGAGTAAAATGAAATGAAATAATATTCTGATTATAGTTAATTGCTTATATATCTGTTTTTTCTTTTCCTTATTTCCTTAACTATCTTGTTTAAAACTGCATTCTAGGAAATGCAGAGCTTTTTGACCAATAACTTCCTCTCTCTCTGGTGACTGGATTGCAGGGCTCGGGAGACCTGACCAGCCTTTCTGCTGCTTTTTGAAGTTCCCATGGTATCACACTCATTGCCATTGCCATTGCCATTGCACTGCTTGTGCCTTGCAATTCACCCAAACTTTTGATATTTAAGATAACTCCTAGTAAGACAGCAAGAGACTGGCAAATTTATGGGGAATCCAGATTTTCAGCTGAGGTACAATCTCCCTGAACTCAAATTGCTCACGGCTCAGGGCAGGATTTGTGAGGCACTTGCTTTTTTTTTTTTACCAGCTAAGTGCTTTAGTAATTGAAATAGTGAAGGGTAGCAAGTCACAGTGCCACCACAGGTAAAAGAACCAAGACAGGCTGATAAATGAAAGCAGCTGCTCAAGTGAGCTGAGGGAGACATACAGTCTAACCGCACAGAAGCGATGTCCTTGTGTAAAACCCAGAGTAAAGTAACTTTTGAGAATAAAGTAATAAAGAATAAGACCAAAGTAATAAAGAATAAGACCAAGAATGGGACTCAGAGGACTTCTGTGGTGGTTAGGAAGAGCAGAATGTGTGAAACACAGTGAGTTTGGATTCAGGCCGGAGAAGAGATACTGCTCTTGCAAGAGATGCTCTAGAAATGAAGCTTAATATTAAATGCACTCAGAGATTAGAGAGGGAAACAAGGAATAGCCGGTCAGAAGATGCTGCACACGGAGCAGAAGGTGGAAGAAATCAAGGAAGTAACAGCATTTTAATGTCTCCAGTTAATTTTTTTACACAGTACAAGAATCTGCCTCTTGTGTTGTTAAATGCACTAAAAGTCAGAATTTCGGCTTCTTTTCCTTCAAAAAGGTGATTCATGCAGCTCTGTCAGGCCAAGACAAACTCTTCCCCCCCTGCCACCAAGCATTTCACTTCTCCTGCAGTGTACCCTGCAGGAAACCCAAGAGTTACTGGGACTGCCAGGGTTCCTGAACTAGGATCAGTCCATTTCTATTACTTCTTTCTATAAGCTTGAATTGTTATTACCTTTTCTGTGTTACTCTAATAACACAAGTTGTAGAAAATAGAACATGATGCTACAATCAGAGAATAAAAACAATATAGCTCCCGCATACGCCGTAGGAAATACCAACTACTGCAGAACTCACTCCCTGAGAAGTACATTGTGTTCTCCTGACTGCAGTATCTGCCTGTCTTAAGAGCTCCTTATAAAGAAGAAAAACCCTTTCCTTAGTTATTATCAAGTGTAGGGAATACATCCGAAATTTTCTACTGTTGTAAGAAAATACACATGTAGTGAAAGAAGAGTAATGATAATAATAAAACTTCTGTACCTAGCCTCAAAGGGTAGAGCAGTGCAAAACGAGTTTTCAGATCAATGAAATATTTGTACAGGATGTTGAATTTCACATTAGACTGCCAGCTAAGTGCTTGTTATTCTGAATCAACATAAGTACTTGTTATTCTGAATCAACTTTATTTTTTAATTCATTAGGTTAGAGCTATAACAAAGGAAGGATAAAGTGATATAAGGTATAATGATAAACAGGTTACTTCATGGAATAATGTGACATAGCAGGATGTTCATCCATAACTGCATAACTAGCTCTTTTCTAAGGATTACAAAATTATAAATCCAGACTACTCTACCACCACAAAAAAAAGAGGAGAAAGAGAGAGAGGGAAAGAGAGAGAGAGAGAGAAAGAAAGAGAGAAAGAAAGAAAGAAAAAAGAAAGAAAGAAAAAGGAAAGAAAGAAAGAAAGAGGGAAAGAAAGAAAGAAAGAAAGAAAGAAAGAAAGAAAGAAAGAAAGAAAGAAAGAAAGAAAGAAAGAAAGAAAGA